>OZ010786.1:46208579-46695276 GCA_963932465.1 Maratus speciosus
AATGTCATTTTAATAAGTTTAATTTCACCACATTTTTATTCCTGAAAAGTCAAACGACTGTGAGGATGAACAATATCCATTTCATGGCAATGGAACTGCATTTAAGCGAGTGAGAGCATGGACTGACGGACAAAACGAATTCATATACACTTTTCAACTACTATATGTTAAAATATTGTTAAAAAGAAGGATTCACTCAATGAATTGATTTTTAGTAAAATATTTGTAAAAAATCTTTTACTTCATGTTTTGTAATATTCGTTACAGTTTATAATGTTCTGAACGTTGTAGCAGAAATTTCCTTCCAATAAAGCAACATAAACGCTACAAAACTTTATGATTCTTTATCCTAACGATACTCACTTTGAAAGCAATACTCAAAGTGACAGCTGACATGATAAATGAGTCGTATATATAAGTAACATTAATCATTATTGTTTATTTATTGGAAAAGGGTGACATTTAAAAATATTTCAGTACATGTTCATTTATATTATTTTTTACAGGGCATTTATTTTATATTTAAAATGTTCTTTGTTTACTGAAGATTTTCTATAAACTTAAGTTTGAATATAAGAGCGAGATAAAGTAACTTTATTAAAAATCATTTTAAACGATTTTTTCCCATACGCCGTAATGTAACGAAAAACTTTTGACTGTCCCTGTAAATGAACTAAACATTCCACAAATTTCATTTGAAATAGGGAACGTGCTATGGTAGTCCTCAATAACATACAAAAATTTCAACGCAATCTGGGTATATTTACGGAAGTTACAGCGTGGACAAACAGCCGGACAAACCGAAGTCATATTTTCAACTTTGTTGGAACATGTTAAAGAAATGATAAACGTAATTTTTTTTAGTATATGTTACAATAAAAAAGCATAGTGTAATTTGAAATTTGTAACAAACGTTCAATATGAATGCCCAATTTAGACATAATATATGTGTTACGGCTTGCCTTGACACTGTTTTGAACGCACCCTTGTGCGTTCCACCAGACTTTTGTGTTTGCCGTTTGGCAACGGCAGTCTTTATCGTTTTTGTTCTGTTGTTCGCACGTCGAATGTTTTTATGGAGAAAAACATGCATTTTACTGAGCTATTTCGTTAGCAAAAATGACCATGGAGTCTTTATTGTTTATAATAACGACTATTGTAGTATAGATGTAGCATAATTATACAGATTATGTTTTTGATTCAAGTGGTATTGTCCACGAAAACAACATCGCAAGGTATGACTATGGTGTCAGTCCATACAATTTCCTGTATATATGTATATAAAAACGAACTGTTTTGTTGTTTAACTCTCTTCGTATTATTTGACTATTTTCCATTTATTTGAACTAGTTACAGTCCATAATCAATCTACATACACGCACAATATGCATATTTCAAATTTTTTAAGGATAACTAATAATAAGTACTTAGCAAAATGAGCTGTAATTTTGGATTGCCATATTTGAAAAATCTAGAAATCGAGTTCTGTTAAAAGATTTATAAATAAAAATTCATATTTCGATTTTAATTTGAATAATATATAGCTTGTAAAAAAAATAAATTTTCTTATCTGTATTCTAAAATAATAAAAAAAAAACCCTCTAGAAAACAGGAATTCTGCTTTTTCAGATTTTAGTGGTGCCCCCGATAAAAGAGACAATGTATGCATATAAATATAGGTAGTACAAAACATATTTCAGTTTTAAGACATAAAATACACACTTTTATTTTATATAAAATAATGTCATCCGCGTGTGCTGAAGAATCCTACATTTACAGTCCAATTTTAAATAATATCTACAGAAAAGTTTGCATATGACGTCACTATCGCTGAATAACATACAAACCTAGCAAAAAGCGATCTCGCCATTAAAAAAAAAAATCGGCTGTCCAAGGATTCATATGCCTTCATTTGTTTGTACCATTAATATATATATAGTTTATAGATATATTAAATATAGTTTATAATAGCTCCGTGTTTTATCATAAATCATTCGTTTATATTTTTTTCAAACTAGCGCGTATTTTAATTACATTTTTTTCCAGTTATTATGGGAAAATGGCTAAAATAAGATAAAATAGTCTACATTTTCCAACTATTTTTCTTTTACTTTCTACAGAAATGGAGTCATCAGTTGCAAACATTAAAACATTTACGTTAAAAACTACAAAAAAATTAACATCTCAAATATAAATTGTGATGCTGTTTTCAAAGAAATTGCATTTAAAAGTACTTTTCCCCCAATACGATCATACTGAAAATCTGTGATACTTAGAAGTTCAAAAAATTGCAGTACAGATTATCCCGTACAATGATACATCTGTTTTGCTTTTTGGCTGCTTATTATAAAGGAACGTTTATTTTTATAGACGATATTTTATTTTCTGACCGAAAGAAATAGCATCTCGTGGACTAAAAAAAGTACCAATGGGGATTTTCATGGCAATATTCATATTCATTGGGTTAATTTTTCTCTGAATTGTACACTTTCACCTCCGAAGCAAATTAATTGCTGCACAATATAATTGGAAAAAATGCTTTAAATAATCATTTAACTAATTTTTATTTTTATTTTTATTTTTATTTTTATTTTTATTTAATCTAAAAAAAATCTTTTTTTTTTTTTTTTAAAGAAATATTTGCTATCAACAAGTATTTTTGATTGTATGGAAAATGTATTATGTTTCAGAATTACACAGCTAAGTTTTTATCATTTTTTGAGGTGTAGGAAGCTATACAATATCAAATGTCGTCAAATGTTTTAAAGCTATTAGATTATAAAAAAATTGAAGTATATTTACAGAATTGTTATGTTACGAAATTTCATTTTTTAAAACTAAATACATTTCATTTTAATTACATTTATTTATAACTAAATGCACGTTTGATACACGGCGTGCAGGATAACACTCACATACCCGTAATTCAAATGTATGAATAATTTTCTACTACTTCATTATCCCGTCGACCAATCTCGCCAAATTGTACAAATTGAAGTAACTTTCATTTTTAATAACGAAAGAACAAATAAATTTGTAAAACATTAATAAAAAGTTGCAATAAAAATCACTTGATAACATTACAAATACGTGTATCGTGTTCAATGTCAAGTGAATGTGACATTTACGATCATTCATTATTGGCATTTAATCTTATAGTTTGGAGACAGTTTTTATGTGGACGGGATAATCAAGTAGAACTAATAATTGTTTTAATACTTCTAATTAATTAAGTATTAAATGACCTACTATCGAAATAAAGGTTGTATTCTTTCAAAACCTAAACAATAAATATTCCACAATTTTATTAAATAACTTTTTAAAAATTAATTAAAAACATAATTAAGAAATTTTCAACAAATATTAAAAGTAAGATCAAGTAATCGTAGACGAAAAATTAATACCATATATTTTTTTTATATACCTGATCTTCAATGCCATACATACTGGACGTCAATAAGATAAAAAAAAATGTTATGCTGTATGAAAGAAAAATACCAATTCAGAAAATGTCTGACGTAGTTTATTATAATTCTGCAATATCTGAAAAGAATTATTTTCAAAACCTTTCGAAATTTTATCTTCTGTAAAATTACCTGACATTAACTGAAAAATAAAAACTTTTAATATATGAGTCAGAAGAATTTTTTTGCATTTTTTTACACAATAAAAACAGATTTATATCTATATAAGTTTCAGGTTAATTGAAACGTAATATAGGGTAACTCCGGAAGAGTCGCCGCATACGGGATAGATGCCACACCCCTTGTATTTCTTGTAATTATCGATAGATGGTCGTCAAACGCACAGTATAGGTGCGCAATGAGATTATTTTAACCAGTGTATAGCGTGAATCTCATTTCGATGTTTACTTGTAGAAGTACAATCCTTAATTTGACGTAGGTGCATGATTTCACTGTCCAAACTTTTAAACATGTTATGTTTAAATACTTTCCATACATTAATTACTAAATGCATGCGTGATTTTGAAGTCAAAACTAAGTGTAGCATTTGATGTGTTGCGTTAAGTGTAGCGTTTAGTAACTGTGATGACCGACATCTGCACCATGCAAAATAGGATACATGCCGCACTGCTGTTCAGGTATACATGCCGCAGTTTCTTTTATACTGAATGATTAAGTGTTATTAACTTTTCCTTTTCTTTTTGCACAGACAAATTATTTTAGGCATGCAATCAAGTATACTAAAACCAAAGGAGAAAAAGGGGGAAATAAAAAGTAAGAAGTGCAAGAAAGATGCAAGTCAAGATGATAATAATGAAAAATTGTATTACGTGTAACGTAGGCGTTCCTTGCAAACTACTCCAAAAAAGAGGAATTGCAATTGGCTTTGTTGCATCATGTGCTTAAATGCAGTTACATAATGACTGTACTTTTTCGACACTTTATCTGTAGATTGTATTCGAAAAAACAGGTTTCTTAACCCATTCGGGACTATAGGTGCATATAAGCACCTTCATAAAGAGCTTACAAAATTTGTTTCTGCACCAGTAAAAAAGAAAGGTAATCTTTGCTTTGTTTAATTAGAGCATTTTCATGATTATTTAAGTAAAGTTAACTTCTTTTAAAAAAGTGGTAACAACCGAATAAAATTTGTGTAAAAGATACTGGTCCCGATTATGTAAACACAATTTTACTTTTTTCTATTCCCTTTCTAATACATGGATGTTACGAAGTTGCTGAAATAACGATTAAAATTTAATGTAAAAAATAAATAATAAGCCGATAATTTTAATAGTGAAAGTAGGCAAGAATTACTAATTTGAATATATTAATACGTTTCATTGTACTCATTTAGTTTCCTATTGTTATTACATCGTTAATTATAGTCCCGATATGAATATTTTTTTAGTATTTTTATTTATAATTTCATTCTGTTCTTGTTACAATCGCGGCATAACTACCGCACAGGTGCGACGTCGCAGCCTGAATGTACGGGTGACGTGCCGCAGTGTAATGTTTTAGAAAAAAATTGCTAAAAAATATTAATAATTTGTTTTGAATTTCTTGTCGCAGTACACGCGTTGTATATTTAGCATTAAATAGCACAGCATGATTTTTTTTAATTTTATGTCCACCATGGAACTTTATACATAAATTCAAAAAAAAAATGTGCGGCATAAATCCCGGAATTACCCTACTCTAAATCATAAGGAGTTAGTATAATAAATCAGTCTAAAGTAGTAGCTTATGATAACATTTTATAAGCATCGATTTTTTAAACACGGGTTTTATAAAATGGTGTAAGAATGTTAGAGATATGTATGTGCTTATGTCAAATATATATCATTTTCGTAATACCTTTTTTTCTTATCTTTCTCTCTTCAAGAATTTTCAAGAAATTTAGAGTTTCCGATAAAAGGAAATGATATTTTTTTTATGTTTCGGGTTGGTTCTGAATTGAAAGTACAGCTATTTTTAGATATCAGCACTATTTATCAATCATTCTAAAGCTTAAGAAAGTAATTTCTTAAACCTAAAAATAAATAAATAAATACAGATAAAGTAAAAGAAGCAACATATAACGATTTTAGAATTGTTAAGCACATCTTAATATTATATATATATCATTTGCTATCATTTGCTATATATATATTCATATTTTGAATTTCCCTTTAATTTTTACATTTGTGATTTCGTTGTAATGGCTTAATTTTTATATTCGCTTTTTCATTGAGTTTTAGACATGTGGTTCCATTGACAAATGCAATGATTCCCCTTATAAAGTGATTTTTTTCACTCATTATAATTCCTGCTTACATAAATCTGTTTATGTCAAAACAATACAAAATGTTTCACATAGGATCAATCAGCTTTGTTCAAATAAATTTAAAGTTCAAAATTTAAAATCTCTTTTTCAACAAGTTATAAAATATGAATATACTTCAAATTTTCTAAAATCATTATTAAACATTTAGTTTTACTATGCTTTATATTTTCAACACACACGCAAGAAAAAAATAAAGAATGTTCTTGCTTTAATATGGTATAAAAATTATAGATATTAAGTTACATTCAGATGAATTATTACGGAGGTGAGACGATGTTGTATGGTTCACTTAAGGAAAGGTTGGTGAAGTACAGCTACATTTATTCGAATGATTATGGAGATGGGATGGGGTTTTATGGTTTTTTAAGTTAATTTCAAAGATGTACCCATAAGGCATGGTGACGTCACGGCGACGTCGTTGTGAAGTCACACTGTGATTTTGTGACCGTCGATGTGACGTCATAGTGACTAGAATGCGAGGTCGTTATGGCCGTTTTAAAGGTCGTTTGTGACGTCACCCTGTGACCACTCTGTGAAGTCACGGTGTGACAAATTTGTGAAAAGTGTGTCATTTGTGACTATTTTGGCATTAACTTTGTGACGAACCTGTGACGACAGCGACAATGCTTTGACGTCATACATTGACTAATTTGTGAAATATGTGTCATTTGTGACGAACTTGTCATAAACAATGTGATGATTTCAAATGAAAATCAAATTTCAAATTAATTGCTTAAAAGGGCAAAGGCCAACATAGAGAAAAATATTCCAAGCCGGAACTCGAATCAGGCCCATCAGTGTAGCGCACTGACATTCTACCGACTAAACCACATGAAACGAGACCCAGCCTGGAAAATTTCTTACTAGTACATGTTGGCAAGGCTACAAACGCAGCACAAGATGGAATATTTATCATGAGCCACCGACATGGAGCAAACACGAAACTTAATTAAATCCAGCAGCGATTCAAACTATATAAATACTTGGAAAATTTTCCATAGAGAACCATTCGCCTTGCATACAATATTTCAAATGAAAATCAAATTTCAAATTAATTGCTTAAAATGAAATTTTAATTTGAAATTTGATTTTCATTTGAAATATTGTATGCAAGGCGAATGTTTCTCTCTGGAAAAATTTCCAAGTATTCATATAGTTTGAATCGCTGCTGGATTTAATTAAGTTTCGTGTTTGCCCCATGTCGGTGGCTCATGATAAATATTCCATCTTGTGCTGCGTTTGTAGCCTTGCCAACATGTAATAGTAAGACATTTTCCAGGCTGGGTCTCGTTCCATGTGGTTTAGTCGGTAGAATGTCAGTGCGCTATACTGATGGCCGGGATTCAAGTACCGTTATGGAATTTTTTTCACTATGTTGACTTTTGCGCCTTTTAAGCAATCAATTTGAAATTTGATTTCCATTTGAAATATTGTTTGCAAGGCGAATGTTTCTCTCTGGAAAAATTTCCAAGCATTAATACTGTGATGATTCTTGTTATAAACACTGTGATGAATTTTAAAATAAAGTTTTGTTTGAAATATGCAATATTATCTTTTTACCGTACTTTTTAGCAAAGTATCGCTATTTTGGAGTCCTATTCTTCTAAAATACTTTTAATTTTTACACTGAAAAAAACAATGCTTATCAACTGGCATCCTTTTTTATTAAGTTCTAAGCTTGATCTTGAGTTCAAGCTTTATATTAAGAATGTGTAAGTTTTTATGTGTTTTGATTTGTTATTATTTTATTAAATACGAACATGGAATCTAACGGATATTAATACATTTCCTATTTAAAGAAGAATAAGATAAGCCATATTTATTTAAATTTTTTATTCCCGTGTATATTGTATTTTGTTAATATGAGCTAAATAGATTTGGTATGATCTATAGAAAATGACTGATCTGGGAAATAGAAAAAAACAAGTAAGAAAAATCATGCGTTAAGCATAGATTATAAAGCAGTTTCCAACGCTTCCTGAATGCTTTAACTAGACATCGTAATTTAAGGAAATAACGTAAATAAGATAACTAAGTAAATATTTTCGAAAACGCATAAAACATTTGAAAAACTGATTTCAGCAGTTACCGTCTATAGCCAAATATGTTTTCCAATTCTTTTGAATGGCCCTGTATTTAATCCGTAGGTTGATATATACTAGTATATAATGTGAAAATTTAGTTTAGCAAGAAAACGCATAACAGGTTGAAATTCTCATTCAGCAATTTATACTAATATATGAAAACATACTTGAATACTTTTGTACAACCCTGTAGTTTACCTAGAATCTTTATTACAAGCCACTATTTAGTTAAAATTTAATTCAAATTAAAACACTCTTAAAACTGCTGAAATCACATTTCCAGAAATTATAATTTATAGACGGCCATATATCCATTACCTTGCGTGACCCTGTGTATCATTTTGTCCATATTCTACAAACATTTCTTAGTAAATTAAATGCAGTTCAACATAAAAATCCATAACTCATCTAAAAAACACCTTTAAGCAATTTGCGCCCATACCCCTTAACTCTTACGTATACTTTTGTGTAGCCCTGTATATGAATTATAGCTTTTATATACACCATATACTATGCATAAATATAGTGAATCATAAAAGCGCATATTATAATTAAAAATGCATTTCCAGCAATTATCGCTAATGAACAGTACAATATCAACTTTTATAAATATCATAAAATATAAATATTTTTTTATAAATATTATAAATATCAAATTTTAAAAAGTATAGTAAAGCAGTTTAATCTATAAACTTGTTATCAGGCATGAAAAACACTTTATTTCAATGCTTAATTTTCATATTTTATTTCTTAATGCGAAGTATGGAACGTGTATCGAAAACGTAGAAAATGAGTTTACAATCGAAGAAAATTTAATAACTTATTCTGAATGTCTACAATTAAATGTTTGATTAAAATCACGAACAGTAAAAACGTGCTTACATACAACTAAAAAAATAAATATACCAATTTGAAAAACACTAAATAATTAGTATTTATAATTGTACTATTAAACAACAACAAACTACAATAGATGAATTAAATGCATTATTAGATTTAACAATTTCTCAAAAATCTCTCCATATGTTACAAGGAATTCCTATTATTTTATAATTTTGGCGAATGTTAAATCTGAAAACATTGATATGAAGATTTAGGATTTTAAATAATAATTTAAAATATTATTAGCAATGAAAAAAAGTCTTTCAAAAGTTTCACTACTATAGTATGTAAAACGACATTTCCCATTCAGTATAATCTTAATTTCTAATCTGAAAAACAATTCCAGATCAGTCTCTTTCTATAGGTATAATATAAAACTATTTAACTATTCTCACCAAATATACAAAACAGGAATAAACAATTTAAAATAAATAAGACCTACTTTTTAAGTTCCACAAATTAATTATTAATATCCGTGTGTATCCGAAAATGGCGACGTCTTTTTCTTCCATTAAAAAAAGCACACGCAAAAGCTTACATTTTAGACTAGTAACTTACCGCATCTGTTAGAATAAAAAGTTCTCTGTTTACCCTGCGGTGTCGTGGCAGACGATTTGGGGCAGTTGTTAGTTTATTTGTTTTTATATAAACATATTTGGAACTTACATGTGCAATCATTTTATGAGACTGTCTGTGTTTAAATATTTTGTATTTGAAGAATTATACAATGTATTTTACCTTTTCTTTTTATCAGTTTTAACTCCCCCCCCCCTCCCTTTTTCTAAGTAAAGATTGTTTCACACATAATAAAAACAAAATATCTTCCTAAAAAATAAAAAGATATAAATAAATATCGAGGATAAAAAAAATTTCTTTGCCAATCGTCATTCTTTTCATGTTAATTTCCTGTAGAATAAAACAATTCGTAAAGTAACTTTTTTTTAGAGTCATATCTCTAAAACACAAATTTGAAATACGAATAATAAATTATATCATGGGTTTTGCATAAATTTTGTATATTTTTTTTTAATTCGTAAAATGCTAATTTTATTTTAAAAGTCTGAAAGAAGTAGAATTTAAAAAAAAAATAGTTACTTAAAATAGGTACACTAACAGGAAAAAATATGACTTGAATGCAAATTATAAAGCAAGAAATGTATGTGTGACTAAACTCGGAAGACTCTTTCTACGTGCTCATTAAAAGCTGCAGACTTAACTATAATAGAAATTTTTTAGTTTGAAGCCACAAAAGTGTTTCGAATACCAGTGGTCGGTAAAAATAAATTAAAAATTTTCCTTCCTGCAAACTAAATATGTAAAGTGTATATATTTAATATTCCTAATTCTAAATATGTTATCCAAATTGCTCCAGCACGTACCATTTTTCCGAGAAACACTTTTATTATAATAAGAATAAGAGAAGGATTATTATATTAAATTGCAATACTAGATAAAATTGAAATCAGGAAAAAAGTATACTTTCACACTCTTAGATATCAAATTTATAAAATATAGCATGAAAATCTAGTTTGTTGGTACTTGTACCGTGCATTTTCCTTTATATCCCCCCCCCCCACCATCTTTTCATGTCTGAATTTACTATTTGCTACCCACTAATATATTTTCATTCCTTATGCGGCTGTAACTCTGGCCTTTTTAAAACATTTCTCTTCATTTTCAAAGATTTTTGAATTTCATATTTTTCTCACACTGTGACTTACAATATGGGGGGATTTTCATTTTTGTGAGTGTGACGTGTCCTACGTTACATGCAGTGACATAACAATTCTTTTTTATTGCCAGAAAAATAAAATTTTACAGTAACAACATGTTTTGAAGTTTTTTTTGTATTTTTTTAAATTTTCCTAAGAAGTTCACATCTCATTCACAATGTGACATCACTGAGTGGTGGCATTTCGGTCACAGATGTGACGTGACCACAGTGACTCACAGTGACGTCACAACGACGTCACTGTGACCATGCATGCTATGAAGTTACGCTACATTCTGTTGAATCATTATGGAGGTCGGATGGTGTTGTATGTGTTAATTTATTTACTTACCTTATTCATTTTAATAAATTTATTTTCATGTAAAAATTATTGTTTAGTTTAAGGTCTTTGGTCAAATAAATTTATGGGTTTTTTATGGAAACAAATTATAACAACCGTACTACAGATATATCCATTAAAAGTTAGTTCTTACATTTAAATTCTTATATATCAATATATTTTAGTTAAGATCGGAAAAACTTTATTCTTTTTAGATTTACTCTTTAAATATTATAAGGAATTTTAACTAAAGATATAACTGTATTTTTTTAATTTTTTACTAGTTAGATATTATGAGGTATGTTAATTATTCATCGTAATTGGAGAATAACTGCATTGTCATGTTACTGTTATGTTCTAAAGCTTATAAATATAAATCATAAAAATGTAACAGCTGATATTAAAAAGAAATACACTTTTACAGAAAAGCAAAACTACATATTCAGTTAAAAAATAATAACAAGGAAATTATAGAATTTTTCGGCTTTGTTTTGTTTGGATTGCATTTTAAGAGTAACTTTTAACTATAAATTAACAGGAAATTATAAAATGCACCTTACTGTTAAGTAATTTTAATTCAGGTTTAGAAAGTTTAGATAAACAAGTTTTTCAAAATCTATAAGACAGGTCGAATATTTTCCATTTTATTTCTGCTTTCTGAAGGCATGATGTATTGAATGTATTATAATCATGATGTACATATGTGTGTGTGAGAGAATCTGATATATTCCAAACGGTAATTATGATTGAGCTTCCATTTGGCGAATACGTTATACATATCGCGAGAACGGCTAATTCTTACGGTAAAGTCTTTAATTAAATTTACTATGGTAAAATTCACTATTATAATACTATTTTGTTTCTTTTTTTCGTACTAAATAGCTTCTTTCAAATGAAATAGTAAGAAACAGTTCAAACGGAATTCGCATCTTTTGGAGGATTTTTCTTTTTTTTTTTTTTTGTTCAAGTATGTAGTTGTCAATGGTATTGGCTTCTGTTTTCTCGTGACATATTTTGAAAATTTATTATAAATTAATTAAAATATATAAAATAATGATTTCACCAGTGTAATAGATGATTTTTCAAGATTAATGCACTACTGAAACAAAATCAATAGCACAAATATTTTATGTTTATGAGCTAGAAATGTATGCTGTCCTATATATAGGACGATGGTCAAATATCGGTTAAATCACTATCAAACAATTTAAAGAGAAATTTGCTATAAAAATTCACTAAATAAATGTGATAGTGACGTACGATACAGTTCAGCATTAGTAGCTCACTCTTAACGTCTCCAGAATCAAAAAGAAAATCCAGACTTTGAATCCAAGTGATTCCATTGTGCGAGAAATTTATCCGAATCCAAGATCTCAGAGTGTTCAGAAAGTACTGCAGAGTAACTTCAAATATATTTAACAAAAAATAACTTTATGTCATTTTAAAAGAACTTATATATTTAGTTCTTCATACTTATAGTAAAGTGGGGACAGATGCCGCAGTTTTACTTTTCTTCTTTTAAAATGTACAATAAAGCAAAAAACAACAAACCAAATATCAGAAATCATTAATCAAACCCTTTAGAATCAAATTTCTATGTTAAACAAGTTAAAGCCCTCTTAATAAAGCAGGCATAATTATTTTCCCAAACGTCCTTTTTTAACATCATATTTTATTTGCGGGGTAAGATGCCGCATGTGGTGTGGTACAGATCACATTTTTATTTCCATTAAGTAAATCACATTTTTATTTCCTCAAACTACTTAAAAAGAAAATAAATAGCAGTAAACTTACATAAATTATATATATCACTAAATTGTGAAAGGTTTAATGAAATTGCAAAAGTGTAAGCTCGCAAAATAAAACTTAAGACAAAAAATGAAAATGAAACGAAAAACATTTGAATTTACGTGAATGGATAGCATAATTACTGGAAGCAATAGACAGCATAATTACAAAAAAGATATAAATCACTGGTTTACATCCAGGCGAACATCGCAGTTTGCTCTTAATGTAAGTATTAGTTATATTCTATTTAGGCCCTAGTCTAATTTTTTTGGCCTTTGCTCTCATTCTTTAATTTTGTATTTCTATTCGCCCACAATCACATCACACTTCCTGTAGTTTCTTGATAAGACTCCAAACACTCAGTACATTCAGAGTCATCAAATTCCAATCCAGTAATGCCACCAGAATCTATAAAAGGAACAATTTCGCCATTATCGGAAGATTACTCATATTTTAGATTCTTCCTGAAGTAAGGTGTGTTCAAGTTGATATTTCCTTTTCCGTTTTTTAAACATTTTAATTCCACCAAGCTGTCGTTCTTTGACGTTTTCTAGTTTCTTTTGCTTTTTATTTCCTTCTTCTTTTTTATAGTTTATAAACTCTATGCTTGTAATATTGGCATCCTTTAGCTTTCTCTTACTTGGTTGTATGGGCCTTTTGACCATTGGGATAGGAGATATTTTTTTAACATTTAGATGGTGAGAATTGTAAAAGGCCTATGTTTTTCTTATTCACACATGGAAAACCAGCAATGTTGCTGAGAATATTTTTGATAAATAGCAGAATGCGCTAACATACCTTCATTTAAATAATTGTTACACTTAAATTGCAGTGATGAATTTATTGAACCGAAAAACAAAAATATATTTTGCGGCATCTGTCACTCGACCTCTGTGCGGCATCTGTCCCTTAGTGGAGTGTAAGATGCCGCGCCGCCATTTTGTGTCATGTGAGCGACGCGAGAGAAAGGCAAGCACATGGCTGTATTCGTCGATGATCTATTCTACAGTTGAAATTGATTTTGGGATGAAATCTCTGCTTATTTGGCTTAAAATATGCAATAAAACTTTATTAGAATAATTTTAGTAACTTACCACGCAGGTTTGAAGCATTAACGCTAGCAGAAATATTTAAATACTAATAGTTAAGCAGTGGAAACACATACAACACAGCACACAGCACTTTGGCACACAACGAAATTCTTAATTTGGCCTTGGTATTGCTAGTGTCGCCAATACAATCTCTGCGGCATCTGTCCCCCCGCGGCGTCTGTCCTCACTTTACTATATATATTTAGAACTTTATATTATATATTTAAAGAAAATTATATATATTTTTAAATACATTAGACAATTTATGCAATAATTGTACAATTAAAAAATATATTTATTTATTTTGTAATAAAATAGTATTAGGAACTTTTTAATATTTTTTGAAAAAATTAGAAAAATTTAAAAATTACTCCTTTAAGATATTGCTTCTAAAGTCTTATAAAACATTATGCAAGTTATACACAATGTCTATAAATATTTGACGTGAAATTCTAATAGCTGAAACTTCTATGCCTTTCAAAAGAATGCATCTACAGAATTCATCATTTAAATATAATTGCAATATTGAAATACATTAAAGTTTATTTTTTATAAATTATCCAATTTAGCTATTATCCGAAAGTGGGCTGTCAGTAATGCATAAGATATTTATTTCGTAAAACATATTTCATTAACTGGTATATTAAAGTTCATTTCGAGAAAATTTTTTTACTATGTACTGCGTTACCAAAAATGATGTATAAGAATATAGCAAATTTGTGTATAAAATATGATTATTATCATATTTATGTATTTTATTGTTCATTTCGTTATATTTTCAGTACCTTCAATAAAAGAAGCACTTTTAACATTAACATTTATAGTTGCATTTTCAAATTCCTTAAACATTGTTCTAAATATTGTGTATACGACTAAATTATTCCAATTCGCCATATGATTCTTCTTAATTATTCAGATCATAAAAGGCCGAGTTTTTTAAAACACTTTTTAGAAAAAAACTATATGGCCATTTTTTACCCCATTCTGACTAGAAAATCAGAGTTTTAACTTTTTACGACTGCTCTTTCATCTTCACTTAACACTTCATTTATAAGGGCTGTATCATAATAATGGAAGCCATCAGTCCATCCGAGAAAATGACCCATTCCAAAGGTATAAGTTCGATTGAAAAAAACTATTTAATACTTTGAGCACAAAGAAGATGCTACACCTGCAATTTTCGTGATACTAATAGAATCTCGTAGCTGCCATTTTGTGCGGTTTTGTTACCTCTAAGATTTAACACAAATTATGTATATATATATATTCATGGGGGGCGACACTAAATTCTGAAAAAGCAAAATCCCTGTTCTCTAGTCTAATATTCTGACTGCTTCATTTATTCACTTTGTAACATTTTTTTTACATTATGGGTATATCTAAAAACCAAAAGTATAAACAAAAGTAGAATAAGTCACATTTTCACGAACTCATACTATATACTGCTTGTAAAGTATCAAAATTATTCGTACAACCATGTTTAAAAGACAATCTTAACAAAAGAAAATCACTACTCACAATGTTTTTGATAAAAATACATTTAGAAAATTCGCGTGAAAAATATTAACTCCAATAAGTTTATTCCACAGAAACGACATATTTATTATTAAAATTTCACAAACATAACGATCATGAAACATTTCTCGAAGACAAACATATTAAAAGTTTACATTATCATTCAGATGAAACCAAATTTTGAATAGGAGTTAAATGATGTGCTGTTTTAAAGAAACGTTTGCGCAACTTTATGTCTAAATTTTGATTTATTGAGATTGCCGTACGATATGATTCAACAGGAATAGGTAGTTATGATGACATTTCATGTAAACAAACATCAAAATCTGCATTATAATCAAAATCTTGAAGAAATATTTAAAAAGTGTAACTTTTTGAATAATTATTTATTTTAATATCAAAGTTCGAAACATAAAAGTTATTTACTAATTTACCAGGAAATGTGAAATGCAGCATAATGTTTTTGCTACGTCTACAAGTTTAATACTTTTTTCTAAACACTAAATGATCGAGATCTGTTGAAGATAGTAATTGTGAGTATGCTTATGGTGAATAATTAAAATTGTGCATCATAATACAGAGTCGTTTTATATCAAAATATCTATTTTTCTTAAAATGGTTTGAAATATTCTTGTGTATATGAAGTACATTGCTTGAGGTTATAAAATATAATTATGTTTCTCTAGAAATTAAAGCACACATTCTAATTTTACAGTCTACAGTTTTAGATAAATATTTACAAAATACTTTTTTCAGCTCCCTTCCAAACATTCTCTGAAATATTATGTATAATCAAAAGTCTTGTGTAAAATTGTTTTCATAAAAATGCAATATTGATAGTTTGAGTGCATTAGCTTATTTCTTCAATTTTTATATCTAGCGGCACTAATATTTTATTATTACTATCTCTTTTATTGTAAAACACTAAAGAATTTTATATTTTTCAATTTTTAAATGGATAGTTGAATAGATAAATAGAATTTAAAATACATATTAACACATAGTTTAAAATAATTGTACAATGGTAAATTCTTGAATATTTCACAGCATTTGTTCGAAATTTCTAATAATTATAAAATTTAATTGTTCTGTTACACCAAATACTATTTCAAGTACCTTAGATATTTTACTGTTAGATATCAAAATTCTCCTAAGAAAACATTTCCTGTGCGGTAAATGAAATATATTCCATTTAATGTAACTTTGTTTTGTAATTATCCATGTTAATACTTCAAAATTGGCTATCACATTAAATGACAATATAGTATATCCATCATGAGGATTCATAGATATGACATAAGGATATATGCATCATATTTTACAAACGAATCTTTGAATTTCGGCACCCACCCTCTTAGATGTCTGCAACCAGGTTTACAAACCCAAAGAGCACAAAAGCGGCACCTATTGGGCAGTATAGACCCAAGCTTAATAAGTATCTATTACTGTGAAGTTTGATTAAAATTCGTGCATTTTTTCAGAGATATAGCTACTGCGAACATCCTGAAATATTCAACCTTGCAGTGCCACCTGTTATGTGCTGTACATGAAAACTTAATCAACACCAACTTATGTCAAGTTCTGACAGACTATGATGTTTAATGAAATTCCGTACATTATTTCTTGATATATGACTATCGCTAGAATGCGTAAACTTTGGGAATACGCAAACAGATGCACATTTGTCAGAGGTTAACAATGTGTTAACATGAAAGGGCTGTTAATCAAGAAATATTCGCAAGAAAATCTATTCGGTACATGCCATACAATCTCACATTAACGTTTTGCAAGCAATGATTAAGCAACCATTGTTCTAGATTAATTTACACTGAAAGCATCAAGATGCATTTCTTTTTCTGTTCTGTTCTTTTTTTTTTTTTTTTTTTTTTACAAAAAATGCAAAATTACAATTTTAAAAACATTTACTTTTCAACGAATATTTTTACATAAGTTATGTAATTTGTGAAAGTAATTTGAGTTAATCACTTGTTTTGAAAAGCACATTTATATGAAAAATGTTTATTAGTTATCCTATTGTAAGAATTGAAATTAATCTAACAGTTTATCTTAAAAGTATACGAAAGATTTATTTAAAGTACATTTATATTAGTGTAACTGTTCGACTGTTCGATATTTATAGCACAAATCAAGAAAAACAAATATGAAAGAAATTCAAATCTCTAATTTTTCGGTTTTTTTAAAATAAATAAAACGTATGTAGTATTTATACACATTCAAATACAATGTTTAAACATGTGTACTTTCAGAAGCTTTTAATGCATTTCTTCGTTTGTGATTCAAAATGAAAATAAGAAAAGAAGATGTTTTCAGCTTACAAACTTTGAATAATTTTTTAAAATCCAGAAAAATTTGGAATTGCTAAAATAAATTCTTTTTATAATATGCCTTTTAGGACGTATTAAACGAAAGAAAATGTAGCTTGTTCAAATGAGCATAGTTGAAAAATAAATATAAGAAAATTATAAGAACTCTTTTCTAAAGAATAATATATTTAAAAATTGTATGTTTAAATATTTAAAGTATTTAAGATATCCATATATATATGTATATAAGGGCAAGTCAGTAAGTAGGTTATAAAAGCCAATATAAAAAAGGGAAAACAAGATATGCATGTTTATTTCTCTATATTATCGTCAAATGAATTGATACATTTTCCTTATATCTTTATGAGTTTTCAGACATCTGTTGCATAAACGTCTCTGGACTGCTTTCTTGGCCATCTATGTATCTCAAATTCAACGTCTGCATCAGTCGCGAGGCGCTTGCCACCTAAGTCAACACTCTATTGCATTTGCTATGATGTCTATTGCTGTTCGCCATCCAGCTCTAATCTTTTCATCAAACTGCCACACTCATCCTTCTGCCACAATCTCAACAGGACGACCCCTTCGTTCTTCATAAACAACCTTTGTACTCCCTTCAGAAATTTTCTTAACCCGGTTGTAGACCACTTGACGGGGCAAACAATATTCGCCACAGACAGGAGGTATTTCCTTGTGGATATCATTTGCCGGAAGTCCTTTTGCCCACAAGAAACGCACAACACTCCGCTGCTCTTCCTGTGTACACTCTTCGAGCATAGTCGCCATATTCAAACGTAGATGGTCATTTTGTATAATTGTTGTCTCATAAATTCAAAATTAGCATCTTGCAGTTGGATAGTGCTGCAACTTATTGGCATATTTGGAAACAATTTTCTACTAATTCCCTACCTCTCATATCGGTTTGTAACATACTTACTGACTTTCTCTCTTATAAATATAAATATTTAACTATTTAAAATTCAAATTTAAGTGAAAGATAAGAGCTGAAGACAAATACTGTATACCGAATTTTACATTTGAATGTTTATAGCAACCCATATCGATCGTCTTCAAATTTTGATGACTTAACTAAAATGAAATTTTAAAAAAAATCATATAATTACTGGTACTAAACTGGTATTACTATGACATGACAGTTTCGTAAACTATCATTCTTAAAGCACATTATAGAGACTTAGTCATTTGCTCTTATCATTAGAACATATATTTAAATGCCTAAAAGAGTTTTACAGAGTTTTATTACGGTAATGTTCTAGAATTGTAAATGCAGTGTAAATTTTAATAGCCATCAGATGGTCTAGACTGTGAGCAGCATGCTACTTTTTGTCTACTAAAATTATACGTTGCATCAAAAGTAATTGTTTATGAGCATCGGTAAAATTCAGATTCTAAAGCAGTACTAAAATTTAAAAAAAAATGTTTACAAAAAGCTAAATTATTTATATGAATGCGATAAGCGTTGTGTAGACTGTTTTGAAAGAGTATATATTTTGCTTAAGAAGTGACATTTTTCATTTCAAGAAAATATCTATAGCAAAATGAAAAATGATAGAAACGCCCACAAACCAAGAAATCAGTTTGCCTTTAATTTGGAAATGAGCATATCTTTGTGTTAAAATTAAATACACGATGTTCCAAATTAATATTAAAATAATCATTAAAAAGTTGTATACATTTTTAATCCATTTAAGAATATGCATTTTGTTAAATTTACGCTGGAGCAATATAATAAAAACGCCGTAAATATCTAGAAAGGGTTCGTGATTGGTGCATATTTTTACATATCATTTAACAAAGCATTTAAAAGAGATTCTGAGTGCATTTGTTTAGTTCGCAAAACATTTTGACGATATGTTGAACAAAATGCTTTCTGACTCTGAAAGAGGCCAACATCTAGTTTATTATGACACAGAAATGTCACTTCACAGAATTACTGATATAATAAAATGTTCAAAGTCTAGTATTTCTAATTTTTAACAGGATCTACTACCCATGGTACTACAAAGTTATCTTCCAATAACTTCGAAACCATCCGAAAGTTAGATTGTTCGCACGATCGCAAAAACAATGACAGAAATCCGAATAGGATGTATGATAATTACGCCAGCATAAGTATGGACTAGAAGAAAAGCAAAAAAAAAAAAAAAAAAAAGAACTGTCGGAAATTGCCGTGTTTTAACATTGTAACTCCAGTATACCATGTGTTTCCGTGTTAAAACACACTTTCATCATGCAAATGCTATAGATATAGCTCGGATATTTTAAGTAAGTCTTTTAAGTGTCTTTTTAAGCGCCCCATATTCGCCAGTTTTGTTTACTCACAAAACTCTCTAAATGAAAATGGGCCTCATCGGTGAGCCATACGCAGCCGACATAAATTTTACGCTCATCAATCATTTGGATTAAGTCATTTTCAAAGTCTTCTCCTTGTACCAGAACTGTATTTGTGATCGTTTGATGATAATGTATTTTATGGGAAACAGCTTCCGGCGCTTTCGCATTACTCTGTACCTAGTGGTGTTTGAGAATCCAACTTTAGCTGCGGTTCGTCTGATGGATTTCCGAGTACTACGTATAGCAATTTATCGACTGCTTCTACATTTTGAGGCTTCATGACTGATCGTCTGCATCCCATATTTCCGGCTAAATCATCGGTCACACTTCCTCTCCGCTCAAACTTGATGAATAAATTACGAATTGCCTTCTAGCCTGGATCTTTTTTAATGGTAGGCCTTCCCGCTTGGCCTGAACCTGTACGTTTTTTAACATTATTTTTTTAAAGCTTTGCTTTGTCATCGGTGGTATTCCAGTACTATATAAAAACACGTTGCTCCAAGGAATACGACATGATTTTCTTCAATTTCCTCATAATAACTGATTCCATACAACTCCCTTACACTTGACAGCAATGAAACAGGCTCACGAATGAACTTTCTGTACTTCTGAGTGCTGTTTAAAGCTTCATGTGCTTGTGCTGCCACCCATACTGTAAAAAAACCACTGTAGATTTGCCAGAACAAACTCGATCCTAGTGAATGTGCTGTATCTTTCTTTGGTTTCCTGACTATATTAACATGGAAAATTCAGTAGTTGCGTAAAATTAACAGCACAATGTGCTGGCAATTTGGACGCATTTTGTTACAGCACAAACTGCTGGCGTCCAAATTGCCAGCACATTGTGCTGTTAATTTTACTCAACTACTGTATTTTACAAGTTTAAATAGTCAGGAAACCAAAGAAAGATGCAGTACATTTAACTGTGATCGAGTTTGTGTGCGAGATGAACAGTACTTTGTACTGTAAAAATGTCGTTTTGTTTACAGTGTACATGTATATCTTTAAATGCTAATTTAAAAAATCGTAAATGTTAGGTCAATAGTAAAGAACTGGAAACATTGTAGGATTGTTAGTTGTAATCGGTCCAACATTGGTGTTGATCGACCGATCTCCCGTGACGCCAACACGCAGTCCGTATGCATTACCTATACGATACTGTTGGTTAGAGATGGCTTAGGTTGATCTTTGGTGTAATTGATTTATATTCGGCGAAACCACGAAATAATTTTCTTGAATTTATTAGTTAGCAATTTTTTCAAAATTTACATTCAATATAAATAATGTCTGCAATTTCAGAAATAGAAATTCAGGAATCAGTCATTTTGTTTTTCATTTGTTTTTCACATTCACAAAAAAAGTAATCATTTCCTATTAACTTGGCTGCAATCATTGTATTAAAATTCAACTGACGTCAATCGATTAGTAACATAATCTACAAATTAGTGATAGAATGAAATTTTGTTTGGAGGTTTTGCCTGCAAATAGAAATTCTACCAAACGTTAAACTAAAAATTTTAAAGTTTGTTTCAATTTCTATATGTAGATGACCCCCTAAGAAACATTTAAGTAAAAAATTCATTTTTAGACTTGTAGATTGGCAGCAATTACAGTTTTAGATGATAATTACCAGTAGAATTAATATGGAATGGACACTTTTTTTGTGTTTCAAGACTGTAGGTACAAATTTTTATAAGACTGAGTAAGGTTACGTATCCTATTGCATAAAAATAATGTAAAGTAATGTTAAGATTAATGTATATATTTTATTGAAACAATTCATCGATTGAAAAACTTTGATACAATCACTTTTCTCCTAAGATATTCTATTGATTTTATCAGTAAAATGCATTAATTTCTTTTTTGCACATTTATCAAAACGTTATCACTTCTGTTAAACATTTTTCACAGACATATGCTATGCATTTCTATGAATTAATGTTGATGCTACTATAAAATAGTTCTTCTTATCTGTGGCTGATAGATTGTCGCTACAATGAGATATCTAATATAAGAGATATACTTTTACATTAAGATTCAACAATCTTTCGTTTGAATCTAAAATGATACGTGTCATTTTAGAGTAAAACAAATCAATTTAAAAGACAGAAGTAAGGAACATTTCCGGAAAATGAAGATAAAACGTCAGTAATGATTATTTATTCTGTCATTTAAAAAACATAAAACTTATTTTAGGTTGATTTACTTAGAAATCAACATATTTCATCACTTCATATATACACACATATATACAAGGTGTTTCTTAAAAGATAGTAAAACTTTAAGATGTGATAGTACACATTCATCAAACAACTTCCATCAAACGATCCATGGTCGGAAATAAGACGCAAATGTGCTGGAGCCTTTGGAAACTTGGCCCATGCAAATGTTAAAGCTCCATTCCTATTGTCAATTATCGGGAGAAGAACGACACTAACAGCATGCAAATGTGATCTGGGGAAGAAGAAGGCGTACGCAAAATTTCGCCTCGATTAATACATAAACCTGCAGATCCGAGTGTGCAATTGTCAATCGCTGTAGAAACGTATCGGAAGATGTCGTCCTTCACTAATAGAGAAAAGGATGATATGCATTGTATGTACGGAACTGCAAAAGGAAATGTCTCAAGACTCAACGACTGTACGGAGGGCGGTTTTCCACCTTGCTTTTGTGACTTAATCGTTCTTTGTGTGTTTTCGCCTCGTATGAAAACATCACCCTCGGCGCCCTCTAACACATTTGCGTTTTAGTTCCGACCATGCTTTCTTTGATGAAAGTTGTTTGTTTGGATGTGTACTATGACCTCTTACAGTTTTGCTTATCTTTTCTAAAACACTCTGTATATGCATATATATATATATACGTCTAAGTAATAAATATCATAATAGCAATTAGGAATAGTTACACATTCCTATGAGTAAAGCTAAAGTGCTGTAGAAAAACACACAAAATAAAAATTATCTATCAAAAGAAAGTATTTGGTCAGAACTAGAACATCCCGTCACCAAACAAAAAAAGAAATGTACAAAAAAAATCCCGCAAAAATTAAAACAATGAAAGCTAATCAAAAACACTATCCACCATCGTCCATAGTGGGGTAAATTTCAAAAACAGCCATATATTTAAAACAGTAGTGATAATTTAAACATTAGGTATTGGTACTAGCGGGTTTCGACCAATACGCTGCGTAGCGAAATCAAAATTTTTAAACACATATTGAACGTCCACATACCAGTCGCTCCCACACCCAGCATCTGAATGACAGCAACCGAATAAGCTACAAATGAAATCGGTGTCTGTTTCAAAAGCATACTCCACGTATTCAGACCTGTTACCATATAAAAAGTAAAACAAAATAAACAAACAGGCTCCATTTTATAACAACCAATCTAAATTACTTCCAAGTCTGATACCATTAAACACAGCCATCAACATAAAAACCATCATTGTAAAAGGTTTAGGTAATACGAGTCATTTAATGTCGATAAAAGGCAAACAATTGGGAAACCGTGCAAAAATAGAATATCTTTTAAATTAAAATTAAGAAGAATATTCTGTGGGTGCTATTTAAAAAATATATATATTTCGCTTGATTATAAATATATATATATATACACACATATTGTGCCAAAAAATATATACACAATATAAATCATTATAAACACTTGACAAAATTCACTCCGACGAAGTCACAAACTGAACAAATCAGATTTGTCCAGGATAACTTAGGCTTATAGCATTGGCACATTAAGCCTAAAACATTTGGACACTTTTTCACGCAGTTGGAAAATTACAACTTATATAAACTTTTAATGCAGTTCTTAGAATTTTGAAATGTTGCACAATCAACGGAAACACACAAACAAACATATTTTTTTTAATTATATCCTATCAGGAAGTGAATTAAACGTCGATTAGAAAATTCGATCTTTACATAAGAAAAAACAAGTTGAATTAAGTAAAAGAGTGTAAAAAAGAAATCAACAAAGAAAGAATCAATCAAGAAAATCCTTAAATTCGATACATCATTTATTTAACTTTTAAACATTCAAGATGGGAACACTTCGTCGGCTTTCTATTAACCCCTGAATAGACATCTTTCCGCTGGAGTATCTTATGTTCCTCTTAAAAAATACTTTGGATTAGCAGTTTCGGTAATCGTGCCCTTTTTTTTTTTTTTTTTTTTTTTTTTTTTTGTGTGTGTGTGTGTTGAATGAAGATGTTGAAATTCTTACTTTTTTGGTATTTTGGATAGTTTAAAGGGGCCAACAACAATTTAACAACAATTATTTTTAAAACAACAAATATTAATGTATTTTTTCTGAAATTATTGAAGCAATTTCATCAATTTAAATAGAATTGGCCGTAGCTAAACTAAACATTTATCGTTGAGTGGAAATTTGTTGAGAGAGAACAAAATTTTATCAAATGCAATAGTGATGCAACTTTGGGGAAAAAAAATAGTTTTTGTTTTTATTTATGTTACTATGTGTGCTGGTTGTTATGAGACGTTACGGAGATCGAATTGGTGAAACAGAAATGAAAACATATCATTTCTAAACGCCAGGATAAAATTTCTTTTCGTCAATATAAAAACGAGTTTGTACTCTATTTTAATATGTGCCATTAGGTTTTGAATCCAGCCTCTTTTTTTTTTGTGTTTTCAAGGGCGTTTACTAGAAATTTCTCTAGAGCACTTGGCACCCCTAGATGCTTACCTTTACCGCCTTCAATAGACCATATTTAAACCAATATTGATTTTTAACCAATATTGAGTAGATAGTCATTGGATCACTTAGGGCTATATATTTAACCCTGGTGGTCGCCAACTCTGGAATGCATACGAAGAAACCCGGCATTTTCTATGATCCTCAAGAGTCTCCGAAATCTCATATTTTCTTGTGCATCATTCTTCATAAGTAAAATTTAATATTATGATTTTTTCACCTTCGATGGATGTTTAACAGGTGTTGCGATTCAATATAAGTACTCTTTAAGCACCTGCGTCGACATGACTTGACTAAAAAGCACTTGATTTTCCTGACAAAACAAAATGTTTCAATTATAGATAATTATATAACCAAAAAATTATTGAAAGCACTTCAATAGTTCCGTGAGACTTCTTCACGGAAGATAATGTTTGAAAATAACAAAATGCTTAAATAAATTTCTATACTATTGAATTAATGAATTGGAAAAATAACGCGTATTGACAATTTTTTAATGTAAATTATATTTTATACAGAATTTGATTAATTTCATGAACCTCGCATATGTTAAATGAGGCACTTCCAATAAATAGATAATTAAATGTAATCAAGCTAAAGCCTTTTTACTCACTTTATTTTAGAGAATGTATTTAACCCTTAAATATAAAATTAAGTACTTTCAGGCGCATAAGTCTTTTGAAGCTTTAACTGACGTTTGATTAATTGCCATATACACGGTGATACAAAAATACTAATTTCATAACAATATGCTAACAAACTTCATATATTATTAATATTTTAACGAAAAAATAAAATAATAAATTAGAGATTTCTCGTCTATAGTTGCTTTAAATACTCAAAATTATGTAATTTAAAATATATATAATCTTATGTCATGTTTACTGTCAGTGTGTGCCAATGACTATTGAATGTAACGAATTTACTACGTAATTAAAATTTAAGTGAACGACCAAGTGTAAAATTACATAGCATATACTGAATCAAAGTGATATACGGTTGTTATAATTTAGGATATCCAATGCCCCTCTTGGGGTAAAACAGATCTCTCTGCTGGGTTTTGTAGCAGTGCACCTATATTACTTTAACATCACAGCACCTAGTTTAATCAGGATGAAGAAAATAAATAAACAAGAAAACAGGAATTCTTCTTTTTCAGAATTTAGTGTCGTCCCCGATGAAAAAAAATATATGTAAATATAAATAGTACAAAACATATTTCAATTTTAAGATTTCAGCACACGCTTTTATTTTATGTAAAATGACGTCGTTCGCATCCGCTTAAGAATTCCACATTTACGAACCACTCTTAAACATCTACAGTAAAGCATGCATAGGATGTCATTATCGCAAAATAATACACAAAAGCAGCAAAAAGATGGCGTCATTAAACAAACTCGACAAAAATGGCTATCTAATGATTCATAGGCCTTCATTTTCTTGTAACATTAATATAGACGATTTCAGTCGTGACATCAGTCATGACGTTTTGGTTGGAAACTGACTCCAAACAAACGGTTGATATGTTATATTTTCTATTTTGTTTATATCTTGCAGCTATATCTTATATCTACATCTCACATCTAAGTGTTTTAATACTTGATATGTACTGGTAACATTTTCCACGATTTTTATTTAAAAAGAAATGACGCATGGCAACCGTTTGTTTGGGGTCAATTTCCAACAAGAACGTCATGACTGAATGCGTCTATAGATATTTAAAGTTGAATATAGTTTATAATAGCTCCATGTTTTAACAGAAATTATTCGTTTATATTTTTTTAAAATAGCACGTATTTTAATAACATTTTCTTTCGGTTGTTTTGATAAAACGGCAACAAAAAGATATAATTGCTATTTTTGAACAATTTTCCCTTTACTTTCCACATAAATGGAGTGCTTGAGTTGCCAAAATGAAACAAATGGTGCTAAAAACTACTAAAAAATTAATATTTCAAAAATAAATGGAAATGCAGTTTTCAAACAAATTACATTTAAAAGTACATTTTTTTCCAATACGACGGTATAAAAGTTGAAAAATGTGCGATGCTTAGAAATAAAAAAAAATGCTATAGATTATTTAATCGTAATGCTTTGTTTTACGGCTAGCTTCTGTAATGTAACGTTATTTTTTGGAATACAGAAAAAAAGCTGGGAAAAAGAAATAGCATACAGTACCGGGGGCTAATATGTAAATAAATTACACTAGGGGAACGCATACAAATAAATTATCTTACTGACAAAATTGGAAAGTATACAAAAAGATCTAAAGGTTGTATAAATACCATAAATCCTACAGTTTTCAGACGGGAATATTATCACCTGTAATATTAATGATCTTAGTAATTTTTCCTTTATTTTTAATATTTACAGTTAATGATCCTTATATGAATAATTCTGATGATAATGATAAATATCACGTATAAATGATACTATGTTGCATTCATCATGTATTAAAAACATTCTACTAAGGTAACCCTCTCGTAAAAGGGTGTGGTCGATCCGTTGTGTTGATACGAATGAACTTCTATTTAGATTTCTTTAAATTTTTCATACATGTTGATACATTAAAGGCACACCGAATATTCACTGGTTTCCAAAAATTAAGGAAAAATTGCAAAAGAGCAAAATAAACCTATCCGTTTGAAATTTGCATATGTTGTTAACTGAAAGATGCTGAATAAAATTACAAAATGCAACATCTGTGAGGAGCATAAGAATGCACGCTAGGGAGTACTGCTGCTGTGAGGTGTCGCTGTGATTTTGAGATTAGAAAACTGAGATATCCAATTCATTAGTATGACTTCGAGATATTATTTGTCCGCAGAACTGCGATATAAAGCTATTGGATGATTGGAGGATCAAAGTCAGTCAGAGGTAACCAGATGGCTAAATGTGTGTCCTTCTGTTGTTCATAGGCATTGGCAACAATTTCAAACCACTAGTTTGGCCTCCAGAAGGTTCAGTCAAAGACGGGCAACAGCTATAACAAGCACCTATGACCAATATTTACGATTATGTGTACCAAGGAATAGAACTGCTGCCCCCTCTCATCTTAGAGCCTCCCATGCTTCAGCCACTGGAAGGTTGGCATCAACGTCTACTGTGTGTAGAAGGATTCATGAAGGTGGTCTTTACACGAGGTTACCAGCCATTTGTGTGCCGCTCACCTCACGTCATCGGAGGGAATGTTTAAGGTGGACACGTGAGTATGGCCAATGGATGGCCTATCAATGGAGGCGTGTTCTCTTCACGAATGAGCCTCGGTTTAGCCTGCAAAGCGATTATAGGCATTGTTTGATTTATAGAGAACGGGGAACTATCTTCCATCAAACATCCGTGAAAGAATTTCATACGGAGGAGAAAGTGCCTGTGTTTTGAGATTATGTTTCTTTGATTGGACGTACAAACTTCCATGTCTTTCCATGTGGAAGTCACGTTGATGGTAGCATCTAAAAATATGACATAATCAATACTTTTGTACGCCCTTATGCCGGCGCAGTAGCTAATGATTTCCTGTTATAGGACGACAGCGGTAGACCAGACAAACCTCGCATCGTGGAAAATTATCTTCACCATTAAACAATTCAGCGCATGGAATCGCCAGCTCGATCACCAGACTTGAATCACATCGAGCATGTTTGGGATGCTTTAAGAAAACGTTCTGTTGCTCTCAATCCCTCCCCCCTAAGACCCTTGATACCCTTACAACTGCTTAATAATAGCAATGGCTCGCACTTCCCACCGAACATATCGATGGCATAATTGACAATATCACACATTGCTGCATGTGCTGTACTGCTTCTAGGGGTGATCATACTCAATATTGAAGGTACTTTTCCTATATCAAACTGACACATTTATTTTGTTTATTGTGTAATTGTGTTAATTTATGAAAAACCACAATCGTCTGGTAATTTTTTTAATGTTATTTTATACCTTACATTGCGTGGTATATTATGACTCAGTTTATTAAAATCTACATGTAACATTTATAGTAAACGTTAATTTTGTTGGTTTTCATTAATTTTTGAAAATCAGTGTACTTGTATTAAAAAAATAAAAGGCTGATTTTATTCTATTTTATACAAAAAAAGATAATATTCATCGATTTTCTCTGTTTATTTTATCTAGTGCGACATTTTTATTGCTGGCAAGTAGTAACTCATCTTTTCAACGTGTTTATTCATTCGTTTATTCTTTTATAAAAGATTGGAATTTAATATGTTGAACTGAACAAAATAGATTATATTTGCATAAATCAGGATTATATCGTAATGAAAGAAGAATTTTGATTATTTTTTAGCTTTTAAAGCACAAAAAAAATTAAATAATAATAATAATTAATGGGATTGTACTCAAACTACTACCTCACCCCACTCAAAATCATTATGAACTAGTCGGATGTGGCAATACTAAAACTTTCTTCTATCACATACATGTTAATATTTCCTGAAAAATAAAGCATATTAGTGCACCGGTTAGGTGATTTACACCAAAATCTAATCAGCAAACAACTTATGTCAAGTTTTAGCTGAACCTGAAGTTAGGTGAAGTTCCGTGCATTAGTTTTTGAGGTAGAACTATTGCGGAAATCATAAAACAATAAACATAGAAGCAGCACCTGTTGGTCAATTTACTCTAAAAACTAATCAGAACCAGTTTATATGAGGGAATAACTGAATCTGAAGTTTGATGAAAATTCATACATTAGTCATTGAAATACAGTTTTTGTGCGAATCGAGATAAATGGAGCATAGCAACGCCACCTGTTGGACGAATTGCACTAAAAACAAAACAGCGCTAATTTATATCAGAGACTAACTGAATCTGAAGTTTGGTGAAAATTCGGGCATTAGTTCTTGAGATAAAGCTATTGCGATAATCATAAATAATGCCGAATATCAGCGTCACCTGTAGGGCGATTTAAACTAAAAATTAATCAGCACCAAATAATATCACGGACTAAAAGTATCTGAAGTTTTATGAAATCTCGTGCATTAGTTCTTAGAGATATAGCTATTGCGGGAATGGTAAAAAATGCAGCATAGCAGCGCCACCTGTTGGGCGATTTGCACCAGCATCAATTTATATCAGGGAATAACTGAATCTAAAGTTTTATTAAATTTCGTTTATTAGTTCTTGCGATAGAGCGTCCACGAAGTTTGTGTCACACACATACAGACAGACAGACGGACTGATAGACAGACTCACAGGCAGACATTTTGTAAAAACTTGTTTTTCGGGTTCTCTGACCCCTAAAACGTGTAAATCCGTCGAAAAAGGAAATTCGAAATTTTCATGAATCCAATACCTTCTTCTTGTAAAGAAATTTAAAACTGCATCCATCTTTTGATTTTCAGCTATAAATAAGCAAGATAGATAAATAACTTACAAAAGCCATGCTTTGTTTGGATTCGCGAAGTATTATTTAATAAAATAAATATTTAAAGTAACAATATTTTTTTATATTATTTTTGCATATTTATTAAGCAAAAACTATTTTATGTTTTGGCGCATTTTAATTTTAGAAATATAAATTCAGCCAAATAACTAAAAGTTTTCTCGGAATTTTTAATTTATTATATAAGACTGGTATAAATAAAAACATTTTTTCGAAGCAACATTTAACAAAATATTTTTAAATTTTCAAATAAAAGCACTTTAAAGATGTTTTTACATTTTCCAATAACCTCTGGCGTTTTCTCAAATAGGTTGAAATATGTATGTTTCCAATCTATTAATTCCTATCAAATAATCTTTGATAGCAATCTTAGAATAATATATTCGAAGAGAGCTTGAAAAAAGTTATTTCTCAAAATTCTATCTTCTGGAAAAAACTTTTGAAATCTTTATGAGAATTTTTCATATTGTAGAATCTCTCTTTTTCTATTGAATGCTAAAGCTTGAAGGGTTTTCATTCTCTCAACGCTACGTTTAAGACTACTGATGTCTCTTTATCCGCAATACCTACAACTGCTTTATCTAATGTTAAACCTTGGGATTTATGAATTGCAACTGCAAAAGCTAACTGCAGAGGAAATTGTTTTCTTGAGCAATTTATATTTCAATTTTTCCAGAATTTACTTATTGGGGAAATCGGAACGTAGCTATTCTCATAAGTTTAATGACTGTAGTTTCCAAATTTAACCATGATTATTCGAGCTATCCGGTCTGGTGACCCATTATTTTCTTCATAAATAATATTTGCAACATAGCCTAAAGCCCTGTTTACTAAATCATTTACAGGCAACAAATTAGAACGAATCATTACTTTAGACCCAATTGATAAACTAAGAAATGGTTCAAGACCGTTTGTCATTTCAGAATCGGCCAACTTTTCTTTAGTACAATTATGAACAACTTGAATCAAGGCAACAGGTTGACGCAGTTCTTTTAATTTTTCATAATTATATTCTTTTACGTCTTTATTCGTTGAAAACAGACTAATTGCATCTTTAAATAAATGCTGTTCGCTTTTTGAAAGAAACTGTAAGCTTCTATTCATTAATATTTCATAGTCTTTAAAAGTCAATCTCCTTTGCTAATTCGATCAAGTAAACTACAAAATATTTTTTGAGTTTCATCTTGGCGGAAGGTTGATGATGAAAAAAAAATATTTTTGAATAGTCGAAGAAAATAACAATTGTCCTTCCAAAAGAAACTCACTTCCAGATTTTTGTCAATGTAAAGAGGCCTGTCGTTTACTGGAGGTAGTTTTTTGATGGCTCCAAATAGATATAAGAGAATTCCACCAAAAGGTTCATCTGGTTTCGATGGCACAGCACTACGCAATCGTATACATTTTTCGCAAAAGACTGCATCCAATCATACTCATTTCATCTATAATTATGAATTAACTATTTCGAAACTCCCCCTGAAGTTGACCAAGAGAATATGAACTAAGATCGCTTAGCTGTTGATTTAGTAACAATAAAAGTTTTGGATGAATCGTTGACTCATTTATATTGACTGTGGCAACACATTGGTGCAAGCAATTGAAAAGACGTTGCACCAAACGTTTCATTTAATCGAGTAGTGAAGTAATTTATTAAAGTACTTTTTCCGGAACTAGCTTTTCCTTGGACAACTATTATTTTTATTGGCATTTCTCGCCTATGACTTTGCAAGAAATTGAGTTGTTCTTCAAAAATATTTATCATCTTTCTCTGTTCATGGGAAAAGAAAAGGAACAGTGACACAATCACTTCCCACTCTCACCTTTTCATTTTCAATAAAATTATGTAATTTATTAAGCAAATCTTGACTTTGAATGGTATGCCAGTTATACTTTATATCAATGTCCCTTCAGCCCAAATCTAATTCATCCTGTGTGTTATTTTGTCTTAAAGCGACATTCATCAGGTCGAATGGTTGATCTATTTCAGCAGATTCCATTCCTCCACATTCTTCCTCATGTTCTAAATTTTGCAACATATATTCCAAATCCAATCTCTGAATTCCATCATTCTCAAAATGCAGTTGATATATAACTTTCCATGAAGTATTATTTGGATTCATAATTTGAAAATCACGCCAAAGAATATGCAACATAACATGTTGCTTATAGAAATCTACATTATTTACATTAATGGGATAATATTTCAATTTCGGTATAATTCTGGGGATAAATGTTTTTTTTTTTTTCTGATACTGAAAATTTTCACCGCGTTTATAAACGTTTGTGAAATAATTCTGCAATGACATATTTTCAAATCTCACTGGGCGTTTCTGGTACTTTTCCAAAATATTTGAAACGGATATTCTTTCAACCTCCTTATCCATATCTAATTGTTCTCATACGTTGCTTGCTAAATTAATGGTGACAAATTGACGAGATGACTATACAAAGGCCATTCCATTAGCACCCAAAATATTTCCTGCGTAGAATAATCACGTTCAGCACACATTTTTATTAAAATTTTCTGAGTTATTTGCTAAACATTGATATTATTGCGTGATTCTAGAGCTGTTTGTCTGAAAAAATCTTTCATCCCTTCTGATCTGGGTTCACCTTTGCTAGCATTAGCAATATATTTTAGAACTGCGTGAATGGAAATGACTGTTTGGAAATCCATGTTTGCTCGCCAAATGTTTAATATTTGTGTGCTATGACTGTTTAAATAAGGGATATTTCTTTTTTAAATGTATTCGGTTTCATTATTAGGGAACTGAATTTTACTTTCGTGGGAACATTCTTTAGGAAATTTGAAACGGATGTGACTTCAAAAGAATCCATTTTCTTTCTCTTACCATAAGCTTTAAAGCATTTATGCACTTGTACTGGAATTATTAAGTGATTATAGTCAGCAGTTACATCAGGCACATCCATAAAATTTAGATGGATGTATATGGTAAACTTGGTTAAGATCTGGTTACGTAATCGATATGAATTCGGCAAAGTATTTTATAATTTTACGTATCGTTTCATCATCATTTGAACTAAGATTGTTTACATCAAGAGCATCTTCAAACCAAACACGATCATGCATGCAAGGACTACCTCTATGTTGAAAATCAATACGAAACCAAAAGTCCTTGAATTTGAAATGTTTCTTGAAAAAATTATCCATAAAGAAATCCAACCGCTTATGAAAAAAGTAAGCAACGATTAAAGGATTACAATCAACAATTTGGATTTACTGATGAATTCAGAATTTTGGTTACGATTGGTGTAACCTTAGTCTGTATCATGATGCGATGAATTTCAGGCCAGTATAAATCAGCTGCACTAAGTGTAATGAAAATAGTAGGAGCCCCCAGTTCCTCAACCATCTTCAACCATATTGCCCTTCGATTACATCTGAAAGTTACATTTGGGGCTCCGGATTTATATGTATTATTTGTCCATGGACATGGATCATCTACAGGATTCAAAGTTTTTTCAACTGATGGTAAATAAATCTGCTGTTTCTCTTAACTGAGTATTATTTGCTGAAAAATATTTTCATTTTCGAGTAAACTCTGCAAATTATTTTCATCAATAGTAATATAACGATACCAAGGATTTTATTCCTTTAGATAGTCTAAAGCAGACATAACGTTTTCCCGATTTACTATAAAATCTTTGTATCCTTCACAATCTTGTCTTCTAATAAAGATATAGTGTGATATAATATCTATGGAATGAAATAATAAAATACAGAATTCGGTAATATCTTGATGAAAATTAAAAACATTCCCACTGTATCCAAGCTGACTATCTTTAATACGATAAACAATAATAAGTGGATGAACTTGGAAAATTAATTGCTTCTCAACAAAAGTAAAGTTTTTCAATATTTCTGGTTGTAGATCTGGATCCATATTATTAGCTACAGAAAAAATATTTTGTCACTAATTATTATACAGTTATGGCAAGTCTTACAAGATCCGCCAGATTGAATATGCATGTCAAACCAACCACGATGACAAATTTTACAAAAATATCATTTAAAATTTTTTGTGCATCTTCGAAATTTAAAGGATATTTACGAATGCATTTTCTGTCAGAAGAGATTCATCATGTCGTCGTTTTTTAGCATCTTACCTTAAAACTAAATCACGTTCGCGTTCTTTTCGACCAGTAAGTGTACATTTACTCGGCATTTTTAATAATAGAAATAATACGTTCCATAAATTGTTTTTAAACAGCAAACATATTAAAAATAATACTAAGAGTAATTACTTCTTAATAGTAAATATGTTTCATTTGATTCAATTTTCAATTATTCGAATTCGAATAACACTTTATTTAAAGAATTTAACAATTAATTTTATTTGTTTACAATTCTTTTGTTGCCACTTCGCAAAGAAAAATCATAATATAATTCTTTTAAAATGCATAAGTATCGTCTGTGTAAATGATTTTACATAATAAGAATAAATTGTGTACTTGAATTCTTAACACTGAAAAATACTTTCATAATTGAATGTAAATAATTGAATTTTCACAAATTTTCATTAAAAATATTCTATGGTTTTCACAAAAAAGTATTTTAAAAATTTTACAAAAGAAATCGTGAAACTATTATATGATTAAAAGGAATGAACACCAAAATATGCGCCATTTCCAAATAATTTATAAAGTATTCTATTAAAATGTATGTTTTCCTCTCAAATAACATACATTTTTAATATAAGAAAGTTTAATGTTCTTTTAAAGTTTGAAGTATAAATTCTGCAGTTATTTTCAATATTTGAAATATTTCGTCTTCGCAAAATGCAGATATATAGATTCCTTTCCTTATTTAAATAATTAAAAAAGAGATACATTTTGATGGAACGGTCATATTTCACGTACTTTCATACTAATCATTCATGACTTTATTTATTTTTATTGACTCAATGATTTTTATTTACTGCAAGAAATACGCAGGTTTCATTATCGTTTACAAAAATAAATCCGTATAATGGAAAAATATGTTCAACAAAATAATAAAATATGTTTTTGTTAAATCATTCGATAAGAAAATAATATTGTCAGAATATACAGATCATATTTTATTTCTATCTAGTCCAAAAATACATCTTTCCTTAATTAAATTTAAAAAAAAAGTTTTTGACTCTTACCTTGAAGCTAAATCACGTTCGCGTTCTTTTTGACCAATAAGTGTACGTTTACTCGACAATTTTTATAATAGGACTGATACATTCAATAAATTGTTTTTAAACAGCAAACATATTTTGGCGGAATAATGAAAATATCTTTTTTTTAATTATTAATCATGGTTTTATCTATAATTACTAACTCCATGATTTATTTTTTCTTCTGAAAATATACATGTTTAATTTTTTATTTGCAAACATGCGTCCGTAATGGAAAAATATGTAAAATGAATTAATTAAAATAATAATTTTTTTAGGATATTCTGTAAAAAAAAAAAAATATATTGTGCAAATCTACACATCATAATTTATTTTTATGTTTAATTTCAAGTCAAAATACTGAATAGTTTTTTGTAAAGTATACGACAAAATGTAATTTGTGTGTCCTAGTAGAGGATTCGCTTCGCTCATCCTAATAAAAAAAAAATAATAAAAAAAATAAAATAATAAAATGATAAAAAAATACATAAAATAAGCAATATACAGGATAAATATACAGCAATATACAGCAATATAAGTACATATAAGGATGAATTTCATAACAAACATTATTCTCATGTACACTATTTTGAATTTTGAATAATTTAATAATCTTTCCTAATATTAGAACATTATGTCATGGTTCTATAGACCTATTAACAACAGACAGATTTATTAATATTCATTTGTATTTAAGAAAGCTAGATAATTATTTGCAGTATAAAATGAAATACGTACGATGAATGTATTTAAATTGAGTTATTTGTAATAGCACTTGAAACAGTCTCATGTCTGTAAAATTTTTGATTAAAATATATTGTATTCAAACACTTCTAGAATTATTGAATTAGCAGGATTCCAAATAACTAAGTTTAAGTAAAATGAAAGAAAATATTTCTTTCATGTAGCGAAAAGAAAAAATACAAATATTGAAACTTCTTTAATAAATCAAATTACGCTGCATTCACAAAGGCATTTATGAAAACTCATATTTCAAAATAACATTATTTACTAAGAAAATAACAAAAAAAAATATTTGCAGGAAAAATATAAAATAAATCAGTCGGATTTTATTTGATTTAACGCTTTGATTGGTGGACTGCGTAGGAATAAATTAAATTAAATAAATGAAAGTTTATGAAGAAATAAATTAATGATTAAGAAAATTGTTTTCATTATATTCTCGGAAAAATTATCTTTGTTAACTTGATAACAGATTAAAAAGAAAAAAAAAAACATTTTAAAAGTCGCTTTTAACTTAAAATTACTTAGTGTACTTCATGAAATGCGAATTGTTTTAAAAGATTTAATTCAATTTTAGAATTTGATTTATGATAAGATGAATTTAAATTTCTATGCACTTTTAAATATTTCATAACCAATTTTCCCCATTCTCATGTGTCTGAATGCACTATATATATATATAATGAAATATACTTTTTAGTAATTTTATAGGATACAAAATATAATTTTGTTCAAAGGAAATGTTTATAGTTTTACGTTCGAAATTTTTCTAAACAAAAGATGTCAGATTTAAATATAAAGTATTAATAACATGTTGAGGCGATTATACACTTTTAAACAATATATAGGTCATTATTTAACATCTACCTCTAAAGGTATTTTTGTTCTCCGCATTAAATGAACCTTTGTGCGAGGGGTGTTAAAAAAAAAAAAGAAGAAAAAAAAATGTGCAAAACGTCCTAAAAACCGAACATGTTGAAATTCAAATATGCAGCTTTGGGAAAACGTAGTGAGACATTGAGGGACGCAATTGGAGTATCCGGCGCAACACACAAAATAGAGCAGACTACTCAAAATATCATATAGTCTTATTGTGTACCCTTATAGCTCTAGGGATAGGTTTTTGACCTGGTGTGAGACATTTTTGGACTGAAAATGTATTATCAAACCGTGGTAACATCTATAAGCAGCGCATCTCCATTTTATGTACCGCCCTGATTAAAAACTCTTATTTTGGACTAAAAACACAATATTTTCATAGAAATACAAAGGAATTGTATGCATGTGTGTTACAATATCAGATGCTATGAGACTTTAATATGAAGCTGATTTAAAATTATACAACTGCCTAAATACTAAAAAGTATTGAAAAACATAAAAAAAACTTCAGTCATGAACGTTTAACAAGGAACGCAACCGCTAAAATTATTATAAGCTAAATATTGGTTTAAAAACTTCATTTGTGATCGAAGAAAACACATTAACGATAAAATAAAGAAATATAAATACCTGCCTTCTTGTCAATACAATAACAAATCAGATGGTTTATGAGTTTACAAATACTAGGGGATCGTACCCCGGCTTCCCGTCTTATGGAATACAAGTGAAAACCAAATTTTTAATTGAAAAGTAATTTTTTTTTTTACATGCAATATATTGTTTAGATTACTCACTAAAAATAAAAAAGCATTTTTCATATGAAAAATATGAATTATATAATCAAATAAACTTTTGAAATTTATCAGAAACGACTTTTTCGTACTAGCCGCATGCTAAGAGTTATTAGCCCAACATTTTGCTGGTTACGGCATAGTTTTATTTTCTGATAATTTCACAGCTTTAAGTGCGTAGTTAACTTACATGTCTGTTAAATTTGTGTTTTATTTATAATATTTTATTTATTTAATCATAGAGAAAGTTTTATTTTTGTTTACGGAATATTAGAAAATGACGAAATCTTTATATTGTTTTAAGGGCAAACGGATTAATCTTTTTTAATCGAGCTCCACGCGATAGCGACAAATTTAAAAATTAACCTGTCATACCCGCAAATCACCCTTTTAAAAAAATGCCATCTTTATTTGACCATTTAAAAATCATTTTATCTCAAAACGTAAGGTCACGATTGTCAGAAAGATCTTTGCATGTGAACAGTCGCATTTTCAACTCGAGATTCTAATCTCAGCACCGGAGAGTAAAAATTGCCGTAATTTATGTTTTTTTTACGCATTTGTGTTAAAAATTTAGTTTCATCTAAGAAAATCATTGTTTTCTTTTAAATATGACGTCCTTTTCACTTTCTTAAGCATTTCACCTAGTGTCGGGAACTTAGTACAGATACAGATGGAAAAAGTATGGAAGCTTTATGAGGAAAATGCATGGTTTCACAAGCGGTATGTAATATTCCGCTCAAAATATTACGTTCCTAATGGGATTTTGCACCATTAAACCTTATACAATATTTTTACCAACAATTTTGAATTTTTATCACATAATCGCATGAATAAATATAAATAAACCACATTATTTCTCTCTTCTTTGAAATAATTAAAGCTATCTCATTACCATCATTTTGAAGAAGTTAATAGAATACATTTAAAATTAAAATATAATAATAGAATATTAAAAAAAAACAGTCTGTGTGGGCACATCTGAAGGCTCAGGGCAGATGACTAAAAATATTCGTGTGTTTAAATACATAGATATATAATATTATTAAAAATTTAATTAAGCAAATTATGTTATTTTGATAAAATTACAGTAACATTTCTTAAAGAATAACAATAAAATTTTTCAGTGGAGAGAATTTTGGACAAAAACTTGGGGATCCTGATATTATTTTATACCTCGAGTTATTACCAAGAAATTCTTTGATTGTTTGTCTAACTCGGCGAAGCGAATTCTTCCAAGAAAGAATCATCAAGTTCTGCAATATAAATCGCTATTTTTCGGACAAAGAACATGCACACTGTATCCACACTCTTCCGTAAAGTCACTCTATTTGTTTATAAAACATGGCGTTTTATCAGTGTGTGATTTCAATTACGTTATTTTTAAAATAAAGCACTTTCACCTGTGAAGAATTTTATAGCAGCTGGGGCGAAAATGACGAACGTCTACAAAACATATTTGCATTTTAAGAATTAAAATACATGTTTTGTTTTTTTATATAAAATGACGTCAGTTGTATCTGCTAAAGCATCCCAGTTTTACGATCCGATTTTAAACAACATCTATAGAACTGGATGCAAATTACATCATTATCGCGGAATATTGCACAAACCCAGCAGAGAGCAATGACGTCATTTAAGAAGCTCGGGATAACAATCTCGGGTATCTAATGATTTATATGACTTCATTTTTTTTTTGTTTATAATAGCTCAATATTTTATCAGAAGCAATTCATTTATATTTTTTTTTTTCAAAATTCGTAAAATGTAATTACACACGGATTAATGAAATTGCATTCTCTCAGATTTTTTATACGAATTTCAATAAATGTGGAGAATATAAGTCACACAAATATTCTTTAAAATACATTTTTGTAAAGAGAAAGTGTTGTATCGTTTGTAAAGTTAAATTGCAAAAAACTAAAAATAATTTAATCGATACATAAAAACGAAATAAAGACAAAACTCACCGGGTTTTACAACTGATGATATTCTTGACATAGCACGTATTTAAATTTTAATTTTTTTTTCTCAGTTTTTATGAGGAAATGGAAACAAAAAGATATAGTAATAGTATTTTCCTTTTTTCCCCTTTACTTTCAACAGAAATGGAGTACTTCAGTTGCCACAATTACAAAAAAAGTAATAAAAACTATAAACAAATTAATTTCTTACAATTAAATTGAGATACAGCTTTCAAACAAATTGTATTTAAAAGAGCATTTTGTTCCTTATACGACGGCGTAAAAATTTAAAATGTGTGATATTTAGAAGTTTAAAAATTTGCAGTAGAGAAAATTGCAAAACCAAAATTTTATTTCAAATTTTAAAATGTTGTCATTCGTAAAATGGCGTATGCGTTAGGCACAGATATATTTGTCCTTTATAATATAGATAGATAGATAGATTGTCTTATGAAGAAGATGTGATGCCGTTACATTGAGTTATTCATACAATCTATGCCCTGTGAAAATAATTTGCCCAAATTTAATATTTTAAGCCTTGATTTTATTGTAATTTAACATAAATTAGGCTTAAAGCGGGGCTAAATAACTTTGTTGAAATTAATCTGTTATCTTACATTCTCATTTAGTTACTTTTTTGTTACATATTTTTAAAAATAGTTTTTAGAAGTGTTTTTACTGAAAAGAAAATATGTGGATGCACGCATAAGGGATATAGAAACATTTTCTACAGCATTTACTTTTATGCCAGTATGTGACATGAAATTTTAGTAGCCATTCAGGTTTTCTCTTTTGTTATAAATTTCAAGGTTTACGAATAATTTAAAGAGCAGTTTACGAAAGATAAATAAGCATTGGTTATAATCTAAATCCAGCTGAATATTGTAAATTTTCTTTCAGGAAATTGCTATTTTTTACGGGTACACCGAACGTTCAACTGAGCAAAAATCAACCAAAAAAATATATTTTTTTAAATTACTAATATTCAATTAGTTATGAATATTAATATATTAAAAAGTATAAAAATATGTTTTACAATATGCAACAATATAAATTTCAGCTCGTGTTTATTTATTTTTAAAGATGTTTCTTGCTCTTAAAAGATGGAACCTAACCCAACTCGAACTTATTGTATCTGATTATTCTTTTTTACCTCCCAATGTGGTATATGTTTCGGCCAGCAGTTAAAGTGACGTCTCAAAGAAGTAACGTTACGTTATATACGCCAGCCGTAAAATAAAGCAGATGCATCATTGTACGGTTAAATACGGATAATCTTTACTGCAATTTTTTAAACTTCAAAGCATCGCATATTTTCAAATTTTATAGCGTCGTATTGGAAAAAAATAAGTACTTTTAAATGCAATTTGTTTGAGAACTGCATCTCAATTTATTTTTGAGATATATATATATATATATATTGTTTGTTTTTAGCGTCATTCGTTTAATTGTGCCAACTGAAGTACGCATTTCTGTAGAAAATAAAGAAAAAATTGGTGGAAAATATTAATTATTTTTGTTTGTTGCCATTTTTCATAATAACGGAAAAAAATTAACTAAATACTTGCTATTTTGAAAAAAAATATAAATAAATGATTTTTGTTAAAATATGGAGATATTGTAAAATATATTTAATTTTAAATATCAATATTAATGTTACAAACAAATGAAGGCATATGAATCATTAGATAACCAATATTTTTTATCGAGTTCTTTGAATGACGACATCGCTTTTTGCTGAATTTATGTATTATTCAGCGATAGGGGCGTCATATGCATACTTTACTGTAGATGATGTTTCAGATTGGATCGTAAATGTAGAATCCTTCAGCGCATAGAAATGACGTCATTTTATATAAAAAAAAGCGTATGTTTTTAGTCGCAATCCTGAAGTACGTTTTGTACTATCTGTATATATATATATATATATATATATATATATATATATATATATATATATATGTTATCGGGGGCGACACTAAATTCTGATAAAGCAGAATTCTCGTTTTCTAGTATTAAATTATAGCTCGATGCAAATCGGTTTCGAATTCAAATCTTGCATCGGGTGTAGTAGCCAGATTTTATCAAATTCGACAGGGGTACTGTTTGAACTGAGACGATTAGGTCGAACCGGGTTCTGGTAAAATCCAATCACCGGACGTGATTCAGGATTAGAATCCTGCGGACAAAAAATAACAGTCTGTACATTAATGTCGGGTCTGTTCGGGTGAAATCGAATCACTTGGCTCCATGCAGAATTGTCACAAACGTTACTCTTTTACCAAATTGTTGACACTGTGAATTAAAAAAGTAATCATAGTGTGAAACTAAAGTTGGGCTTGAAAACAGTCATAAAAACTTCCCATCTACGTCGCATGACATCACATCGACGCTCACAATGACACAGTGTGTAGTCATAGTAATAGTGTCCTGACGTAACAATGCTATACTGGTAAGATCTGATAAGATATGTAAAATTGTTTGAGACATTCCTCTATTAATAATTACTGAAACTAAAACAAACGCTCGAAAAATAATTCAAACAGTTACTAATGCCTTCGGTTTTTGAATGCAAATGTAGATTATGAAAACAATAATAAAAAACATGTCTTGTGTTTTGAGAAAAGTTTAATACAGACTTCGCATTTACAAAATTAATACATATTTTTTTTTCTTTAAGAAACTTTGCCAGATCACTTTGAGAATTGAAATATCTAGCTTTACGTTTGTTTTGTTTTTTTTTAAACTTGAAAGAAAGGGAGTGTAAACTAAAAATATATACTATAGTTCTTGTTCCTTTAAAAAAAGTTTTTTTATTTCTGATTTCTCCACTTTTTTTGCTTCTTGGTTAAACGCAATCTTAGGATGCACCACTATATTAAGATAGCCTGTGTAAAAAATAAAACAATTTTAAATAAAACAGAAATATTTTCTTGAAGACTTTTTACACTTTCCTCTAAATTCGTATTTCTTTGTAAATGTGAAATTTTTGCAAATGTTATAACTTTAAGAAAAAAGACATACAGTAACAACTAGTTGAAGTTACAAAAAATGAAACAGGAATTTTTTTAAAATGAATATTTATGTCAAAAACAAAAAATCTAAAATTGTTCAAAAAATATCCTTATAGATGAAATATATTTTTGGCAACTGCGAATTTCTGAAAGAAAATTGATGAAAACTAACGCATCGAATTTTTTTTTATTGGTAATAAATAAAATCATCATGAAATAAGCCATAAGTAAGATCTCTAAACAGCTTTTGATTATTACATTTCTTACATCGGTATAAAAATTTCCGAAAATAATAAAAAAAGTTTAGCCATGCAAGTTTAATAATAAACGTAATTACTATAAATTGTTTATAAACTCAAAACTGATTTGAAAACGCCGTTTACGATAGTAAGTAACTCATGAACGATAAAATAAGGAAATAAAAATCACTACCTTTAGGAGAAATCTATGACAAATCAGATGGTTATAGAGTATAGGAAGAGTATATTATATAGAGAATGTTAGGCAGTTATACTCAGTTACATATAAAAAAATGTTCTCCAAAATTGTTTGCCAATATTTAATATCAGTCCCCCCCCCCCCCGGTATGCTGTTTCTTTCGGCCAGCAATTAAAATGTCGTCTCTAAAAAATAACATTGCGTTATATAAGCCAGTCGTAAAACAAAGCAGATGTATCATTATACGGTTAAATATCGGATAACCTCTATTGCAATTTTTTAAACTTCTAAGAATCCCACATTTTCAATTTTTATACCAACGCATAAGGGAAAAATGTACTTTTAAATGCAATTTGTATGAAAACTACATCTCAATTTATTTTTGAGATACTTATTTTTCTGTAGTTTTTGACGCAATTTGTTTAATGTTGGCATCTCAAGTACTCCATTTCTGTACAAAGTAAAGGAAAAAATGTTGAAAAATAGTTTATTATATCTTTTTGTAACCATTTTACCATAAAAACTAAAAGAAGAAAAAGTAATTAAACTAGTATCCGTCAGGCCGAAATGTCGGAGCATGGAGGCGCGTAAACTTAAAAGATATTATTTTTTTTTTCTAGATTGCTGTTTAATAGTATAAAAGTAAGTTTGAAATAACAATCGTCGATAACTGATTTTAAAGTGTTTAACTCAGTCGTCAGTTGCCTCGGATAATACACAAATTCTAATCTGTCAGCAAGTGCTTCTATACTTCTAATTTGGGTAAAGCCTGTCCTTAGCGAAAATTGCTTCCTTTAGAACTTTCTCTAAATGACAAACTACAGTAAAAATGACACAAGTTGTTTTATGTGACAACACCTTTAGATGGATATCCACAGCAGTTTTTGACAATGTTAAACTCCAGGATCTATGCATGGTGGCAAGGTATGCAACAGTTAAAGGAAACTAACTTCGTGTGAAGGAGGCTTTTTCTTCTTTCCAATATTTTCAAATAGGTTTGATAAAAAAAAAAAAAAAAAAAAAAAAAAAAAAACAGTTAGAAATGGCTCATGATACTCAACAAAATGAACTATTATGTCCTGTGGCAAACCTCGAAGTTGAAAACGTGATCATCTTCACTCCATCTTGCTATTTAATCCTTGTGATCTGCTGAAATTCTTGTTTATTGGTCCCTGCTTTGATTTATGAAGTACTTCTTGATTATATTCTTTAGCTTGCTTGATTTTGAGAAAAAGACATATGACGCCTTCATATCATTCAAGTTTGCCGAAAGCAGTATATCTTTGCGTCGTTGCATAAGGGTCGTGAGAGGTAGTCAAAAACTTGACTCACGCAAAGTGAGTTCAGAGTCTTTCGGAATTGTGTCTGCTGATCGTCGTTTTGTCTCAATAAGTTTGTTTATGGGAAACATTTTTTAAAAGCTCTAAGCATTTTTTGTCTGCGAAGAATCAAAATGACTTTTGAAGAATGTCTCTTATATAGAGGGATGTCTTTTACGCAATGTAACTACCTAATACGTCCAAGGATTTAAACAAATAAGCCACTAAAAGGCTAAATGCTATCTATTTTACCTTCACGATACCTTTGTTCAAGGTCAGCCATAAGACGACATCCTATCATTGAAAATTCGTCAATAATGAGAAATAACACTTTATCCATTCTGAGCTGTAGATGTATTGCTGACTTTTAAATTAGAGAACTATTTAAAACACGTTGGTTCTTTAAGCACTGAGTGAGTTACCTTGTCTTTGACATTCAATGCAGCAGTTAGTGCCAAAAGAATGATAGCTTCTTATCCTAACTGCTCTATGATTGTTTTACTAATTTCTTTGATTTTTGTACATTTTACAGCTCTTCCTTTTCCAATAACAAAAGTTGTTTTAGGGAAATTTGTAACCTTAGTTTGGAAAGATAAAAGCTGTCCAGTGCATAACTGAAGGCAGCATAATTTGTTGTTCTTTATAATAATTCAGAAATGTTAAAAGTCAAGAGAAACCATTGGATAAGAGAATCTACGATAAAGATAAAGAATTACCCCGCATGTATTTGAGAGATTTCGATTTTTTTTTAATTTAGCTCCGATCTTTGAGAACTTGATCCAACCATTTAGCGGCAGAAAACTTCAAAGCTCCTTCAAAGACTTGCTCGTCTGACACAGCCCTTACGTATTTAATATGGCAACAGGTAAAGTTTTGTAACACGTATGAAACACACACTCATGGATAGTCTGCTATACTCCTCTATCAAACTTGATACCTTTATTCATCTGAGTTGTTGTTATATCGTTATTATGAAAATATTAGGAAGCATCTGCGTTATTTTTATGCGACTTTTCCACATAGAATTAAACTGAATAACTCTATACATTTGAATTACTTTCTTTTAACCGTCATTTTCGAAACTTCTGTGTATAACGCTGCACATATAAAATATGTATATTTCTTAAAATGTACGCTAAATCTAGGCAGCAAATTAAAAAAAAAAAATCAGGAATTAATTTATGACTTTTAGTGAACATGATTTCGCACGAATTATCTTCCACTGTTGTATCCATTTCTCAGATCATAAGCATAAGCGATCATAGTCATATACATAAACGTCGGATTTATCGCTAAGCTTTGCGACATTTGGACGAAATATAGCCAAATTTCGCGACAAAACATATGTCGTCACAAATTAAGCTAATTTGGCTGTATCTGACTAATTTGGTGAAATTTCCATTGAAATTCAGTACTGATGATTCTTCTCTAACTGGGTTCTTCACATTTAAACTTCGTGTTGTCCAGTAAAATTAGCTAAAATCTTAAAGCCAAGAAATAGAGAAGCTACCTTTTCCAAACCGTACAGGAATTTTTTATTTTTTAATCTACATATTTCTGTTTTCTAGTGTACATCTTGACAAAAAAAAAAAAATGCTTATCTCATTTACTTCAGAATGTTCACTTGCATTTCAGTTGAAATATATTCACTTACGATGAATTAAAAAAAAAATGAGTAATCGTCAGTAATTGGGACAGCTACGAAATTGTTAAATTTGCGCATCAAACAATGCTCAGTAAGTTATGAATTTGTCTACAAACCCGATTACGAAAATTTCCCTATAGAAACATACATTCGTCTGAATACAAACATACATACATATAAGTAATGCATACATGACATTATATTCTCCTCGATTTCGTTGAGTATCATTGGTAGACATTCGACTAATGCCCAAAATGGTATATTCCGTATTCGATTTTCTTTTCGTTTCTCTTAATTTAACATTCAAAATGAATTTCATCGATTTGGAAGCTTACAAAGAATGAAAAGTTCGAAAAAAAATAGTGGTTGTTACATACGTAGAACGTAAAACTTCTGAAAGGGTGAGGGCGGGTGGGTAATCTATATCTCAGGTCACCAATGTATGAACATCGACTTCAACATTCGACTCCATAATGATCCGTATGAGGTTAAAATGCATAATTTACAGCAATTGAGCTAATGTTTTAATTAATAACGGGATGAATCTCGTCGAATTTCGACGAAAAAAATTGTTTAAAAACGAACTCATACATAGGTTACTACTTCGTCCCTTAAAACAAATATTATTTTTAACTTAAAGTTATCAAAATACTAATTCCATACACTTCGACTGTTCAAAATATTAAAAAAATTAAACTGCATTATTTATTATACCTAATCAATATATGTAATTTTTGATGAAATTACCCATTGAGGCTGTTATGTTTAAAAGACACAGATGTCATCATATTGGAGCGATTTTTTTCCCACGCCAATTCGGGGAAAACTTCAACAGCACAAAGATTAACATCCGGGTTATCATATCAAGCAAAATAACGACACTTTGGCGCCAGTTAAGTACCCGTTGGTTGCGTATATGACATTGGCGTCCGAAAAAAAATCGACATCTGTGCTGTTTAAAATTGACGATTGAAAATTTAAAAGGTATTTCTTAGTTATCCCGTCGATGAAATTACTGTCGCCAAATTGTAAAATTAAATGCCAATAATGGTTGCCATTAATTAATTAATTGTAAGATTAAATGCCAATAATGGCCAATAAAACCATTAATTCGACGTTTTATTTGTATTTTTATTAATGTTTTACTAATTTATTTGTTCTTTCGTTATTTAAAATAAAAATTATCTCAATGTGTATAATTTGGCGAGGGGTTTGGCGATTTATATAATTTGGTGAAATTGGTCGACGGGATAACTAAGAAGTACCATTTAAAAAAATGATTTCACCTTAAGTTAATCATGAAATTATTTTTCGCGTATAATCTAAACTTTATGTTATTTTCACCGTCTCATAATTTGCATACGCATCTCTTATACTTACATTCACCATTTCAAAAAATATTTCAATGCGCAATATGTGATTAATGCATGTATTTCTAAACTTGAAATCAAGTTTGTCAAATACGACTATGCATGTGAACATCCGCACTCTTGACTTGTGATTCTAATCTCTGTATCGGCGAGTAAAATTCCAGAAATTTATATCTTTTAGAGGCGTTCGTAGTAAAATATTTACTTTTATCAGAGAAAATAATCCTTTTCATTTAAATGATGTCATTTTGCCTCATTGAAGGATTTCACCAAGCGTCTCAAACTCAATAAATGAAAAAGAATTGAATTATAACAGCTTTTTGCGGAAAACTTGAATATTTTATTAAAGCATGACCTCATTTTCTGTTCAATTTTTTTTCAGAAAGTTTATTTTGAATTTTATGAGAAATTGGCATCAATAACGATAAGCAAACCTTATTATTTTTCCATTCATTACAACAATGGAAGTAATCCAATTGCTACCATTTTGAAACAAATTCATAGAACTTTTTTAATTTTTAAATTTTAATATAAAAATCGGAATATTTAAAAAAAAATAGCTAGTGCGGGCAAATCTACAAAGAAACAGCTTTCATTAAAAAAAAAAAAAAAAAGAATTATTAAAATTGGTGCAAAAAGAAAAGCTCCAGGTACATAACTAAAAAAAGAAAGCCTTATCTTTCAAATATATAGAATTAAACTCGCAATGTTATCTCTATGGGAAAATTTTGAGCCGACATTTCAGGCTGTTAGGGTTGACGAATATTTATGATTTTCAATACGCGCCGAGATTTTGGCCCTACCAACGTCCAGCTCATTTTTTGTGTCGATGCGTCAAATATTTTGGACGCTATCGTGTTAACAATAAGTGTAATTTTTGCAGGGAAGCCGCAGCTGTGCTCCGACAAATATGTGCTACTTTCAAAAAATATAAATGAATTATATCAGATAAAACATGGAGCTATTATAAACTATATTTAATTTTAAGTATCTATATTAGTCTTACAAACAAATGAAAGCATATTAATAATTGTATAGCCGATTTTTTTTTCTTGAATGACGCAAATTATGTCATTTTATATAAAATAAAAGCTTGTGTTTTAAGTCTTAAAACTGAAATATGTTTTGTACTATCTGTATTTATATTCATGTATATATATATTGGGATGGGCTTCCTCCAAACCGCCTGGCCAGAGTGGAGGAATTTGGCCACCTACCCCCCTTATTTTACCATGAATTCACAAAATAAATCACGGCCCTTAATTCCCGGCGGTCTGAATGTTCCTGGTTACGGCAGTGATTAGAAAGACATGAAGACAGAGGGTGCTAAGAATAACCGGGCTCGGCTAGGCTGCCATAAGTTGATGACCTTGGATACGTATAATGGACGATCCCTATCTTCGGAAAATCGTTTACAGGAACTTGGAGAAGAATTAGAAAGAATCAACTGGGACATCCTAGGATTATGTGAAGTAAGAAGAAAATGAGAAGATAAGCTAGATCTTGCCAGCGGGCATGTATTATACTACAGAGGCACAGAAGATAGAAGAACAAGCGGTGTGGGATTTCTGATTCATAAAAGGTGGAAGAATCACATCGTAGAATATGATAGTGCATCAGATAGAGTTTCAAGGTTAGTAATACAGGTGTCTAGAAGATACAAGCTGCAAATTACCCAAGTTTATGCACCAACAGTAAGCTATACTGATGAAGAAGTTGAGGATTTCTATGAAGAAGTAGCTTCAATGCATCGAAAGGGAAAATGCTACATACAATTAATAATGGGAGACTGGAATGCTAGAATTGGAAAAAAAGAGAAAGGTGAGTTATCAGTAGGAAATCATGGATATGGGGTGCGAAATGAAAGAGGAAACAGATTGATTGAGTTTGCAGAATGTGAACAGTTGTATATCATGAATTCATTTTTCAAGAAAAAGCCACAAAGGAAATGGACATGGCGTTGTGCAAATGGCTCAACAAGTGAAATCGACTACATCTTAATAAACAAAAAGCATCTTATTCAGAATTGCAGCGTTCTCAATAACTTCAATACAGGAAGTGATCACAGGTTGGTTAGATGCAAACTGCTGTTAAATACTAAAGTGGAAAGAATGAAGCTTTTGCAACACTCAAAGAAATCAATCGATATAAATAATCTCCAGAAACATAAAGAAGAATTCCATTTGGAACTTAAAAACTGTTTCCAAGTACTTCAATCAACTTTAGAAGAAGAGCAAAATGTTACAGTAGTGAACAAGAAACTAACCAATACTCTACAAGATATTGCAAAGAAGATAGCCGGCGATGCACAAATAAAGCAGACAAAGAAAATAACAGAAGAAACAAGAAGATTGATGAAGAAACGCAGAGAATTTAAAATGAAGAAAAACTATCCTAAATCAAGAGTTGAATATGCTGAATTATGAAAAACGGTAAGAAAATGTGTTACAGAATATATCAGAAAATTTAACTCTGATCTTGTGAAGAAAATTCTAGATGATAACAAAAGTTTAAAATCAGCTAGGCGCAAACTTTGTGTTGGAAGAAAAGGTATTTTTGCACTAAAGAGGACAGATGGAACAATCACCAAAATCAATAAAGAAATAGTACACATTGTCGAAAATTTCTATAACGATTTATATAAATGTGAAGACCAAAGAGAAATCAACCTATATGATCCACGAGAAAACTTAACAGAAACCGAAACCATAATCCCAGTGATGACAGACGAAGTTTTACAAACCATTAAATTTTTGAAAAAATTTAAATGCCCAGGAGAAGATGGAATTACAATCGACCTTATCAAAGAAGCAGGAGAAGAATTTGCAAAAATGCTATCCTTACTGTTTTCCAAATGTCTCAAGAAGTCAGATGTACCAGAAGATTCGAATAATGCTGTGGTACTTTACAAGAAAGGAGAGAAGGAAAACATTAAAAACTACCGTCCGATCAGCTTACTATCAGTGATTCATAAAATTTTCACCAAAGTTTTAACGACAAGACTTGAATCAGCTCTGGACTCAGCTCAACCTAAAGAACAAGCAGGATTCCGAAGTGGATTCAGCACAATGGATCATAATCAAACGGTAAGGGAACTCATTGAAAACATAAGGAATATAATTTATCTCTTTGCCTTGACTTCATTGATTATGAAAAAGCATTTGATTCGGTCTACACATCAGTAGTAGTAGAATCTCTGGAGGACATTGGTATAGACAAACCTTACATCAATATTGTAAAGAAGTTTTACAAGAAAGCAGCAGCAACCATCCGCTTGGACAAAAGAAAAGCAAAGATCAAGCTTGGAAGAGGGGTAAGACAAGGAGACACCATTTCGCCTAAGCTTTTTACGGCTGTCTTAGAAAATATTTTCAAGAAGCTGGATTGGGAAAACAAAGGGATTAGAATAAATGGGGAATATTTAAGTCATCTCCGATTCGCTGACGACATTGTAATTTTCAGTAACAGTCCTGAAGAATTGGAAAATATGTTAAAAGAGTTGGCAGAAGCTAGCATTAATGTGGGATTAAAAATAAATTTGGAAAAGACTAAGGTGATGTTCAATTCATTTGCATCAAAAAAGAAAATTGTCTACAACAACACTGAAATTAAAGAAGTGCAAAGTTATGTGTACCTTGGGCAGGAAATATCATCGGATAATAGTATCATGAATGAAATCAATAGAAGAATAAGAAATGGATGGAGTGCTTTTGGGAAGAACAATATTATTCTGAAGAGTAGCATGCCCCTTTGTTTGCAAAGAAAGGTATTTAACCAATGTGTTTTGCCTGTGCTAACTTATGGAGCAGAAACATGGACGCTAACAAAACGGATGGTACAAAGATTACAAACAACACAAAGAAGTATGGAAAGATGTATGCTAGGTATAACTAGAAGAGGCAGAAAAAGAATAACCTGGATAAGAAGTCAGACGAAAGTTTTTGACATCATTGAAAGAATTAACCGGCTAAAATGGAAATGGGCTGGGCACATTGCAAGAAGACAAGACAATAGATGGAGCACAAACACCCTACAGTGGTATCCCAGAGATGTAAAACGTCCAAGAAGATAACCTCAAGTAACATGGAGTGATGAAATCAGAAAAGTAGATGACTAAATTGGATGACTAAAGCACTAGACAGAAAACATTGGAAAAATCTGGGGGAGACCTACATCCAGCAGTGGATTGAAAACGGTTGATGATGATGATGATGATGATATATTCATCAGGGGCGACACTAAATTCAGAAAAAAACACATAATTCTTGTTTCCTAGTTTAATTTTTTTTATTTTAAAGTAATTTATGAATAATTCAGCGTAAACTGGGGCTAACTTTGTTGAAGGCTATAAGGGAGAACCCCCCCCCCCCCGATACATTCAAGCTGATGAATTATCCGTAAACGAATCAGGCACGTACATCACGTTCATCACAAGAACCGAATTTCTGAGCTCGACTCCCGTGGGTGAAGAGCTTAATCTATAAATTCAGTCCATTCTAGCAGTCCATTTCTAGCAGTCCATTAACACAACAAGATATTTATTTACTAGTGTTAAACACATGTTACCAGCCATAAGAGGCAGGAGGTGTCCCTTTTACATAATACAATTTTGTAAGAATCTTCTGCCACGAAACATCCTTGCATTCGAGTTTTGTTGAATTGGCATACTTTAGATAAAACTCGCAAATATTTCGCAAAAAATATAAAAATGAGACATAATTTGGCGAAAAATGAAAAACCCCTGTAAAATAAATCTGATGACACATATATTATTATTTCATCACACAATATAACAACATTTTCGATAAAACACTATATTATTTAGATTGAGAGTAAGAAAAACTGTAACTGAATTCTGTAATCACCTGACAAATTAAATTATTGTACTTGATTTATGAAATGGTTTTCTTAAAAGGGAATTACTTTTTGATTATAAAAAATGATGTTTGCACATTGCTGATGCTATATCCTATGTAGTAAATAAATAACTTTTCCAGAAAATCACAAGTTATATATGTTTGCTTAACGAAATTTTGAATTAGAGAAAGAAGTGCTACCAATTGATTTTATGGTATGAGATAATGTTAGCGGATACGTGAAATACGTAATTTATGAGATACAAAATTAATATTATCGCTTAAAGTAATCTAAAGAGTAATATATCACAGGGAAATAAAATGCTTTTATTTACAAAATATATAACGGTTTCTAAAATAATTTGGAATCTTTTATCAGCCCTTTTGTTAGATTTAAAAAGAAAATAATAAAAGAAAGAATGTTTAATGATTGAAAATGGATTCTTTGTAGAAGAAAATGAGTGTCTGATTAAAATAGCTACGTAGTTTAATAATTAATATTTCCTGCGGAAACTAAAAAAATTATATGTGATTGACATCACATATATTTCCGCCACAACTAGATTTTGAAAAGAAACCTTGAAAGATAGGGTTAGAAAAACCAACATTGTGTCTCTTTTCATTTGCAGGACGTAAATAAAAAATGGCAGAACACTAATAGTATCCATTTTAAAAATTAAATACGAATATTTCTTTTTGTATTAATAATATTTAGATAGTTACGAATGTAAATATATTACAATATATTTGAAAGTACATTTTCAAACTTCGTACAGTATATAATATCATGTATGGAAGATAAAAATGAAATGCAATGTATAACAATATGTCCTAAAGAAATTTCTTTTAAAACAATTTTTTTTGTGGTTTATCTATCTTAAACATCCCTTCTGTTTTTTTTTTCTTTTTTTTTCAGAACTAGGGGGCTCGGCCCCCTACGAGCTACGCTCGCCAACCCCCGTCCAGACACCGCAGGCTCTAAATGCACGCTAATTTGATCGTCTTTAAAAAGATTTCGAAAGAGTGAATTATAATTTAAAAAACAGTGGCGATCTCCCTATAAACGAATTTCTATTCATTTCTCTTTGATTGGGGAATTTTAACGGCAAATCCGCTGCGGTACTACTTGATTATCTCGTCGACCAATTTCGCCAAATTATATAAATCGCCAAACCACTCGCCAAATTATACAAATTGACATAATTTTTATTTTAAATAACGAAAGAACAAATAAATTCGTACAACATTAATAAAAATACAAATAAAACGACGAAATAAAAATAACTTGATGACGTAGACACGTGTAACAACATTTCAAAATAAGCTAATATAAAAGGAATTAAGTAAACAGATTCTTTGTCTCCTGGTATTTTTTAACAAAGTGAAAAGAAAGTTCTTTTAAATGAGACATTTTAAATTAATCGTTTTTAATCTGACGTAATTTTTACCAAGCTATTCTTTCTCTTTTAAATAATCACGTGAAAGTACTTTTGTTAGCAATTAAACATTATTTGCGCTTTCCTAACAAAAATAGTTCAAAATATCCTCTCAAAATATTAAATAAATGTCTAGCGCAATTTCTAAATTTAAACATTTTTGCAATTTTATTTTGTGTTCATTTTATGTAATAGCTATAATGTGACGTAAATATGACGTAATTTCTCCTAAGACTTCTAACGCATGTTAATGAATTTATTATTTTACAATATTCTTTCTATTTTAAAATTCACGCGTATACTTTTTATGACGTAATTTTTAATAAGTTCCTGCTTTTTATATGTAATTATTTAATTCTAATTTGAAAGTTTTTTTCCTGCTTATAATAGTCACGTGTAAATAAATTTTCACTTTGAAGCAAACATTATTGCTTGCACTTTTTATACAGTTGGCAACAGTTTAAATTAGTGCAATTTTCTGAAATCTGTAAAAAATATCTCTAGAAATGCTGAAAATTTGAATTTAAAATAGAAATAAAACCTGAAAAAATGAGGCAAAATAAAAAAATTAATGCAATCTGCACTCCGGCAAATTCTAACTCATAAAATGATCTAAAAATTATTACACTGCCATGTATAGTTTTTGCTACTATAAAACTTTTTTAGTGGAACGATTTTGTCCAACTTTAGCATTAAATATCTCTTAAAATAATTCTTCGATTTGAAAACTGTCTGCATCAACGTGTTTATCAAACATTTCTGTATAAAACCACCGATTTTTATATTATTGTATGCATTATTTTTCTTAATATTAACGAAGAAAGACCTCCGGTGACAAAAAATTCAAAACCGGCGGCGGCGGCGGCGGTGACAGCGGTAGTTACTTTTTTTTAGAATAGAGAGATTACCTGTAAGTTATGATTATGATACATAAATCATACAATGAATCAATTTACTCTCATTTTTGCATGATTGTATATTAAAGTCCTTGCATTAGTGGTAAATTCTATAACTTGTAAATTGTTAGAAAATTCAGTTCGGTTTTTACATTCATTAAAATAACTTTTATGTGATTCAATAATGTATTTGAAACTGACTCAAACTTATCGAATATTATGCTTTTTTTATAGGTGCGTTCTTAATTATATAAATACATAGACCCTATAGTCGTCATCTGGTCTGTCCATCTGTCCGCATGAAACAGCACAAAAGCTACCCAATCGAATGGTTTGAAATTTAATATATAGAATAGTGGCAGAATTTTGTTGAATCATTTAAATTATATATAAATCGAATCAAAACTTAAGAACATATTAATAAAAGTTTTCTCTATTCTACTAAATCCTATCATACGTAATTACTTCAATGATATCCCATGATAGGTAATGATTTTAGATTGCTATGGTCATTATGTCCTATCTAAAATGGGGTCATATTATTTCCGTATTATTGAATTTAACATATGTCATCGTAATAAATTTTATACTCATGCATTTTATCATAAGAGTGCAACAGATATTGCACCAAGATCTGAATATTTATAAAACTAGTTATAGTAAGAACGCGGCACGTTTGACGTACAAATACCGACTTGTTTCACTAACTCGATTTTTGCTGCAGGTCCGTTTCTGATTAAAATCGTTAATCCAGCAGAGTAACAAAATTTTATGAAAGCTGACTCCGCTTAGGGTTCGTGTAAAACTTGCATACCCGATCCTTTAAGGCGGGCCTTGTTTATGGTAAAATCTGGTCCCCTACCTCAATCAGGATCTGAATCCTACTTACAGAAAAAAAAACTACGCAAAAAGGATAGGGTCTTTTAAGGATAAAATCTGCTCACTCAACCCGATACAAAATCGTCACAAATATTGCGATTTTTTACAAATTGGTTACACTATGACAAATGTTTACAGTAATGTTGCTGTAACGTAACAATACTATATTGGTAATATTTTTAGAAACATATAATTTTTTGGACATATTATGCAATTATTATACGCTGAAACTATGCTAAAAGCTCAAATATTATTTATCAAAGCTAAAATATTATTTATTATATTATTATTATTAATATTATTTTTTATGGAGGGATGGTTAACTGTAAATTACATCCATTAACCCTGAATGAATCAAGTCCTGTTCCGAATGAATATTTTGTTTTCTTAAATCATTGACTTTAACTTTGACTGGGTCCGGTGTATGCACGTTGTTTTGTTGTAAGTTGATTCGAATACTGATGAGGCTATGCGGTGCATGGCGAAACGTTTATTTTATTTTATAGTGTATAATTTTATATGATTTTATCTCATTTTAATTGTTTTGTATGTTTTTTAGTAATTGTATTAAAGTCTGTCTACTGTTTCCTATTTAAATTATTTTGAATAGTTACTAAAATATTCGATCTCAGAATGCAAATGTAGATTCTAAAAACATTAAAAGAAAAAGTTTCCTTTTGTTTTGAGAAAAGTGTAATATAGACTTTGCATTTACAAAAATAATAAATGACTTTTTTTTTTCTTTCTTATATGAAAAATTATCAGATCATTTTCAGAATTGGTATATCTAGCTTCTTTTCTGTTAAACTTCAAAGAAAGGAAGTGTAAAATAAAGTAAAAAATATGTACACTGTTCTGTTTATATCAAAAACGCCTTTTCATTATAGATTCTTCTTTTTCAATTTTTTTTTGGTTAAACGCTATCTTAGGAGGTACAAGTTAACTCAGATCCCCCGTGAAAAAGAAGAAAAATTTAAATAAAACTTAAATATTTTATTTAAGACTTCATAAATTTTCCTTCGAATTCGTAATATTTACTTAATGTGAAAAGTTTTGAAAAGTTATTCCTTTGAGAATAAAAGACATACAGTGACAACTATTTGAAGATAAAAAAAAAATAAAACAAGTGTATGTGAATACTGTGCGTAACTTTAAGATTGAAGACAAATAGTTTTCTTTTTCACATTTTTATATCACACAGCACACAAATGTTACAACAATCACAAACACTGAAAAACATATAGAATGAGGCGGTGACTTTGGGGTAATAACCCGCTGTTAGAACAAGTGACGTTCATAAAACATCTTTTGGGGAATACTCCCGCTATAAGCAACAGAATAATTGGGGGATAAGACCCGCTATAGCATAATGTGCCACAATGGCAGCTCAAGAACAACATACTATACTTGGGGATAACACCCGCTCGAATACACAATGTGCCGAAATGGCAGCTAAAGAAAAACTATATACTTGGGGATAAGACCCGCTCGAATACACAACGTGCCGCAATGGCAGCTCAAGCCACAACTATATACTTGGGGATAAGACCCGCTCGAATACACAACGTGCCGCAATGGCAGCTAAGCAACAACTGAACTGGGTCACATGACCGCAAAGCTACGGAGCTCGTTCGGCATGCGCACAAGGTCCGAACATGCCGCCCCGCGTTGCAATGTGCGTAGCACATTCAAAATATTAAAATACACTATAAATACAAGAACTAAATAAAATACCAATACCACAAAATAATATTACAATACAAATACAATAATAATAAGTAGCAACAATAAGGACTATACTATACAATAAAATTAAATTCTTTGTTACAAAATTTAAGCTATTTTCTAAAAATAGTTCTATATTGTTCTTAAGAAAAGTTGAATGTAAAATAACATGTAAATCTTAGGTGCACCTTAAAATACATAAACAATGAGAAATAAGTATATACATTAGATTTCATTAAATTTCTGAAGAAATATTTTGTTACTAAGCTAACGAAAATCGCGATATAAACCTTATGAAAAATCCCTTTTCCTTTGATTTTTATTTAATCTCAAAAGGGCCGCAAAAATCGGCTCCTGTATGGTTAAACGTAAAGTTTGGAGTTACTCTTTTTGATGGGAGGTCACCCATGATTTGTTTAGCAGTAACTGGGTTGTTCCTAAAACAGACAACGTAATAATGCACTACTTTTCGCGCTAAATTTTTTCCACTTACGGGCCAAAACCGCATACGTACGTAATGGATTAAAGTTTGGGGACCAATATGAAAATACTTCCTGTGAAAATGCTCAAATATGAGTTTTGTGAGCTTATGGCCTTTCGGCAAAATGATTTGATGCTTCTTATCAAAGTTTAAATCTGAATTTTCCAACCTACCGCCAACTCTTAAGATATTATCTTGATCCAAAAAGGGGGATAAACATTTAATTTTACTGGAAGGGGGAACCCTTGATTCCCGTTTTAAACCCTTAATCTCTTCCTGATATTCTGCATTTTGTACTAATCTAATTAGAGAAACTTCTGAGTTTTTTATTTCTGGGGTTGTGAGGCTGCCTCTGTGCCGGTCTGCTAACTTACATTTGCAATTGTGAAAACACCTATAAACATATGCCAATATGCGAAGAATACTATAGTATTTACCACTTATGTTGAGAAAAAAATTTACTTCTTCAGGATTCCTGAAAAGAGAAAGAGAAATATTAGAATTGAAATCATTACAGTTATTTTTATATTTTGATTTAGTCTCTGGAATGTAATCTGTCTCTGGCACAGAAATAGTTTCTTGCTCAGTCACCAAGTCATCAGCTGCTAGGAATTTTGGTCCCCTAAACCACATTGGATTCTCTACAAGGGAATTAACACTCGCACCTCTGGTCAAGAGATCGGCAGGATTGTCCTTGCTAGAGCAGTGATACCAAGAGTTCGAATCTGAAAGTGCATTAATCTCTATGACACGGTTTGCCACAAACTGCTTCCATCGCTTTGATGATCCTTTGATCCAGAATAAGGTTATTTTGGAATCTGTCCAATAGTACACCTTCGATGTGATTTTTTGATCTAGGATGGGTTTTACTTTATTGGTCAGTCTTGCACTTAGTAAGGCTCCGAGAAGTTCTAGCCGAGGCAGAGTTATCTCCTTTATCGGTGCAACACGACTCTTTGAAGTCACGAGATTGACTTCCACACCACTCTCTCTTTTTATTCTCAGATAAAAAGCAGATCCATACGCTATTTTACTAGCATCAGAAAAGGCGTGTATTTCTACAGCTATTACTTGATTCAAGCAACCAAGAATTTTCCTCGGAATTTTTAATTCTGCTAAATTTGGAAGTTCTTCGAGCCACTTTAACCATTTTTCGTGCACATTAGTTGGTAACTGTTCATCCCATGCTGTCTTCTTTAGCCATAGTTCTTGGAACAGGCATTTTATTCTAATGGTGAATGGCGTCAGCATGCCTAACGGATCGAAGATTTTACCAACTGCTTGCAATAGTAGACGTTTTGAGCTTTTTTGCGATGACAAGAATTCTATTAAACCTTTGACTTCGAATGTCAGACAATCTTCTTCTGTTTTCCAGGACATTCCTAATACCTTGCTTAGATTGCTTCCTAGGCTTATTGCAGCATGTTCTGCTTGAATATTTAAACCTTCCTTTTGCCAGCACTGCAGTAACGCTTCATCATTTGTTATCCATTTTCGAAGAATCATTCCTGCTTCAGACATTATTTTGTTAGCATTCAGGGAAACATCAAGAGCTTCTTGCAGCGTATCTTCGCCAGATATAAAATCGTCCACATAAATATATTTATCGAGTAGGTGAACAGTTCTTGGGTGTAGGTTCGTAAACCGCTTGATGTGCTCCTTTATGGTAGCAGATAGGAGGAATGGAGAGGCATTGACTCCAAAAATAACACGTTTGAATCTGAAAACCTTGAAAGATTTTAAACCATCATCATACCACAGAAAACGGACAGAATCCCGATCTTTTTCAGCTAGTGAGATTTGAAGGAACGCCTTCTCGATATCAGAAGAAAAGGCAATTTCGTATAATCTGAAGTGGATTAAAATATCAAATAGAAGTGGATTTAAGTTGGTGCCGGGCCATAAACAATCATTAAGGGACAAATCATTGTTATCATGAGAGCTGGCATCGAAGACGATTCGGACCTTTTTAGTAAGTTTATCTTCTTTACAGACCGCATGATGGGGCAAATAATAAACTGCCCTGTCTAAAACAGGTTCATTTTCTTGCACCTGCTCTATAATTCCTTGCTTTAAATATTCCGTGATTATTTCAGAATATTGTCGAAAAAGCTCTGGGTTTCGATAAAATTTTCTTTTTAGACTCTCCAAACGCTGTTTCGCAACATTAAAATTATCATTTAAATCCTTCCAGTCTCTTTTCCAGGGTAACTGAACTTCATAACGATCGCCTACAAATTTGACAGTTTTATCGAATATTTGTTGTGCTTGATCAGTTTCCGATATTTTCGGATCTCCATGTTTAATGCCTATAGACTCAAGCTCCCAAAATTGTTTTAAATTATCATTTATTTCATCGAAATCTCTAACGAAATTGCACATAGTAATATTGTTTGTTTGCGTGTTCTCCTCTAGCGCCCCAGTTGGGATCCATCCAAAAACAGTGTCTTGCAGAAAAAGTTTATCATTTATCTTAATTGAATTATGCTTTAAAATTCTATAAAATAATTCAGCGCCAACCAATGCGTGAACTTTTCCCGGTTTGAAAAATGTGGGGTCTGCCAATTCCACAATATTCGGTAAATTAATGTCCGATACATTTAATTGCTTTGATGGAATTGCATCCGTGATTTTGGGAACAATTAAGAAATCTATATTCTCCCTGAAAGAGCCATCTTCGTTTGTAATTACACTCGAAATTTTATTTTTTACATTATAAGTATAACCGTTTAATCCTGTAACGGGTACATTAATTATCCTTTTTTTAAATTTCAGCATGTCAGCGCAATCCTTAGTTAAAATATTGACATTGCTAGCATTATCCAAAATGACTCTAAACCTTCGTTTATTTCCGAAATTATCTTCTATAAAAACAAAGCATGTACTCAATAAAATTGATTTTCTTTCTTTACTTATATTATTCAAGGTCTTTAAGGATTCGTCATTATTTACCGAAATGTTTTTCATTTCTCTATTTACCGCACCTGCAAGAGGGGAGGAAATTTGGGGGGAAGCCAATTCATTTTTGGATTTATTTTCTTTTTCTCGATGAAGCGATGAGCTGTGTCGCAATCCACAGGTATTACAATTATATTTTGAAATGCAAGAATTTATGAAATGAGAATTATTCAAACAATTAATACACAGTTTATTTTTCTTCACAAAATCGTATCGTTCAGAAACATTCATTTTTAGAAACTGAGAACATTTGTTCAAATTATGAAAAGCCAATTTACACAGAATACAAGTTTTTCCATTCGATTTATCATTCGAATTTAGCATGAAATTTTTTTGTTTGTTCGAAAGAGGAATGCTTTTGTTTAAGGGTTTTGAAGCAGAGTATCTATTTACGCTTTCTAACGTAGAACTGCGGTTTTCCAAAAATGACATTAATTCATTAAATTGCGGGTATTCTGATTTTTTAATCGAATATTCAAATAATTTTCGAGATTCCTTATCTACCTTTTGCAATATAATATTGATAAGGATAGCATCAGACAGATTGTTTTGTTCATATTGTAATACTTTTAGGGCCCGTAAATTTTTATTTACACAATCAATAAAGGATCTCAATTCTTTAGAAGACTCGTAATGTATTTTTTCATAATTAATTATGGCCGATAAATGAGTGTCAATGAGCAAACGTTGATTTTTGAATCTTTCAGTAAGTGCTGTAAACAATGACTGAAAGGAATCGTCTGGGCTCTCTAGTTGTTTTGCTTCATTTTTTAGCGATGCTCGCAAATAAAACAGCTTCTGAGCGTCATTTAACTGAGCATTATTGATAATTAAATTTGTAAATTGTACTTTAAAGATTGACCACTCTTCATATTTACCACTGAATGTTGGTAGTGGGATTTCAGGTAACTTAACTTTAATATTATTCAAACTTGTAGATTCAATACTATCAGCATGCACATTTATTTCAGAAACTTTAAGATTTTTAAGAAATAGGTTGAGACTTACCTCAAGTTTCTCGAGACGATCTTCGAGTTCATCTAACTCGTTTTCGATTTCTGGTAAGTCCTTAATATCAGGGATATCATAATATTTATCCCGTATTTCCGATACTTTTGCTTGCAGCTCAGGTAATTTTCGAATCTTTATTTCGAGCTCGGTACTCGAGTAATTAATTTCGTCTGTATTATCTTTTACGAAATTTTCTAATTTCGTTATAGCACCTTTTAGAGCACCCTTTGTTCTATTTAATTTTTCCATAGCAGCTATTTCGCTGCGAAATCGACGGACCACAACAATGTATGTGAATACTGTGCGTAACTTTAAGATTGAAGACAAATAGTTTTCTTTTTCACATTTTTATATCACACAGCACACAAATGTTACAACAATCACAAACACTGAAAAACATATAGAATGAGGCGGTGACTTTGGGGTAATAACCCGCTGTTAGAACAAGTGACGTTCATAAAACATCTTTTGGGGAATACTCCCGCTATAAGCAACAGAATAATTGGGGGATAAGACCCGCTATAGCATAATGTGCCACAATGGCAGCTCAAGAACAACATACTATACTTGGGGATAACACCCGCTCGAATACACAATGTGCCGAAATGGCAGCTAAAGAACAACTATATACTTGGGGATAAGACCCGCTCGAATACACAACGTGCCGCAATGGCAGCTCAAGCCACAACTATATACTTGGGGATAAGACCCGCTCGAATACACAACGTGCCGCAATGGCAGCTAAGCAACAACTGAACTGGGTCACATGACCGCAAAGCTACGGAGCTCGTTCGGCATGCGCACAAGGTCCGAACAACAAGAATGTTTTAAAAATGATATTTATGTCAAAGAGAATGCCCTAAATTTGTTTGAAAATTTAAAAGCATTCTTATAGAAGAAATATAATTTGAAAATCATGAGCTTCTTAAAATAAACATTCATAAAGTACTAACACATCTAATATTTTCATTGTTAACAAATGAAAGCATCGTGTCATAAGCCAGAAATAAATGATTTAAAATATCATAGGGAAACAGTTTTTAATTTTTGTAACTTTTACATCTGTATGATGGTGCTCCCACTCCCTCCTCGCTCGATCTGTATAACAATATGGCGACCTCGCCACCATTTCCTGTTTCTAGAAATTTCCACGAAAGTCGAATCCACATAAACTACATCTTGTCCTCTAATGGATATGAAAACTTTTAGCTCAGTCCATTTAGGTATGGACACATTTATTTTATGAAACATACTCAATTTTCTTCCTTCTCCAAATCGAAGGTAATTTGGTGGTACAATTTGAAAAACAGTGACAATGCATTTGAATTGCTTGCATTTGCCAGCCAAAAGAAATAGATAAATCATTCCAAAATCTTCAACAATAAAATTAACTTCTTTCGTATGAAGGCATCTTTGAAGTAATTGCAGTGCCAGATATTTACTCGATCTGATATTTAATGATGTTTGCGAGATACGTAATTAAAAGATGAATATGTATGTTTTATGTAAATAACTTCGAACTGTCAGATGTAATTTTTTTTTTTTTAACAATAGATAAAATTAATTTTTTTCGTGATTTGCTTTTATTCCATTTATCACTAATGTTAAATTTTTATTTATATATTTCAAGTTTTAAAATAAATATAAATGCTACATACATGTACTGCTTAAAATACAGTAGTTTGTCAATATTGTAAAATCATTAAATGTACTACTTCTAAATTAAAATCAGATCGCCATCTATAATGCTTTTTATCCACCAATTTCATATTTGTTGGCTGAAAAATGTGTTTTTCTTTTTAATTTATAGCAAGTGTAAAAAAAGTATCAAATTCAAAATTTCGGACTGTTCATTTTTTTTTATCCCTTCCATTTAAAGTTTTTATACCAATTTTCTTTTTTCAACAGCAATTAAAAAATATTAAAAATAGACCTATAAATAAAAATATGTTTTTTGCCCTTTTATTTATCTTCAATGACTGATAAATTACATTTTTTTCATTTTTACTCGAAACACCTTTTTTTTTTTTTTTTTTTTTTTTTTTTTTACATTCCGTTTTACCAGGCGTGTTTTTTGTGTTTTTCTTAGAAGTGAACGCCCACATCAGGCACCATATTGAAAATGAATGAATGTTACGAGACAAAATTGCAATAGCATAAAGCCATGAGGAAAAAAGAAAAAAAACATTGAATTAAAAAAAAAAATGTAAGCGATGATGTTTTGGAGTTGCGAGTTTAAGAAATATCTAAAAAATATATAGAGAGTACTTCTTTTTTGACATAAAAAAAACCCTGCTCCTTACATCTTATTTCTAGATTTTTTTCGCATTAAGATTTCTGAAAAGCTCTTATTTTACATAACGATAATTATCTAAAATGAAACTTTTATATTGATACTAAGAAAATTCCAAAAATCGTTTTTATTTAAGATTGATTATCATGATTATTTATGATCGAAAATATGTATGCATTTTTGTAAAGTGTTGCATGAACTGTTTTGAAAAGTTATTAAAATTACATGATATTTATAATGTATACCGAAGAATTACTATTATGAAACCCTTATAAATTACCCTAATGCCTATTCCTTTAGCACATTTTTGATACATAAATATTTTTTAGGTAATATACAATTAAATAATGAACAATAAATGACTGTGTATACAAGGTATTGATGAGGAAATTTATATTTATGAATTTTTAAGAGTATTTTTCTAAGGAAAAGTTTTTATCATCCTAAGAATATTAAATATTTAATACGTGATTTATCACATTGCTAACTAAGCGTAGAACCAACAAAGTGAAAAATGTCTAAGACGGGAATCGATACCATAACCCTTGGAATAGCGTTCCAAGTTCCAAGGGTTCCGGGATGGATTCCCGGTTTGGACATTTTTCATCTGTTGGTTCTACACTTAGTTAGCAATGTGATAAATCACGTATTAAATATTCAATAAATTCGATCGTTATTTCACTGCTGAATACAGACAATGTATTCACATGATAAAATGTATATTTTTAGCTTCCCTAGCATGCATGGTCACTGTGACGTCGTTGTGTCGTCACTGTAAGTCACTGTGGTCACGTCACATCTGTGACCAAAATGCCACTACTCAGTGATGTCACATTGTGACTGAGATGTGAACTTCTTAGAAAACTTAAAAAAAATACAAAAATTATTCAAAACATGTTATTTATGTAAAATTATATTTTTCTGTCAATTAAAAAAACTGTGAAGTCAATGTTATGTCACTGCATGTAACGTACATAACGTCATATATGTGACGAAAAAAACCACCAAATTTCAAGGCACAGTGTGACAAAAATATGAACTTCAAAAATCTTTGAAAATGAAGAGAAAATTTTTAAACAGTATTTTAAACAGCCCCGAGTTACAGCGGCATAAGGAATGAAAATACATTAGTGGATAGCAAATAGTAAATTCGGAGACGAAAGAGGGGGGGGGGCATAAAAAGGAAAATGCACGGTACAAGTATCAACAGACTATATTTCCATGCTTTATTTTATCAATTTGATATCTACGACAGTGAAAGTATACCTTTTTCATGATTTCAATTTTATCTACCAATGCAATTTAATATAATAATCCTTCACTGATTGTTATTATTATAAAAGTGTTTCTCGGAAAAATGGTACGTGATGGAGCAATTTGGATAACATAATTGGAATTAGGAATGTTAAATCTGTACACTTTACAATTTTTTTTTTGCAGGGAGGAAATTGTTTTATTTTTATTTATTTATTTATTTATTTTTGTCAACCAGTGGTATTCGAAACACTTCTGTGGTTTCAAACTAAAATTTTTCTATTACAGTTAAGTCTGCAACATTTAATGAGCACGTAGAAAGATTCTTCAGAGTTTAGTCATATATGCATTTCTTGCTTTATAATTTGCATTCAAGTCATTTTTTTCCTGTTGGTGTTTAACTATTTTAAATAACTATGTTTTAAAAAATTCGACTTCTTTCAGGCTTTTTAAATAAAATTAGCATTTTCCGAAAAACAAAATATATACAAAATTTATACAAAACCCATGATTAATTATTTGCATTTCAAATTTGTGCTTTTGAGATATGACTTTAAAAATGTTTTTTTACAAATTGTTTTATTCTACAGAAAATTAATATAAAAAAGAATGACAGATTGACAAAGTGAATTTGATTATCCTCGATACTCCCTTTTCCCACGAAAATTAAGAAAATATTTTGTATTTATTACGTGTGAAACATTATAATTTTAGACGCGGAAAGTCAATTCACTGTATAACCAAGTTTAGGACGTTTTTTTTTTAAGATAAAGCAGATGTCAGACGAGCGATTTTGAAAAGCAGCCATATCGACGCTCTCTCTTGAGAGCATACGAATCTTCTGGTCTGTTCAGACGAGCGCCCATAAATCGTTGCGGTAAAAATTCTGAAAAGCTTCACATCGAGGCTCGGCGTTTCCCCCTACTCGCTAGTAGCTGGTGGCGTGCTCAAGTCTTTTGTTTCTTCTATGTTGTCCAGACGAGTCGCACTTTAATTGACGCTGACTTTAATTTTCTTTATCAGTGATTCGTAAGTTGTTGGTTCTGGTCGCGTATCGAATTTTTTCGCTAGAATTTAAAATGGATTTAATACACGTGGATTAACTAATTTTTGAAATACAAAAGCGTCCAATATTGTTGGACACCTCATGCTTACATTATATAAAGATAAAATTAAAATATAATAACTTGGATAAAGACATCCTTAATTAAAAAATAAATTAAAAAAATCAGAAAAATCTAAAGAAGATTAGGAAGTTATCGATAAATTATATGAATTAATTTTGTTTCATATAAACAAACAAGTTGGAAATTGCGTGTCAAACGTGGCAAATGAGGTGCATTCGTAATATAAATAGTTTTACAAATATTTTTTGCACTGAATTGTACTGATTGTATATGTGAGTGCACTTCATAAGTGCATATAAATTTCATTCTGATCGAAAGGCTGTAACATCATTAAAATACGCTTTCATTAATTTTTTTCCCATTGGCCGTAATGTAACGGAAGATTTTGACTATCCCTGTCATTAATCTATACATCCGATTTACATAAAATTTGAAACGACTCAACAAGATTTTGCAAAAATTATATATTTAAACTTTCAGACCATTCGGAAGGCTGTAACATCATTAAAATGCACTTGCAATAATTTGTTCCCATTGACCGTAATCTAAGGAAAAACTTTTGACTATCCCTGTAATTAAACTATACATCCGATTTTCATAAATTTTGAAACGATTTGACAAACTTTTGCAACAGTTATATATTCAAAATTTCAGGCTATTCGGTTGGGTAGTTTTAGCTCTGTTATATGCGGACAGACGGACTGTGAACGACGACTATAGGTGCTACGTGCTTATATAATCACGAACGCACCTAAAAAATCATTTAAAATTATGTTAACGTTACAAGTTAACGTTTTATAAGAAAAGTATTTAAATAGTAAAGCATTATTATAAGGAAAAATTGAAAGCAATCTTTATCAAATACTAATAATAACAATACTATTTTGTCCTAGTATGTACTAAATTAAATTCAGGGGTAATTGCAGGCGTTTTGCTTTGCGGGGTGAGGGGTGAAGGAGGCATTTTTCGAAAAGTAAATGCTAAAGTTTTCGTTTCGGGGGAACTTGTTTTCTATACAAATTACAGATTTTTAAACCTAACAATATTAAAATAATTAATTAATTGCCGAAACGTCAGTGAAGGCTTACTGCGGATACCCGAAATTTTTTGGTTTCCATCTGTTTGTTTGTTAGTTAGTTAGTTAGTCTGTCTGTCCCGCGATAACTGCCGTAAAAAGCATCCGATTAGCTTGAAATTGAGGATGTATATTGGTGAGCTCCCCGGATTTAGCTGTATAGTTTTGGGTTAAATTTGGTTCATTCGTTCGGAATATACAGAACATTTTATTTTGTGACATAATACTTTTCTATGGGAAGTCAGACGATTTTCCAATTATTCATTTGTTGAAAGAAATCGCTCATATGAATAATAGATTTAAAAGGTAAATTTTGGATGCTGAAATTTTTAAATAAAAGTATTAAATTATTCCTTTTAGTTTGCAATTTTGTCAAAACATTTGTCAGAGCTTTTAAATTAGGTGTATAATTTTTGGGAGAATTTTATGCATGTTTTCCAATAATATAAAGCATTTTGTTTTATCAATTTGACATAATACATATTTAATTTTTTTTCTTTTCTTTCATCTGTTGCCTAGCAACGTATTTGGTCCTAATAATATTAGTATAATTGCGTGTATAATGTTTAAGAAAAGCCAAAGTCAAAACGGAGGAATTAATGCATTTGTATCTTTGCATATAGATGGATTGCCCAGAAATAAAAATAGGCAATATTTTATTTATTTTATTCAAATATTTTGCCTAAAAATAGAAAAGTTCATTATTTTCATACAGAATAATGTGACATTTTCCATAACATTTACCAATATTTCTTTAATTGTTGCCAAGAGACAATCAAAACCCGGAATAATATTTTCTCTTAAACAATTTTCAATTGAAATGTTTTGACGTGAAACAGGAAAAAAAATTAAGAATAGAAAAATTAATATGGCGGCATATTAGAAATAAAAGAAAACTCTCGAGTATTTCTTAATATAACAAGATGAAAAGTTTTGAGTAAGTACGCATAGCAGGTGAATTATACGTCATTTTCGATAACAAAGATGCTGGAATAAAAAGTTCTTGGGTAAAATAAAATTTACTATTTACAGACGAAAGAAATAAATGGAGATGCAGTATGCCGTAAAAACAGTTTGCAATATAATGTGCGTTATCGCTCAGATTTAAATGCCCTCATTCGGCCCAAACAAAGCAAGCACGTGGAACAGTGACCGAATTCTTTGATTTCATCCGTGCCTTTTTTCTGTAAAATGAAAATGATCTGCTTATATTTAAGCATTCTAAGGTAGCATTTTATTGTATTATGAATAAAAAATTATATTACTACAAATATTACTCTTTTTTAAGCACGTCGTTGTGTTTGTGCCGAATGTAGCGGATTTTAGGGTTACATTTTTGGCGTCACTTAAAGATTTAGGACTAATGGATTTATAGTTAACATGAAGATTTAATTTTAAATTTTTATTAATTTATAGAAAAAAAAACTTATGCTTATCCTTATAAATCACAGCGTAAAAAAAAATGTAATAGATACTATAACCATCCGCTCAATCAATAAAAAATTACGAATTTGAATTTAAATAGACTACGGGGGGTTCAGAGGGACTCTGCCCCCCTGAAGAAATGCAATTTTTGATTTTAAAAGTTACCAGAATAAGTAGCTCATCAGAATTTCAGAACATCAATGTATAACCACTTGTTTAACACTTTTAATTTCTGAAACTTTACGATCAATTACGTTACTGAAACTACGTTCAATTACGTTAGTGAAACTTACGTTAAATTTTGTTTTCTTATAAATATTTATCTAATTTTGAAAACTTTAAAAAGCGATTTGTAGGAAGTTGAATATTACGCAATTAGTGTTAAAAATTAATGACTTGCAAAGATGACGTTGAGGCTCCTGATCTGCAGATTTACTAGTATTATGTTTTTATGGAATATAATTTTGTGAAAGGGCCTGTTTTATAATTACGATTTTTGAGAAGAGGCCTGTTTTATTAAACGGATTTTTGTGACGGGGCCCTAAATAGACAGCAAATGTTGCACTTCTTAATAATAATGAATTCTTAATAATAATTCTTTCAAATTAAAATCCTTACAACATAGATCTGGATTTGAAAATCCGATATGAGAAAGGAGACAGCAAAACAGAGCCTCTGTGGTCATATCCGGTACCGGTTCTATTTACAGCGAGCAAGTAATTTTAAAAATACTGTAATTTATTTATTTTTTTTTTTTTTTTTTGCTCACAGGCTATCAGCTTGAGAACTAATGTGCCAACGGGGGGCTAATCCCAACTTTAATTTAGATAAATGTTTTTTTTTTATGCAGAATTATCCGATTTGCTTCAAAAAATTTGTCTACGTTCATTCCGATAAAGTTCTCCTCTGATTAGTTTTGGGGGTTCATTGGTTAATTATAAAGTTGGAAAACAGGAGGGGGGTCTAGACTCCCCTTTAATTTAGGTAAATGGGATTTTCATGCAGAATTATTCGATTTGCTCCAAATTCGGTATACCGGTTTATTATGTTAAGGAACTTCCCTGATTAGAGTTGGAGGTTCATTAGTTAAGTATAAAACTTGAAAAGAGGGCTAGTCCCCCGCCCCCCTTTAAATTAGACAAATATGTTTTTCATGCAGAATTATTCGATTTGCTCCAAATTTGGTACACCGGTTTATTATCTGAAGGAACTACCTTGATTAGGTTGGGAGGTTTTTTTGTTAAGTATAAAGGGGGTAACGGGTGATAGTTCCCCTTTAATTTAGATAAATGGGTTTTTCATGCAGAATTATTCGATTTGATTCGAATCTGATATACCGGTTTCTGATACCGGTTCAAATCTGATAAACCTCTTTAAAAGGAAAGCTATCTTCTTTGCCATTTTTGAAGTTTATCTAGTTAAGTTTGGTAAAGTGGCCGTTCCGTTTTCTTTTCTTTATTTTTAATTTAAAAATACTGTAATTTATTATTTTTTTTTTTAGCTCACAGGCTATCAAAGCTTGAGAACTAATGTGCCAACGTGGGGCTAATACCAACTTTAATTTAGATAAACGTTTTTTTATGCAGAATTATCCGATTTGTTTCAAAAATTTTCTATACGTTCATTCCGATAAAGTTCTCCCCTGATCAGTTTTGGGGGTTCATTAGTTAATTATAAAGTTGGAAAAGAGGAGGGGGGTCTAGACTCCCCTTTAATTTAGGTAAATGGGATTTTCATGCTGAATTATTCGATTTGCTCCAAATTTGGTATACCGGTTTATTATGTTAAGGAACTTCCCTGATTAGAGTTGGAGGTTCATTAGTTAAGTATAAATCGGGAAAAGAGGGCTAGTCCCCCGCCCCCCTTTAAATTAGATAAATATGTTTTTCATGCAGAATTATTCGATTTGCTCCAAATTTGGTACACCGGTTTATTATGTGAAGGAACTACCTTGATTAGGTTGGGAGGTTTTTTGGTTAAGTATAAAGGGGGTAACGGGTGATAGTTCCCCTTTAATTTAGATAAATGGGTTTTTCATGCAGAATTATTCGATTTGATTCAAATCTGATATACCGGTTTCTGATACCGGTTCAAATCTGATAAACCTCTTTAAAAGGAAAGCTATCTTCTTTGCCATTTTTGAAGCAAATCTAGTTAAGTTTGGTAAAGTAGCCGTTCCGTTTTCTTTTCTTTATTTTTAATTTAAAAATACTGTAATTTATTATTATTTTTTTTTTAGCTCACAGGCTATCAAAGCTTGAGAACTGATGTGCCAACGGGGGCTAATCCCAACTTTAATTTAGATAAATGTTTTTTTTATACTGAATTATCCGATTTGTTTCAAAAATTTTCTATACGTTCATTCCGATAAAGTTCTCCACTGATTAGTTTTGGGGGTTCATTGGTTAATTATAAAGTTGGAAAAGAGGAGGGGGGTCTAGACTCCCCTTTAATTTAGGTAAATGGGATTTTCATGCTGAATTATTCGATTTGCTCCAAATTTGGTATACCGGTTTATTATGTTAAGGAGCTTCCCTGATTAGAGTTGGAGGTTCATTAGTTAAGTATAAATCGGGAAAAGAGGGCTAGTCCCCCGTCCCCCTTTAAATTAGATAAATATGTTTTTCATGCAGAATTATTCGATTTGCTCCAAATTTGGTACACCGGTTTATTATGTGAAGGAACTACCTTGATTAGGTTGGGAGGTTTTTTGGTTAAGTATAAAGGGGATAACGGGTGATAGTTCTCCATTAATTTAGATAAATGGGTTTTTCATGCAGAGTTATTCGATTTGATTCAAATCTGATATACCGGTTCAAATCTGATAAACCTCTTTAAAAGGAAAGCTATCTTCTTTGCCATTTTTGAAGCAAATCTAGTTAAGTTTGGTAAAGTGGCCGTTCCGTTTTCTTTTCTTTATTTTAATTTTAAAAATACTGTAATTTATTATTATTTTTTTTTTAGCTCACAGGCTATCAAAGCTTGAGAACTAATGTGCCAACGGGGGGCTAATCCCAACTTTAATTTAGATAAATGTTTTTTTATGCAGAATTATCCGATTTGTTTCAAAAAATTTGTCTACGTTCATTCCGATAAAGCTCTCCTCTGATTAGTTTTGGGGGTTCATTGGTTAATTATAAAGATGGAAAAGAGGAAGGGGGTCTAGACTCCCCTTTAATTTAGGTAAATGGGATTTTCATGCAGAATTATTCGATTTGCTCCAAATTTGGTATACCGGTTTATTATGTTAAGGAGCTTCCCTGATTAGAGTTGGAGGTTCATTAGTTAAGTATAAATCGGGAAAAGAGGGCTAGTCCCCTGCCCCCCTTTAAATTAGATAAATATGTTTTTCATGCAGAATTATTCGATTTGCTCCAAATTTGGTACACCGGTTTATTATGTGAAGGAACTACCTTGATTAGGTTGGGAGGTTTTTTGTTAAGTATAAAGGGGGTAACGGGTGATAGTTCCCCTTTAATTTAGATAAATGGGTTTTTCATGCAGAATTATTCGATTTGATTCGAATCTGATATACCGGTTTCTGATACCGGTTCAAATCTGATAAACCTCTTTAAAAGGAAAGCTATCTTCTTTGCCATTTTTAAAGCAAATCTAGTTAAGTTTGGTAAAGTGGCCGTTCCGTTTTCTTTTCTTTATTTTTAATTTAAAAATACTGTAATTTATTATAATTTTTTTTTTTTAGCTCACAGGCTATCAAAGCTTGAGAACTAATGTGCCAACGTGGGGCTAATACCAACTTTAATTTAGATAAATGTTTTTTTATGCAGAATTATCCGATTTGTTTCAAAAATTTTCTATACGTTCATTCCGATAAAGTTCTCCCCTGATTAGTTTTGGGGGTTCATTGGTTAATTATAAAGTTGAAAAAGAGGAGGGGGGTCTAGACTCCCCTTTAATTTAGGTAAATGGGATTTTCATGCTGAATTATTCGATTTGCTCCAAATTTGGTATACCGGTTTATTATGTTAAGGAGCTTCCATGATTAGAGTTGGAGGTTCATTAGTTAAGTATAAATCGGGAAAAGAGGGCTAGTCCCCCGCCCCCCTTTAAATTAGATAAATATGTTTTTCATGCAGAATTATTCGATTTGCTCCAAATTTGGTACACCGGTTTATTATGTGAAGGAACTACCTTGATTACGTTGGGAGGTTTTTTGGTTAAGTATAAAGGGGGTAACGGGTGATAGTTCCCCTTTAATTTAGATAAATGGGTTTTTCATGCAGAATTATTCGATTTGATTCAAATCTGATATACCGGTTTCTGATACCGGTTCAAATCTGATAAACCTCTTTAAAAGGAAAGCTATCTTCTTTGCCATTTTTGAAGCAAATCTAGTTAAGTTTGGTAAAGTAGCCGTTCCGTTTGCTTTTCTTTATTTTTAATTTAAAAATACTGTAATTTATTATTATTATTTTTTAGCTCACAGGCTATCAAAGCTTGAGAACTGATGTGCCAACGGGGGCTAATCCCAACTTTAATTTAGATAAATGTTTTTTTTATACAGAATTATCCGATTTGTTTCAAAAATTTTCTATACGTTCATTCCGATAAAGTTCTCCACTGATTAGTTTTGGGGGTTCATTGGTTAATTATAAAGTTGAAAAAGAGGAGGGGGGTCTAGACTCCCCTTTAATTTAGGTAAATGGGATTTTCATGCTGAATTATTCGATTTGCTCCAAATTTGGTATACCGGTTTATTATGTCAAGGAGCTTCCCTGATTAGAGTTGGAGGTTCATTAGTTAAGTATAAATCGGGAAAAGAGGGCTAGTCCCCCGTCCCCCTTTAAATTAGATAAATATGTTTTTCATGCAGAATTATTTGATTTGCTCCAAATTTGGTACACCGGTTTATTATCTGAAGGAACTACCTTGATTATATTGGGAGGTTTTTTGGTTAAGTATAAAGGGGGTAACGGGTGATAGTTCTCCTTTAATTTAGATAAATGGGTTTTTCATGCAGAATTATTCGATTTGATTCAAATCTGATATACCGGTTCAAATCTGATAAACCTCTTTAAAAGAAAAGCTATCTTCTTTGCCATTTTTGAAGCAAATCTAGTTAAGTTTGGTAAAGTGGCCGTTCCGTTTTCTTTTCTTTATTTTTAATTTTAAAAATACTGTAATTTATTATTATTTTTTTTTAGCTCACAGGCTATCAAAGCTTGAGAACTAATGTGCCAACGGGGGGCTAATCCCAACTTTAATTTAGATAAATGTTTTTTTATGCAGAATTATCCGATTTGTTTCAAAAAATTTGTCTACGTTCATTGCGATAAAGCTCTCCTCTGATTAGTTTTGGGGGTTCATTGGTTAATTATAAAGTTGGAAAAGAGGAGGGGGGTCTAGACTCCCCTTTAATTTAGGTAAATGGGATTTTCATGCAGAATTATTCGATTTGCTCCAAATTTGGTATACCGGTTTATTATGTTAAGGAGCTTCCCTGATTAGAGTTGGAGGTTCATTAGTTAAGTATAAATCGGGAAAAGAGGGCTAGTCCCCTGCCCCCCTTTAAATTAGATAAATATGTTTTTCATGCAGAATTATTCGATTTGCTCCAAATTTGGTACACCGGTTTATTATGTGAAGGAACTACCTTGATTAGGTTGGGAGGTTTTTTTGTTAAGTATAAAGGGGGTAACGGGTGATAGTTCCCCTTTAATTTAGATAAATGGGTTTTTCATGCAGAATTATTCGATTTGATTCAAATCTGATATACCGGTTCAAATCTAATAAACCTCTTTAAAAGGAAAGCTATCTTCTTTGCCATTTTTGAAGCAAATATAGTTAAGTTTGGTAAAGTGGCCGTTCCGTTTTCTTTTCTTTCATTTTTTTTTTCTTTTGTGAAATTTTGTGTACAGCAAAGTTAATTTTCTTACTTTTCTTACTTTTCTTACTTAATTACTTAAAGTAGGATGAACCTAGTACCGTCTGTGTATATTTCTTTTTTCTAATTTCTTGAATAACTAATATAAAATTACAAAATCATTTATTTCCTGCAGAAGATCCATTTTGCTTATTGAAAACATCGAATGGAAATCATTCTGTTGCGGCGATAAATAATGTCGTCTGCTCTGTGTGGTGGGAACGGTCCATAGATCGCTCGTGTGGCCGGGATTGCGCAGGTGTTTATTTTTCTTGTTGAAACCACAAACGTTCAAAAAGTCGTTCGTCTGACACTTGTCTAAAAGAAAAACATCCGCAAATTAGGATGAAACACGAATATTATTACAGTATTTAAAGAGCATAAAGTTATCTCTTATTTAATTTAAATCTTTTATTCCTGTCTTGTATATTATCATCATGAGTTAAATAGTTTTATGTTATATAGAATTAGACTGATCAGGGATTGTTTTCAGAAGCGGTTTTTTCCGATTCGATACTGTAAAATATCTTATTCTGCCATCGCTCGAAAAAAAATGCTGACGCAGAGACTGATTCATGCCTACATTCATAGTGGAATGAATGTAAAAATTAATTTGTAGTTACTTGAGATTAAATATGTGCTGCGACAGTGATTTGAAAAATTTTTCGGCTTCTTACTGTTTTAATGTTTTAAGATTACAAACAGTTACAGTATTTATCGTCGTTATTATTTTGGAGTTAAATAAGATATTCGATTACTATGATATTACGAAACTGTTTCAGATTAGAAATTAACATTATACTGGAAAAATGTCTTTTTACATATTATAGTAGCGAAACTTTTGAAAGATTTTTTTTCATTGCTAATAATATTTTAAATTATTATTTAAAATCCTAAATCTTCATACCACTGTTTTCAGATTTAATATTTGCCAAAATTATAAAATAATAGGAATTCCTTATAACATATGGAAAGATTTTTGAGAAATTGTTAAATCTAATAATGCATTTATTTCATATATTGTAGTTTGTTGTTGTTTAATAGTACAATTATAAATACTAATTATTTAGTGTCTTTCAAATTGGTATTTTTATTTTTGTAAATTGTATGTAAGCATTTTTTTGCTCTTTGTGATTTTAATCAAACATTTAATTGTACAGACATTCAGAATCAGTTATTCAATTTTCTTCGATTGTAAACTCATTTTCTACGTTTTCGATACACGTTCGATACTTCGCATTAAAAAATAAAATATGACATTTAAGCATTGAAATAAAGTGTTTTTCATGCCTGATAACAAGTTTATAGATTAAATTGCTTTAGTATATATGCTTTAGTAAAAAAATCCGCGTAAATATGTCCCGGTCTAACTTATTTCAGATGAAAATAAAATTTCAAATTAAATGCTTAAAAAGCGCAAAGGCCAACATAGTGAAAAAAAAAAACTCCATGCCGACACTCTAACCCGGGCCATCAGTATAGCGCACTGTCATTCTGCCGACTGAACCACATGGAACGATAGCAATCCTGGAGAATTTCTCACTATTACATGTTGGCAAGGCTACAAACGCAGCACAAGATGGAATATTTATCGTGAGCCACCGACATGGGGTAAACACGAAATTTAATTAAATCCAGCATCGATTGAGACTATATTAATACTTGGAAATTTTTCCAGAGAGAAACATTCGCCTTGAATACAATATTTCAAATAAAAATCAAATTTCAAATTAAAATTGCCTTTTAAGCAATTAATTTAAAATATGATTTTCATATGAAATATTCAATGCAAGGCGAATGGTTCTCTCCGAAAAAATTTCCAAGTATTAATATAGTCTCAATCGATGCTGGATTTAATTAAATTTCATGTTTATCCCATGTCGGTGACTCACGATAAATATTCCATCTTGTGCTGCGTTTGTAGCCTTGTCAACATGTAATAGTGAAAATTTTTCCAGGATTGGTATCGTTCCATGTGGTTAAGTCGGTAAAATGTGAGTGCGCTATACTCATGGCCCGGGTTCGAGTCCCGCTATGGAATCTTTTTCACTATGTTGGGCTTTGCGCCTTTTAAGCATTAATTTGAAATTTGATTTTCATTTGAAATCATGACAGTGTTTATGACAAGTTCGTCACAAATGACACATATACCACAAATTGGTCACAGTATTACTTCAAAGCATTTTCGCTTTCGTCACAGGTTCGTCACAAAGTTAATGGAAAAATAGCCACAAATGACACACTTTTCACAAATTTGTCACACCGTGACTTCACAGAGTGGTCACAATGTAGCGTCACAAACGACCTCTAAAATGACCATAGTGACTTCGCATTCTAGTCACTACGACGTCGCACCGACGGTCACAAAATCACAGTGTGGCTTCAGAACGACGTCGCCTTAATGTCACCATGCTTTAAGGGTTGTAACATCTTTTTCATTATTCTAGATGCCTTTTAAGTAAGACTATGAACTTTTTGAATTTCACTTTATATATTTTATTCCCAAACAGTTTAAATTAAAAAATATATTTGCGCGAGATATTTATTTCATATTTTGAGATAATCTTTTAAACTATTGTTGGGAATTCTAAGACAGTGCAAATAATATTTCCATTCTAACAACAAAAGAATTTTCACGTGAATATTAAAAGGAAAACGAAACCTTTGGTGAAGATTACGTCACATTATAAAAGATTCATTTAAAATGTCTTATTTAATGGAACTTTTCCATAGCGTTTTAAAAAAATACCGGGAGACAAAGGCTCTGTTTACTTAATTAATTTTATATTAGCTTATTCTAAAATTTTTCACTGATCTGATTTAATCAAGGACGAAAGCAGCCCGTTAGCAGGGAGATCGCTAATGTTTTTTAAAATTAAAATTCAGCCTGCCAAATTTTTTTTAAGCCGATAAAATTAGCGTGCTTTTAGAGTTTGCGGTGTCTGAATGGTGGTTGCGAGCGTAGCTCGTCAGGGGAGGATTCCCCTAGTTTTTTTTAAATATGTAATCAATTCCAAAATCTCAGTTTCTGTAAGCGGAATTTTTTTATAAATATGTAACAAAATACTATATATAACTTATATTATATTGAGCATTTTTCAGATTCGTATTAAGTATATGTATGCGCAACCATTAAATTAAGAATGTCAGTAATCGGGAAAAAATTAAAAAGTTAAAAAAAGGAATGCATTTAAATTTCCTTTATATATGACATTCTTCCAATTTGGAATTCAAATAAATTCAACATCCTTCTAAATGGCGTTTTTTATAAATGATATTTGAATGCATGATAATGTCGCTGAAACATGAAAGTCAAATGAAAGATGGGAACTGCCAAAAATTACCATAATGTATGGGACACAGCTGGAAAGAATAATTCTATCTCGTTATAACTCTAAACAATAATTTAATAATATGCAAATTTAAAATCAGATATTTTTGGAATCATATGCGTTATTCATTGCCAAAAAGGGAAACTAAAACAAATATTAATAATGCAAGATTGTGCGCGTTATTTAAACAATATAATTAATATCTTATGATTTAAATAAAAGTATTCAAACGATCTAAATATATATAACAGTTAAAGAACTAATAGAATGTATTTAAAAAGAGAGAACCATTGGAAGTATAATAAGATTAGTTTCTGTGAATAAATTTAAAGTTTTTTTTTTAAGTAGTTATAATTTTCATTTACCTGTCTATTATTTCAAATGAATATCAAATTGCTTCTGATGAAAAGAAAATGATAAGTCAGTAAATAAAGCATTTTTGTAGTAAATGCATAATAAAAAATACTTCTAACAAAATTATGTCTATAACATTATTGAGATTTCACCTTCACCGTGATTCATGCTTTTGAATTCTAGTAAATTCAGCTGAAGGAAAACACAAAAGAAGAAAAAACGAGCTTGTAAAAATAAATTTCCTGCATATATATTTCAAATGAATCAGAGGTTTTCTTTGTAGAATGTTGCAATTCGATTATTTATTTAAGGGTTTAGTTTTTAATGCTTATTGTCTCTTTATCGAATAAACTAATCTAACATCTGGATAAACACTGCTACACATAAATCCATTATAAATACTAAAATATAATTTTATTCCGAAACCATATCGTTCTTTTTTAGATCAGTAAAAATCTGGAGTTGTATAAGAAAAACAAAGATATAATTTATCATTATGTGGCGTTTTTGAATTAATTTTCTTTAATGTGGCGGAAATTTTTTATCCAAAAAATTAGAAAATACTGATGAATGTGACTCTGGAGATTTTGGTAATCCAGCTTCAAAAGGCTAATACTCATTGGAATTAAAGACTGAACGTTTGTAAATGTGTTCAATTTGGTTCCCTCTATCAGACAGAAATGTTCAAAATTACATTTTAATATCTAAAAATAAAACAATATATATACATTTCAGCTTTCTTTCCTCATGGATCCATTTGTCCCATAGAAATGGGGTAAGTGGACCAGGAGGGTCTATGTTGCACACGCGTTTTTTTTTTTTTAAATATTGGGTATCAGGTCCTGTTTGAAAAAGTGAAAACAAGTAAAAACAATTTAAACCAGGCATGTACATTATATATCAACTAAAGGGCGTTGTAATGGTAACCTTTATTGTCAATGTGTCTAAAAAAGGCGTTAAAAGTGAAAATATTACATTTATTTATACAAAAAACATAAAAATTAAGTAAGCACTTATGTACTTTAGTATAGGTAATAAGTATAAAAGTTACATGGGTATTTTAGGGAAAAAAATAAGATAAATCTGTGAACAAACGGCTACGTAAGTACTTAAATACCTCAATCTCTTTTTTTATTTACCACAATGGAAGTTCGATATGTCCAATAAATCTGTGGAGAATGTACGCATATTTTTATATTGAACAGAACTATCTTTTATTCGTTTCGATATTTTTTTAATAATCTCACTTTGTTTTATGTGCGCCTCTTCATGTGTATTGCACAATTCCGAGCTATAGCTATCACACTTAAGAAATTTGGTTTGATACTCCCAACATGATTTTTTAAAATTTTATTATGTAATTTTAATAAGGTATTATGTAATTTGCTTTATTGCAAGCAAAAAAAACAATAGAGAAATTAATTTCCCGTAGTAAGAGAAACTCAAAAAGGTATTTATAACTGTTTGGGTAACTGGATGCTTTATGGTCCAGTTAACCCTGAAACATGTCCCAGTTACCCCATTCTAGAAATATTTATGGGGAAACTGGAACACCGGTCTCACATTTGGAACATGAAGTAAATATGTATAGATAACTAATAATATTAATGTATATGTCTCTAATCTTTAAATAAAAATATTGTTTAATAAAAGTACTTACCGTATTTTAATAAAAAGCCGAGGAAATTCAACCAAATAGACGTTGTTTTTAAAAAAAGAAACCTGAATTTTCGGCAACCTATCACAGGAAATGTAGAGTTATGATTCAGTTAACACAAGTTGTTTTAAGAAGTAGAGATGGGAGAGCAATGTTGACAAAAGCTAAAACAGTAAAAGCATCAGCGTTTTTTCTTTTTTATATAAAATAGCCTATGGCTTAATTATCTCGTGGGTCCAGTTATCCCAGCTTACCTTATAAATATATGTTTAACAATTTTCATTTTGTGTTACTGGCCCCATGAAATAGTAAAAAGTTGAAGCTTCTGTGTTTGCATGTCTTTTCTTATTTATCAGGTTGTAGGATCCGTTTGTTGTTTTTATTTATCATAATTGGAACGGGAAATGCCACTTTATGAGGAGGAATTTCTAACTAAAAACGTAAACATTTTGAGTTTGTAATAGAAAAAAAAAATAATGATCGCTTGCCTAACAATGTACCTAATAATTAAAGTTAACTAAACTGAGGTATATTTCAGAAAAGCCTGCGTAAATGGAATCGCACGTGAGTGGGAAAAAATCCATTCCAGTTAGGTTTCTGTTTTAAAAGTATACTTTTAGATTATTTGTTATGTTGACAACGTAATATTTTCATTTAAGAAATAACTTCGCCATAATCAGGTTTCAATTTACCAGTTTTCACTTTAATTTTGAAACAGTGTATTAAATTTTTTTAAGTAATTAAAGATTCTGTTAAGAAATATTGCAAAGTATAATAGTAATAATAGATTATTACCACACTTACATACCATTTCCTGCTTGTTTTTCAACTGTTTCTGGTTTATTACAGATATTTCTCATAAAAATATTTATACAAGAGATATAACGGGATTTAATTTTTTTTTGTCGATTTTCACAAATTTTCAAACTTGATACACTCCATATATTATTTACGCCTGCATGCCGCCAAGCATTTTTCGCATACTTTACCTCGCTTTAGAAACATTATGAGTAGTGATAGATTTTTACATGGCACGCGGAGTATGCACATCTAATCGCTTCTTTTTATGTTATTCGCATTCTTTTTTTGACTGACGATTTAGATTTGATGTTTGGCGGGATGTTTATGATGAAATATCATTTCTTTTGAAAGGTATTCCATTTGCGTTACACATATTCTATTTTAATTCAGAAAATAAAATAAAAAAAGAAGATGACTCATGTAAAAAGTAATTTAATATTGATGTTATAAACTTTTCAAATGTATAACATGTCCTATAAGACATAATATTGGACTATTTTAAAATCATTCAAAGGCATTCTTCTTTAGAAAGACCTTACGCATTTATTAAAATTTTTATGGTGTTTTTACTGAGTTATTTTTTTTTTATCATTCCCCGCTAGCTTATTTAATTATTTAGTGTGGCAATGCCTTTACCTTTTCGAAATTTATATACTTTTACATCAAACATATACATACTTAAAAACAGACTAAAAAATCTGCATATGTATTTGTAGCGAGTGTGATTGAAGTAATTTTTAAGTAAAGTGATTTTTTTCTGAAAATTCAGCGTCTCTGCGATAAGCATGGCTGATACAATAATTGGTTCATTATATACGCGTTTGTTTTTTTTTTTCTTTTTAACACTTTCCAACAAAGTTGAAAAGTGTTTATGCATTCGATTTGTCTGTCCGTCTGCCCACGCTATAATTCCCGTAAATATACTCGGATCTTCATGCAATTGATAAAGCTTTTGAAGATTCTCAATGCATGTTTGGTATTGTATATGAAGTATGTAGTTCATTTACAGGGGCACTCAAAAGTATTCCATCATATTATGATACATAAGGAAAAGTCGCTTGTAGAGTATTTTAATGATATTATGCTATTTCATATGCATTGAAACTTATATAAATCACTGAATTTCACTACGATCACGTTAGAAGAGGGCATTCATAGAATTTTTATTCATTTACAGGGACATACAAGCAAAATCGGTTACAGTACTGTCTTCGAGTAATAATTGCTGAAGTGTACGGTTTAAAATTCGGTATGCGCCTTTAAATTTAATTAACTTTTAGCATGTTACTCATTATATATAAATTCTATACCTCTTATACAGGGCTGCACAAAAGTATTCACTTGTCATTCTTCTTATTAGAGGAAATTGTTGAAGGGGAATTTTCTACCGAAGTATATGTATTTCTTATGTGAACTAAATTTTGGCATGCATATATTTAATAGATACAAGTCTTTATATGGCATACATGGCTGCTGAAAAAATTCGGATAAAGTTCCGATTTTAAACGGGAACAGCTGAAGTTGGGTTTTAAAATGTTTATGCGTTTCCATAGAGCTGAATTAGAGTTCTGCGTCAATTCGTCGCGTACAATTCATCGCGGAACAATTCATCGCGGATCGCGCACAATTCATCGCGGCGACAATTCGTCGTAGTGACAACTCGTCTCGGTCTCAATTCGTCGCGGCGTCAATTCGTCGTAGTGAAAAAGATTTTAAGGCGATCATTATTTTTTTCCAGGCATAGTGAATTATGATAACTAACATTTTAAAGGCCGATTCTAGAAACAGATATACATTTAAAAAATATATATTATACATGTTTTTTAATGCTTTTGTCTAAAAATATCAATCATTGAAATGGAGCGGAATGTTTTTGTGTGTGATTTTAATGAAATTTCCAGTCGAGAACATGAAAGTTTAATGAATTAGCACAATTGATTTCATCGTTAAATTAATGATAAAATATATATTGTTTCGATGACCAGAGCAAATAATGAATAAAAGTTTTAGAAAATTAAAAAAAAAAAAAAGTTGGTATGTATGCACACAGGGAAAAGGGATTTCAAGTAGCGAAAATGTTGAAAATGTTTTATAAGGTTTTAAAAGTAAAGATAATTTAGTAAAATTATTTAAGGATAATTTATTTTACTAGGGGGCTCTGCCCCTACGAGCTACGCTCGTCAACCCCCGTTCAGACAACGCAGACTCTAACAGCACGCTAATTTGATCGCCTTTAAAAATATTTCGGAAGATTGAATTATAATTTGAATCTAACAATTATAATCTGACGTAATTTTCACCAAACTTTTCTTTCTCTTTTTAATATTCACGTCAAAATACTTTTGTTAGAAATGAAATATTATGATCAACTTAAAATGTCAAGTAAATGTCTCGCGCAATTTTTAAATTAAAACTGTCTTGCAATATTATTTTTTGTTCATTTTACGTAATAAGTATAATATGACGTAAATTCTCCTATTTAGAACTTCTAACGCATGTTACTGAATGTATTATTTTACAATATTCTTTCTCATTTAAAATTCACCTGTAACTATAGTTTTTATGACGTAATTTTCAATGAGTTCCTGCTTTTTATATTTTTTGTTTATAATAGCCACGTGTAAAATAAATTTTTAATTAGAAGGAAACATTACTGTTTGCTCTGTTTATACAGTTGGCAACAGTATAAATTAATACAATTTTCTAAAATTTGTAAAAAATATCTCTCGAAATGCTGAAAATTTGAATTTAAAATAGAAATAAAACTTCGAAAAATTATTCAAATTAAAAAACTAACTGCAATCTGCACACCGGGAAATTCTGACGCATAAAATGATCTAAAAATGATTAAATTCCTATATACAGTTTTTGCTCCTATAAAACGTTTTTAATGGGACGATTTTGTCCAATTTTGGCATTGAATATATCTTAAAATAATTCTTCGATTTGAAAACTGTCTGCATCAGCGTGTTTATCAAACATTTTTCTATAACACTACCGATTTTCATATTTTTGTATGCAACCGTTTTTTTAATATTAACGAAGAAAGACCTCCGATCACAAAAAATTGAAAACCGGTGGCGGCGGTGACAGCGGTAGTTACTTTTTTTTAGAATAGAGACATTTTATTTTTCGGAAACGGCGAATTGCGATAACTATTAGGACGATTTTAGATGCAGATACATTTTAAATTATTATGCATTACTTCGTTTTCTTCAGCTCCAGTGTAACGTTATATTAGCAATAATAAAAATGAAGAAAAAAAAATATTGTGATTTTTGAGAATTTCCCAATTGTGAATGCTTGATGTGCTAGAGAAAGTTGCTTCTTATTTTAAGAATAGGATAAATATTGCTTTCAATAACCGGGGAAATAGCGTGAAATGTAAGGCATAAGTACATCGATCATGAAAGAAAAGAGAGGACAAATAATAATGCTAGAAACATTATATCAAATTATCAATTTACAATGGAGTACAAAAGGGAGGGAAGGGTGGGGGAGTGAGCTTCCTCGAACATATGTAAAATTAAGAAAACTACAAACAGAATATAAACACAAGCAGAAAGCGGGAATTCTACTTTTTCAGAATTAAGTGTCGCACCCGATGAGAAAAAACACCTTTAAAATATATTTAAGTTTTAGCTTTTTTTTAACAGTATATATAACCAATAGCACCAATCTTTTTTCGTTTGTAATTTTCAATCAATTCTACCGTACAATGCCATATGTTTATGTGCACTATAAGTTTTCATTTATACGCCTGTTCTCATTTCTTTATTCGAAAAGATTGCTTCAGTAGTGGAATGCCCTTGCATCATATAATGTTTCGGATATATGTGTTATTTTCGGGTTTGTTCTAACTGATGATATGGCATATGACGTCATTATTTTGGAAAAAATGGACCCAGACAAGGTACACAGTACACAAGTCCAGCAAAAAGTGATGCCGAAACATGGCAAAAAAAAAAAAAAAAAAGCTATCTAATGATTCGTATGCCTTCATTTGTGTATAACAATTATTTGGGTACTTAAAATTAAATATAGTTTATAATCGCTCTGTGTTTAATCAGAAATCATTTATTTATATTTTTTTCAGAATAGAAAGTATTTTAATTACATTTTTTCAGTTATTATAAGAAAATGGCAGCAAAAAGATATAGTAGTCTAATATTTCCCTTTTACTTTCTATACAAATTGAGTACTTTAGTTGCTATCATTACAGAAATGGCCTTAAATCTACTTGGAAAAAAAATAATACCGCGTATACTCGTGTAAAAGTCGACAGTCCCTCCCCAATTTTTAAGCAAAAGTTTGAAAAAAAATTGAATCTTCGTGTATAAGTCGAACCCCATTTTTGGTAGTATGTCGAAAAATAAATTGTAATCGAGGATTATAAAAAAAAAAAAAAAAAAAAAAAAAAAAAAAAATAATCATTAAATTAGTAAATTTTTTTACGAATCTAATCAATTTTTTTAAATTATTATTCAACGTTTTAAAATTGTATAATTAACTGAAGAAGCTTAAACTATTTTTAAACCTATTCACATCAATTCAATGATATTTAAAAAGAAGAAAAAATGTATTCATGAATTTATTCAAGCCTTATTTTTAAGGGTAAACAACTATTTAGACTGCTCAAATGTAGTGCTTTTTTGTATTGTAGGATTTTTAGGAGAGATATCTAGAAGCATTCTCAAGTTGAGCTCTTTTTAGAAAGGGGATTAAAATGTTAAAAGGAATGCCCCTGTATTGAAAGGAATTTGGTCCCAAGAGAAAATGGGTGCAGAACAATTACAGGACATTTTTGTTGAGCTTCTTTTCTCGTCAGTGGTAGGAAAATGACCATTGTCCGCTCTTATCTCTCATGTGATTACTTAAAAGACTTTCCAATTTGCCGACTATTTGCGATTATTATTATTATATATTTTTTTTGGCCTTGTGTATAAGTCGACTCCCCCCCCCCCCCTCTTTTTCAATTCCCAAATTTTGTCTAAAATTCTTCGATTTATACACGAGTATATACGGTATATCAAAAATAAATTTAGATGTAGTTTTCAAACAAATTGCTGTTAAAAGTATTTTTGCCCTCTACGAAGGTGTAAAATTTGAAAATGTGCTATGCTTAGCAGTTAAAAAAATTGCAGTAGAGATTATCAGTATTAAATCCTAAAATTATCCATCTGCTTCGTTTTACGACTGTCTTTTGTAAAGTAATGTTATTTTTTAGGGACGACATTTTAATTGTTGTCTGAAAGAAATAGCATATCGGGGGGCTATTGTTTTTGGTTTTGTTGAATATTGGCTGATTTGACATAGCATGGTTGACTGTCATTGTATGATAGTTTTGTTTTTAAGTTTTTTATTTCATTTATCTCATTATAAAGGTAAAATAAATTATAACTTGATTATTTTTTTCACTAATTCTAATTAACACAATTAGTAAGTTTTTTTTTTATATTCCTACTGTATGTTATTGTTTAATGGCGTTAGCTTATATAGAAAATTGAATGCATTAAACAATTTAACCCACTTTTCTTATGCACTTTATGAGAATACAGGACATTTCGGCCCTGGCGTGTCGGTCCTGGCATTTTAGTCCCGCCGTTTCGGTTCCGTTGCAATTTGGGCTCCTAACCATTTCTTTCCCTTGCCATCTCGACCCCTTGCTATTTCGCTGCTCATCACCTTATAATTCGGATTCTAATTATCGTAGGGCCGCCAAACATTGTATGGCTCAACATTGTTCGGGCCCATTATCATTTTCCATCGATTCCCCCAAATGTAAATTAAAATCTGAATATAATATCTGAATAAAATCTTAATACAAGAATTCGTGATAATGAAATCCTAGCGCGTAAAAATTTTGTGTGATTGAACAATGGGACATCATTTTACAGGGTAATTTTTTTCAAAAGAGAATTGATGTTTTAATTTATTATTATTATCAGGCATTTTATATATACTATAAACTACCTTAAATACTATGTCATTTTCTTGTGGATGTTATTCATTGCTCAGAACCTTTAAATTATCATCAATTCAATTCTAAAAAAACTGTGCTTAATTTTTTTTTCTTCCAATTACACAACTAATAAATGTCTTCAGTAATTCAATTGGATACTTATAAGCTATTATATGCAAATATTTCCTCAAATCCTTCCTCTACACAACCTTCTTTAATTAATCAGAATTGAGATATATTTATTGAAACATAAATACTTAACAGTTTTTATTATTTTTATAATATTATGATGCACTTTATGAATTTGTTTTCATAAGCTACTTTACCATTATAAGCACTCGAAAAGCAATAGCAATTTGCTTACTAGGTGTGCTATGATTTTTTTTTAAACATTTTTTATTACCCTCCCCCCCCCCTTTCCTCTTTTTTTTCCTTAATAATTGTTGCTTGCAGTTTTTTAATGTTCGCCCACCTATTGAAGCAAATTTTATTGACACTTGGAATATTTCTCTTTAATAAAAATACCATTTTTTAATTTTATGCGATAATGTTACTAATATTTCAATTAATTTTATTTTCATTTTTTGACGGACAAAACTAAGTTTTTTTAAATATGTCGTTTTTTCATTTTTTTTCATTACCTTTTTCCTACATCATTCTCAGAAAGTAAGTTTAATATTTTTTTATTTTACTTTTATTATTAATTATATTAATAATTTTAAATTTCACTAAGTTTAAATTATATAAAAAAATAAGCAGAAAAAGGATAAATTTCAGTTTATAGCTAGTATAAAATATGATGATAAGCTGAATATATAATATATAATGCATTGAGCTTATTTGAAAGTAAAAATATATAATTTATATTAATGTTATTAATTTAACAAACTAAGAATATATTAAATTAAAACTATGCTTAATAAAATATTAATTTAATTTTTATACTAAAATTATTAACTATTATAATAATTAATTAATATAAATTATTTATAATTATATATATATATATATATTATATATTTATTATATTTATTATATATATCTACCCTATATATATAAAATCCTAATGAAACGAATTTATGAAGCGAATATATGAAACGCCTAAAATGTATGGATTCTTTGAATCGACTGATTAAACAACTGATTTTATTTCACGGCGATTTCTCCTAAAATATGGAATACTTAGAGATGAAATTAACACCAAAAATCCGTGTTGATCCACAGATCTCAAAACTGGTATTAGAATTTTAAAATTCGAATTAGTTTTCGAAATATTAATTTTTTATTAATTTTAAATACATTTTTTCTAATGATGGCAACTCAAATTTTAATCATAACAGAAATTTGTTTTTCATAATTCAGAAAAGGTTACTATTTTAAATTAATTTGGCGACAGTTGGGCCTCCTTTAAATCTATGCTAAGAACAATACTTTTTTTGTATTTCGTTATCATTTTATTAAATACAAAACTTTCATTTAAAAATGAAACATTTAAATTAATGGCTTTCACTTCTTTAAAAAAAAAAAAAAAAAAAAAAAAAAAAAAAAAAAAAAACGAAAAGAAAAATATTAGACACAGATGTCATATACGCACCAGGGTACCTAATTGGCGCACAAATGGCATTATTTTGATAGACATGGTAACCAGGCTATTGTTGTTTATTTAATAATAAATGTATATTTACTTTTATTTCTTTTTTAAATTTATATAAATTATTTTGTTCTATAGTAATTAATTATTTTTTTGCTATTTCCTTTTGGAAATAATAGAAAATAATTAAAAAATACGCTACAATGTAGTAGTTATTCCGTCACCCAATTCCGCAAATTATATAAATTGCCAAACCACTAGCCAAATTGTACGGACTGACAAACTTTTTATTTTAAATAACGAAAGAACAAATAAATTACTATAACATTAATAAATATAAAAATAAAACGTCGAAATAAAAAACACTTGATGACGTAAACACGTCTTGCTAAAAGTCAAGTTAATGTGACATTTACGATCAAGCATTATTGACATTTAATCTTATAGTTCGCGATAGATTTTTTGTCGACGGGATAACTAAGTAATACCAAAAATATATATGTAACTGGTATTCGAAAACGAGGCTTTCGCCAAATTTTCGCAAAAAAAAAAAAAAAAAAAAAAAAAAAAAAATCATGCCAAAACGTGTTTTTTTTGGCATGACATCTGGCGAATGTTGGCAGTATATGACATCTGGCGAAATATTAAATTATGTAACAAACCATGACATTTAATTTCAACTTCAAATCAATGTTTTAATTTACCACTCGAACAATAAAAAAAAAATCCCTGCCGGCTCGGCCTACAGGCGGAGGTAGATTTCGAAGTTAAGTACTAAATCACCAACAAAATTTAAATCAAGATTAGAGATAAACCCAGTTCCTTCACTAAGAATGAGCTCTAGGGAGCTAAACATTTTGTGAAAATTCTAATATACACGAATACACACACGCATGTATATGGAATAGGTTTAAAAATGGCTAAAACAAATTCAGAGAACCTCAAAGTGTTAAAATATTTAAATATTTCCATAGTCGGGTTTTTATCATGTTTTAATACGTTTCTTCAAACTCACATGACGTTACATATGCACCTGCTGAGGTCCATTATATTTCCAATATGACGCAATATATATATATATTTTAATTCCTCAAACTATTTATTTCATTTTGAGTTTTCATGCTGAAATCGTGCTCTAGAAAACTTATGACGTAATATTCAATTTGGTTTCAATTCTTCAAACTATTTATTTAATTTATTTTTTCACGTGAAAACTTGCAATAGAAAAGCAATTGTTGTGGAGAGAATTTTATTGTTTTTTTTTTCTTAATTGTGGGCAACTGCTATAACGAAAAATATTTCTTTTTTCCTGTCATTGTTGTGTAAGAGCTGGTTTTATCAGAATCTTGTTAAGATGGTATTCAAAATTTTGAACCCTACCCATTTCCATTCCCTTGGGCCGATTTTGCCCATTTTCAATCCCCGCCGAGATATTAGCCATCTGAAAGTTGTTGGCGAGTTTGAAGACGATCCGTGCATAATTGCGACTTTTATCGTGCGGACAAAATTTAGTACATACATATATATATATATATATATATATATAAACTTTTTAGATGGGGGTGGTTTTGGGTTCCTGGGGTCATATAATGAAAAGTTATGAAGGAATTTTTCAAAAGTCGCATCATGGTAACGACTGCAATAGGTAGTATTTCTTACGAAATCTACCTAAAATGCTAACTGGTGAGTTGAAAAAAAGATATTGGAGAGATTTGCAGCCGGCTTTTTTTTTCTTTCGGCACAGATGTCATATACGGCCCCATATTGGCGCGATTTTTTTCTGACGCCAATGTCATATACGAAACGGGTACTTAACTGGCGCCAAAGAATCGTTATTTTGCTTGATATGGTAAGCCGGATGTTGTTGTTTATGCTGTTGATGCGTTCCCCAAATTGGCGTTGGAAAAAAATCGCGCCAATATTAGTATATGACATTTGTTCCAAACTTTCATATGAAAGGCGAAGGGATCAGATGGTATTTGTTTATGGCATTTGATGACTTGAACTATTATAATTTAGATGAAATGATGGGGATAGAATAATATCTGGCGACTTATCACCTGTGCCTGGATAACATTAAAGTATCAAAATGGCACCTAGAGTATAAAAAGCAAAGTGTTCCGCCCGGAACTGTTGATGATAGTCACATTATTTAGGCTATTGTTATAGAGATTGTTTAAAAATATCGGTTGACAAAGACTCTGAATGCTTAATTCATTTTATTTTAGCTTCTTTTCAAATGTTTATCTGATCCTCTTTAATCAAAAACGAAAACAACCATTGGATGTTTTAACAGCAACTGATTCTCCGTTAAATTTTTGCAATCAAAGGGAATTGAATGGAAACCCGTTTACAGGGAGATCTGCACAGCTTTTTTAGTATAATTTAATCTTCTCTAATATTTTTAAAACCCATTAGATTTTTAGATTTTCAGATTCTGCGGTGTCTGAACGGGGGTTGGCGAGCGTAGCTTGCAGGGGGCAGAGCCCCCTAGTATATATATATTTATATAACCAAAAAAATTATATTTGCATTTACCCAGTAATAACTGTTATATAGTTCATGTGACAGTTTTTAAACATGAAATTGATAAACAGTTAATAATTGAAATAATTTTGAATTGGCATTAATGCATACATTTAATAAAAACAATTTATTTTTAGAGCATTTTTGTATTTAACAATATAAAAATAGAATTTTAAATTTTTAGTAAACTGTTTTTTATTTCTTTTAAAGTTATTATTTTTTATTTGTTTTATTATTATTATTATTATTCGAAGTTTTGTTTTGCTCTTTTCTTTATATTTCATTACAAGTGCAAACTCTATAATTTATATAAAACATATAATTTAGTTTAGTTTTACCCTTTTCATTCACTAAGATTGTTCACCATAAACAATGAATCTTTTCACTTTTCTAAGATGATAGTATTCATTCAATAAAATACTGTACTATATTGAACAAATAATAAATCGAGACCAGGTATCAGGACTTTTTAAAGCATTTTTGGTGTTCATGTTGATATGTAATTTGAAATACCAATAAAGTACCAGCTAAACACTGTTATCCCCTTCCTAGCGAAAATTCTGCATGTTAATCAGTCCTCAACGCCCATGGTAACAATTGATCATCTTTATACAAATTCCTTATTTCGTACAATTGCCTTTTCGTCCCCACTAGTTCATACGTTGACCCCCTACTTAATTGTTTTCATTCGGTGAAGAAATATGAACTTTTCGAAAAGAACAACATTTCTTCATGTCTTTGACTTTGATCATTCATCTTAATTTCAGAAGTAACTGGAATGTAATCCTGCATAAATTTAGCAAACATATTAGGATCACTTTTGAAACGTGTTAAAGAATATTGAGAAATGATTTTCAAAAAGTCCCACAGAAATTGCAAAAGATAATTTTAAGGCATTTTTTAAAATTTTCTTTACTATAACGCAGTTATTTTTCCTTTCGAAATTTAGCTATTGTTTAAAAAATATAAGAGAAATTGATCAAAGGAAAGAGAAAAGTATCTATTTAAGTAACTTTACAACTAGACAAAAGGTTTCATTGTTAACCGACAGTACATTATTAATGCAAACTTCATTTTCCTTTTGTTACATTTTTAAAGATAGACATAAAATAATTATTAAAATAAAATAAAAAGTTTTAGCCTGCTTTGATACACAATTTAAAAGGAAATAATTCATAATAAAAATTCCATGTCAAGAATTGCACTTTTTTAAGAATATAAAAGGACACACTTATAAAATTGATGTGTCGTTAAATAATAAGGCAAAATAAAGATTTGTAAAAATATTTGCAGTTTTTTTTTTCATTATTTATCACATAGTGTCCAATTATATACAATTAAATATGTGCATGTGCAAAACCAGGCGACGAAAATTAAATCTCAAATTGTAAGTGTTTGAATTGTCAGGACCTTGTATTTATAAAAGACTAAAATATGAGAGTCACAGAGCTCTGCACCCCATAAAACGATTACGTATGTTCAACATATGAAATTTGTGTGCGCTGCAGCAATTTGAATCCGAGTTATAAGTGTTTGCGGTTCCGAGCCCTTATATCCGTGCTTTATGGAAATTTGGAGAGCTTCAGTTAAAAAACCCGGCAAATTCCCCATTTTTAGACATAACTTTTACCATAAAATATATGATTATTATACGATAATTATAGCTCGGATTATAAGTGTTTTACGCTGCTAGGACTCTATATTTATGATACACTAAAATGTGGGGTGCTTTACAAAAATTACAGAGCCCATTTTCTCACCCTACGGAAAACGATTACTTCTACCATACGAAATTTGCGTGGAGTGCTACACCTAGGATTCAAGTTATAAACATGTCTGCTTTTGCGTCCCCATATTTACGCTATACTAAAATTTAGGTGGCTTCGGTTAAAAATCTGATAACGCCCTTCCTTTATAATGATTACGTTTACCAGGTAGAATGTAAATGTTTTGCGTTAATTATAGCTCGAGTTTAATTGTTTTAATTTATCAGGACGGTATACTTAAAATACATTAAATACGATAGGTTTCTATAACAAATCAACAGATGACCCACCCCCTAATTGCATCGGGATCGAAATATCCTGCTTCCGTACGCAAATGCAAATATATATACGTATATTCTTTTTGTTACAATTTTTCTAGAGTTTTTATTCATTATTTGCTCTGTCATCGAACTATATCGCTTTTATCACTAATTTAAGTTAAAAATGAGTTGCATTATTCATTAAAATTACGTATTCGTAATTGGGAATGTCACAAAAATAACATATAAAAAATTCCGCTCCATTTTAACGATTGATATTTTTGGACAAAAGCAATTAAAAGAAACACTATGTAATAAATAATAATTGTAAAAAGTATACTTGTATTTAAAACCAGCATGTAACATATTAGTTATAATTCGCTAAATTTGAAAAAAAAAAATCATGATCGCCTTTAAAAAGTTTTTCGATACGACGAATTGACGCTCCGACGAATTGACGCTGCGATGAATTGTCGCCGCGATGAATTTTGCGCGATGAATTGTTCCGCGATGAATTGTGCGTGACGAATTGACGCGACACCTTGAATTAGACGTAATATTTCAATGTTTTAAACGATGCAGTTTTGTTACATTATTCTGAATGTCTTGGAAAGTGCCAATATATGTGTTCATAGTGTGTCAATATGTTCATAATCGATGCTTGACGCATAATGTTTTCTTTCTTGTTAATGTTTTCATAAGCTCTACAACTTGTTGGCTTTTCTGAATTTTCAATGTAGGGGAGATGGAGATGAATGGGACATTTTCACAAAAATATTTTTTTTTAATTTAAGTTATTTAAGTTATTATCAATATTATGTATCACATTTCATACATTAGGTATTGGACAACATATATGAACAATATTTATTCTAGATTATGATTTATTCAGAAAAATATTATGAAATAAAAATAAACATTCCTCCCTGTCCCAATCATCCCCACAACAGGGAGGAATAGGACACTAATAGGGATGGATGGGACACAAAGATTTTCCTCCCTGTATTCAATTTTACCAAATTAAAATTTATAATTATAACCTTATATGTAATTATATTTGTAATATATGATTTTACAGCACGAATCGATATGGGTTTTTTTTTTCAATAACTTTCTTTATTGCAGTTTTAACTTTTAATGCAGACTTCGGCTATCAATCTGTTCTTTTTTCCAACTTATGAGGCATTTTAGATTTGAAATGTAAATGCAAAACGTCCTTTAAGTACGGCAAAGCTAATAATTTTCAATCATAACTTATTAATCAATATTAATTAATTGTATCTTAGAAACATGCAGAACGGAAATTATTGGACCGATCGGAAAGTTGTGTCATGTTGGGAAAATCAATTCGTACCTGAAAATTCTGCCCAGTAATTATTAGACATCAGATATCGGAATCGATGTCAATAATTAAATGATAGAATTTTTCGGTACGAATTGATTTTCCCAACACGACACAACTTTCCGATCAACCCAATATATTAGGGGTGGAGATTTATTTGTGCAACATTTCAAAATTCAATATAATTTCCCCCATTTGATCAATAAACATACACTAATTTTAGCAATTTTATATATTTTTATTAAGTTTTAGTATCAATTTTTTGATAATCCATTTATAATTATTACAATACAATAAATAACACTCAGAAATTTTAAACAATAACAACTCATATAATACTATTTAATACTATTAATTAACGTAAATTATTAATTTATCAGCCTATATAATACTATTTAGTTAATAAATAATATTTTCAACATCTCTAGGGATGAATGAGAATGTCCCATTCATCCCCATTTGAAATGTGTCAATCATCCTCATGATGCATATATTCCCTTCTCAGTCATTTTGCCTCAAAAATTATTTTATCACATTGGTTACTATTCATTCATTTTAACTATCGATATTGAACCTTAAAATAAATAACTACAACATAGCTTAATTTTTTATGCTGTATAAGATATTTCACATCTTCAAATGTAAAAAAAACTTACTTTTAAGCAGAGATTTCAGAAATTGCAACTTTGAAGAAAATGAAAACAGCAATGTGGTCCTACTTTTAGTTCTGAAGCACACTGTAGTACAGCCTTATATGGGGTAGGAAACAATTTAAAATAAATGTTTATTGCCTGAAATATTGAGAATGTCCCATCCATCCCTTGTCCCATTCATCCCCTAGCTCCCCTATGTATTTTATAAATTAATAATTTTGTTTTTAACTTGGCTGACAGGGCATACTTATTCATATGACTTCAAAATATTTTCTCACAAATTTTGGATGATAATTCATCGAACAAATTATAATTCATTTCAATAAAGACTCGGAATTCAAAGTAAAAGCGGTTTGAATTTGGAGCTTTTAATCCAAAATCAAACCGCATTCGATTAAAGTGGTTATATTTTAATCGGAACAGGTACCTTTCCGTATTGCCTGTTCCGGAAAGATAATACAGAACAGGTATTATTCTAAACCTGTTACCGTAATTTTAAAAGCGGTTTATGGCATATCGATAGCAATCTTTAATTAAAAAGTCACAAATAATAGAGTCGATAAATTTTATGACAACCATTATTAATCTTTTTAAGTGAAGACTAAAAAAAAGATTTTTTAAAGATAGTTCTCCCATTTCTTATGTTGGCTTGTAAATCAAAATGTAAGTTGTATTTTAAATGGTACCTGGACTTCCTGTACCTGAACAAAATCCTTTTTTAAAGTCTAAGACATTTCATTTCCTATAAATGTATTACCTGGCATTAACTGTAAAATAAAAGCTTTTAATATTTGACTCGCAAGAAATTCTTTAAGATTTTTTTCACTCAATAAAAACAGATTTATCTTTGTAAGTTTTAGATTTATTGAAACGTAATATGCTCTAAAATCACAAGTAGATAGAGTAATAGATCGGTCTAAAGTTGTAGCTTAGGATAAAATTTTAAAAACATCGATTCCCTATCCGAGGATTTTATTAAAAAGGTATAAAAAGCTATAGACATGTTCATGCTTATGTCAAAAATATATCATTTTCGTAATAACATTCTTCTTATCTTACTCTTTTCAAGAATTTTGGAGTTTCAGATGAAAGGAAAGAAAACTTTTTAAATCTCGGGTTAGTTCTGAATTGAAGGTATAGAAATTTGTAGATGTCTGAACGACACATATGTAGATGTCAGCACGAGTTATTCATCATTGTAAAGTTTTAGAAAATTCTCTCCTTAAAAAATAGGTACAAATCAAAGTGAAAGAAGAAACGCAGAATCATGTTAGAAATTTTAAACACATTTTTAAATGATATTATATACATATATCACAATATTGGGGTTTTTTAATATATATATATATATATGTATATATATATATATATATATATATAGAGAGAGAGAGAGAGAGAGATACTAGTATATAACCGCCTTTAAAAAAGACGGAATTTTAATTTGCGTTTGATTTTCACAAGATTTCATACAAACAAATAGCATGAAGATTTTATTATTGAAAGATTTGTATTGCAGATAAGTACATTTTAATAATGACAAATGATTTCTAGAAAAACAAATTATGAGGATTTTTTTTTTACTCAGCATTCGATTTCTGAAATAATTCAACGATTAGACTAAAACATTCACATTAATTATTAAACATAATAATCCTTTTAACAGCTTGTGTTTTAAAACGATTCTGTGAGGCGCTGAGTGATATTCATGATGACAGAGAAGCGTTTTATTTGTGACACGGAAAAAGGGCAGAACTAAAGTAACAGAAGTAACATTAAAAGGTGTTGAATCCATCAGATGAGCAAGTAAAAATCGAAAAGATGGGAAAAGGAATTATTTCATGAACAAGGAGTCTCTATCCATAAAGAAGGCCGTAAACAGTACACAAACGAAAACACATATTGCTGCAACTTGAAGAGGATTTCTGAAGACGTAGGAAACCAACCTTTCCGCAGTATAATAATTTTCGTTTGAAAGTCATTGCTTTTTGTTTGGAGAAGAAATACTACCATACTTCAAAGCAAAAGAAATTCATAAAGCAATAACAACGCGGAATATATTGTACATTGACAGTCATTTAAATATTAAACAATTCTCTGAAAATCTTGATGATGAGCTGGGGCTGGCCATAAACTACGGACTAGATCATGTGACTGACTTGGTTACTGCTGATAGGGCTTATCATTTGAAATATATGAAAAAGCCCTATCAGTTCGCAAAACCCACAGAGACGCAGAAAAGCCTATTTGCTTCTGACATAGATAGACATAGTCATGCAAGTCATTTATTTCATATGGAGGGAAATGAAGAACAATACCATTTTTCTATAGAATAATTAACAGGCCAGATCAAAGCAGGTGAATACTGTCCTTCAATGAAAACAGTTAAATCACACTTTCAAAACAAGTATGAAGAAGATATTGTTATACCAACCACTGCAAAAATGGTACCTGTTCTTTGCTTCAAGAGTACATGTCATAAGATTTTGAGTGATGTTTGATATTAACAACGATGTTCATCTCCCCAGAAAGAACGACGGCGTTTTGTTTAGGTTACGGTGAAGATAGTGGCTGAAGATATTCGGTTTCAAGTTTACTCAGGTTAATACACATATTTCAGTATTCATTTGAAGCTTTGAATTTTTTAGAAACCATCTTCTTACATCTTAAAATTAACCAGCATGCCAAATTCCAAGTCCTACCACCTCCCTCAACATAAAAGGCTAGGTTGAAATAGGAACTGTCATTATTAATTTGCCAATATTAATTTTGAAATCGGTTTGGTATTTCCTAATATTCCATAGAAAACGTATTTTAGAAAGATTTAAGGGCTTTTTTAGAACGTTTGTTGTTCCTGTTAACCACCAGGTGGTAGTGGCATTCGCATAAAATATAGCTCTTGTAGGATCAAAGAATGTCACCATTGATTCGTAACAATTACATATTATTTCACTGAGGTTGCATAGAAATTTAGGACATTTTTTGAACGCTTTTTGTTCCTTCCCTTCGCTTCAACCCTTTTAAATTTCGAATTTATTTTCGACTGTTCTTAGAGAGCCTTTATATGTTATAAGTAACCATCATGCCATATTTCAAGTTTCTTGCCTCTTGAGTATCACAGAAATTGCAATTTTGAAAGTTTTTTGCTCCTGCAACCCTCTCGTGGTAGTCGCACTGACATAAAATATAGCTTATCTTTGAGCAAGTTATATCACTAACAAATTGCAAACATTATTTTTTAAATCGGTAAGGTATTTCATAAGATTGCTTAAAAATCGTAATTTAGAACGTTTTTAGAACGCTTTTCACTCACTTCATCCTTTTAAATTTAGAATTTTTTCCGACGATTCTTTGAAAGTATTTGCATCTTTTAAGTAATTACCATGTCAAATTCCAAAATGGTAGATCCCTCAGTATCACAAAAACACAATTTAGAAATTTTTTTTCTCCTGCAACCCCAGGTGGTAGTGACAACAACATAAAATATAGCCGATGTTGTAGCAGGTACTTTCACCGTCAATTTGCAATCATTACCTATGAAATCGGTTCGATATTTCCTGAGATTACGTAGAAATCGCAATTTAGAATGTTTTTAGAACGTGTTTCGCGCATTTTCACACCTTTTAAATATTAGATTCTTTAGAAACTATTCTTAGGGAGCATTTACGTCTTATAATTAAGTAACATGCTTAATTCCATGCTAGCCACTGGCAGTATCACAGAAATCACACTTCAGAACGTCTTTTTATGCTGCAAACACCAAGTTAGCGACACCGACATATACCAGAGCGTATATTAGAATAACGGCTATATTCATCAATTTCCAATCATTACTTTTGAAAACGGTTTGATACCACCTGAGATTGCGTAGAAATCGCCATTTACAACGTTTTGTAGTACGCTTTTCGCGCATTTTTAAATCTTTTAAATTTCGAATTTTCTAGGAAATATTCTTAGATATAATTTATGTTTAATATCTACCATGGCAAATTCAATGTATCTAGGTCCTTCAGTAACAGAAAATTCGTATTTTTAGAACGTTGTTTGCTCCTGCACCCCTTTTCGAATAGTGGCACCGGCGTAAATTACAGTCGATTTTGGAGTAAGGGCTGTCATCATCGATTTCCAACCATTATTTTTTAAACTGGTTTGATACTTCTTGAGATTATATAGAAATCGCAATTTAGAAGGTTTTTTAGAACGTTTTTCACGCATTTTCACTCCTTTTAAATTTCGATTTTTTAGGAAACGATTTTTTAGATCATTTATATGTTATAAGTTACTATCATGCTAAATTTCATGTTTCTAGTATCCAAAAAGCGCAATTTAGAATGTTTTTTGATCCTTCAATCCCAAGGTGGTAGTGCCACCGACATAAAATAGAGTCTATGTTAGAGCAAGGGTTCTTGCCATCAATTTCCAACCGTTACTATAGAAATCGGTTTGATACTTCCAGAGATTGCGAAGAAATCGCCCTTTAGAACGTTTTTTAGAACGCTTTTCGCGCATTTTAACCCCTTTTAATCTTCGAATTTTTTAAGAAATGTTCTTAGAGATCATTTATATGTATTAGGTAACTACAATGCCAATTTTCATGTCTCTAGGCCCTTCAGTAACACAAAAGTCGCATTTTTAGAACGTTTTATGCTCTTTCTCACCCTTTACGGTAGTGGCACCGACATAAAATATCGCCTATGTTGGATCAATGGCTGTCACCATCATTTTAAGGCCATTATTAATTAAAAGGGTTCGGTACTTTTTGAGGTTGTGTAAAAATTGCTTTTTATAGCGTTTTTAAGAATGCTTTTCGCGCATTTTCACCCCTTAAAATTTTCTAATGTTTTAAGAAATGCTCTTAGAGATCATTTAGTTCTTATAAGTATCTACCATGCCAAAATTTCATGTTTCTAGGTCCTTCAATAACACAAAAATCGCATATTTAGACCTTTTTTTGCTCCTGCACCCCGTTTGTGTTAGAGGCATGGACATATGATACAGCCTATGTTCTAATGGGGTTCTGCACAATCATTTTGATAACATTATCTTTGAAATCGGTTCGTTAGTTCCAGAGATTACCTCGAACAAACAAACAAACAATTTTTAGTTCTTTTTAACACTTTCCAACAAAGTTGAATGGTGTTTATTTCGGTCCGTCTGGCCGTCTGTCCGTCTGTACGCGCTCTAACTCCCGTAAATATACTCGGATAAAAAACATTATCAATACAAATATTGTAGAGCTTAAAATTCTAACTAAAATGAGTACCCACATTAATATTTTTGTTTAACATTAAGATCGGAATTCTATTTCAATATTGTGCCTTAATCGCTAATCAAGAGCTTGAAGCTGGTAGAGACCAAGTTAATTTAAGAGTAACTCAAAACAACTAACTCTATCAAAACATTGTCAATGCCAACTTTGCAGAGATTAAATTTCTGAATGGAATGAGTATCCACATTAATATTTTTGTTCATCCTCAAGGTCGCAATTCTATTTCAAAATGTTACCTTAATTGCTATTCAAGATTTTAAAGCCAGGAGAGACCAAGTTACCTTAACAAAATCTCAAAACAGCTAACTCTATCAAAAAAAAAAACAACAAAACGCCAGTATAACTGTTGTATAGCTTAAAACTCTTAATAAAATGAATACCCACATTAATATTTTTATCATAATTAAGTTCGCAATTCTATTTCAAAATTTTGCCTTAATCGCTAATCAAGAGCGTGAATTCAGGAGAGACGAAGTTAACAATATCTCAAAACAGCTAACTCTATGAAATACATTGTCAATACAAATGTTATAGAGCCTAAAATTTTGAATGAAATTAGTACCCACATTAATATTACGGCTGCAATTCTGTTTAAAAATTTTACCTTAATCGCTAATCAACAGTTTGAAACCAGGAGGGACCAAGTTATCAGTCCACCCTGCTTCCAATTTTTATATACATGTATTTTCGTTAATTTCTGACCTATATTGAAGGCATTAAGACAATTTCTTAGCTTTCCCCGAATTAATTTCGAATTCCGCCTTTTTCTCATCGCCTACCACTGGTCCTGTAATCAAGAGGATAAACCGTAATTCTCAAAATATCCAAAATAATGAGTTAAAATAATTACAAAAACATCGTAAATGCTTCAATAATAATAAAAAAAAAATACATGTATATAAAAATTAGAAGAAGGGTGGACTGATAATCGGATATGTTCAGGCTTCAAACTCTTGATTAGCGATTTAGGCTAAACTTTGAAGTAGTATTGTGAGCTTAATATTTAACAAAATACTAAGTATGGATACTCATTTTATTCAGAATTTTAAGCTCTACAACTTTTGTATTTAAGTTTTTGATAGAGTTAGTTTGTTTCAGATATTGTTATGATAATTAAAGAAACCTGTTTTTCGACTATAAATCTGTACATATCTATGACTATAAATATGTAAATCTGCTCACCTAGTACGAGGGGGAAAACTTAGTATATTCATTCTAGACCTAAACTAAATGGATTAAAATAATTTCCAGCTTTCCCCTAATTAATTCTGAATTCGGCCTTTTTTCCCTCCCCTACAACTAAGCTAATAAAGATTAATGTCTGTGTGTTTGTTTGAAGGTGGTGGTCTCTGGAACTACCGCACCGATTTCAAAATATAATCGGGGTACATTCTGGTGATTATCTCTGATCCCAGATGTATATGTTGTAATATGTTGGTAGAATAACCCCAAAGGGGATGAAATATCACCTAGGCTAACTCTCTGCGTACGTGGGGTTTAAAGTAATATTTTTCCTTATCTTGAATTTGATCCGAGCTGCTATAGTTAGATATTATGATATGAACAAGCGTCATTATATCAATGAAACCCAGTTTCCCTTTCTATTCAATAACGCAGACCACAGATAAGACAAACAAAGAAGTTCTCATGCTACCTAGTGAGATAGTGGATGCCACGGGAAGGGGGAAGTTTTAGATAAGAGGCGGGGTCCCTGTTAGAACAAGAAAAACCCGTACCCTAGTTCTGGGGAGGAATCGTTGAGAGAGAAACGAGGAGGCTGGGGAAGACCTCGTGAAGTGAATTTGTTGTGTTTTTGCTTGAGTTTTCTGAAGTGGAGTGTAGTGAGTTGCGGGAAATGTCCTATGCAGAGAAAGACGACGCAACGTTGGGTCCTGTGTGGTCCTCCGATAAACCTAATGATATACAGTAAGGTGAGAATGAAATAGAATATTTTAGTAAGATGACCCAGTACGTAGAAAGCATTTGGTATATAACTTATCGTGGAATCGTCTATATCCGAGCCCTTAAATACAAATACGTTTTGTTTCTATGTAAATAATTCGTTCATTAATATTAATTGAATATATTTAGCATTTTTAAATAATCCTTCTCACAACGTGTCCAATATTACTCATTTATATCGATGACGGCAGCCTATCAAATAAAATAAAAAAAATTCGAAGTCTGTATGAACGGTAATCGTGGATACGGGAAGAATCATCCGTGCGTGAAATAAAAAAGAGTGCAGCAAATTTGATTTAACCCCTTCGGGACGAGCGTCTTTTACAGAATTTTTAATCTTTTATTACCGGTTTTTCAAAACAGACATCAAAACAGACACACAAACCAAATTGAATCGGGAAAATGTTCGGATTAAATAAGGCAAAATTTACAATAAAAATTTACTGGTGAGAATAATCACGGATTCTGAGCACCTTATGCGGCATGTATACCGGTCGCTTGTCCCTAAGGGGTTAAGAATAAATATTCGCTTTAAGAGGAGTCTATTGGTAGACGAATTTAAGGTTTAAATTAAAAAAAAAAAAACATAGTTTTGAATATGAGCTGCGAAGTTGAATACAGTTTTACTAGAATTTTTTAGTAGAATTTAATTTCAGAGATTTTTATTTAACCATGGAAAATTATTAAAATCATTCGACTCAACGTTAAGATTACAAATTCTGCTAATTAAATATTAGACAGAAAATTTGTATTCTTAAATCGTGGTACCTGATGATAACTGAATAATGCCTTTCTAAAGATATTGAGTAATTGAAATAGCAATTTAATTGTGTTAAAAAAAAGACACATACATAATAAACTTGGAGCTGGCAGCACAGACACATGGTTCTTATGGATACCGTTATTTCCCCAGGAAAACTACCAGTATCTAAAACTCGATTCCCATATTAAAAAACAATCGGTCCCCCAAGTCATATCTTGGTGGAAAACACCTAAAAACCCGATTTTACCGGTTGACTCGTTCACCATTGTGTTTTCCTGCTCCCAGTCCGCCATGTTTTCATACCTTTGGGTGCAGGAAAACGCAATGGTAAACCTACGAGCCGACCACTAAAATGGGGTTTTTAGGTAATTTCCACCCAGATATGACTTGGCAGACCGATTGCGTTTTAATATGGGAATCGAGTTTAAGCTAATTCTGGAATTTCAGCCTCCAACTCGAAGAGATGGTTGTCTGTGCTGCCGGCTCCCGGTCTATAATCTTTTTCGAAGTTTAATGTTAAATCATTTCTTAGCTTTAATAATAATTTTTGTTTAGGTCATTGAAGTAATTTGAAATTTAAAAAAGCTAATGCAATTGTTATTTAATTTTACGTGCATACCTTTGATGGTAAATAGTAATAAGAAAAACAGTAAAAATAATTGAATATATTTAACCTATAACATTTCAGATTAAATATTAAACGAAAAATGCATATCTAATTAGCTACCTTAAAAAATACACGTTTTATAAATTCCAGATCTCATGAAAAGCTAGTGACGAGACAAAAATACAACAGTAGCCTCTAATAAACATGCCCATTTTATGGGATTTCGCATAATTTTTAGGTTTGACCAAATAGTTCATTTAGAGCTGGTAATTTATACTTTCCTTTAAAAAAATATTTTTTTTTTCTTTATGTCATTCATCCAAATAAAATTTAGCTCTAAAACGTGTTTTCTGTAGCGTTTTCTATAGTTTGTTAATAAAATTACGTGTTTTTATTTGCGATTTTTACAAAGACAGCTATTCAAATAAAGTTCCGAATTAGAGTGAAATTCTTAATAATCAATTCCGTTACGATCGGTACGAGTTTGGAAGGTCCAGCAATTATGTTTAGTTGTCCTTAACATGTTCTAAGTTGGCTTTGTAGTCTAATTTTAAAAATACCATGTTTAAGCATCAAATTCTTGATCTTCTCGATATTTGCAACAAAAATTTCCAAACTTGGATAGCAGATTTGCGTTCTCCATCTTTAACAACATAACTTTACTAAATAGCAAGTCATAATGACAGCTTTTACGAGCTCTGCATGCATGTGCACAAAAATTCGCTTTTCGTCCCAATGTATGGCGGACAAAATGTTAGGCTTGTGCGTCTTGTTCTGTTCAATACTGAACGAAACCGATAATCTTCGAAATAAATCTGCAACATAAAGTAATTAATTTTAAGAAAGAAAAGTTGTAAGATGTGTCTATGGATAAGTGAAGTCAAGGTTTAAATTTTTTTAAATTTTTAAATAAAAACAAAATTTTTAGTATGAACTCTGAAACTGGATACAGATCAACCACAATTTATTAATAGAATTTTATCTAACTTTTTATTTAATCACAGAAAATCATTACAATCATCGACTGAGCATAATTACGAATTTGTAAATTTAACAGAAAATCTCCATTGTTAAAGTATTGTACCAGATTATGACTAAATGATTTTGAATAATTTATATAGCAATTTAATTTTATTACAAAAAGACATGGATAATCTTTTACAAAATTTAATGCTAAATCATTTCTCAGTTTTAATTAGTATTTAATTTTTTTAGTCCTGCATGTAATTAGGAAACTAAAAAAATCTGATCCAGATTTTATTTAATTTTACATTCCTACATTAGACGATAAATAATATTAAAAACGACAAAAGTAATTGAATATATTTAACTTGTACTATTTCAGTTAAATTTTATACGAAAATTTCTTACATAATTAGCTACCTTATTAAAAATACATTGTATTTTAAGTGATAGATATTCGTTTCATCACTGCATGCTTTACAAATTAACAGATCAACTTCACATAAATCTGAGAATATATTAAATTCAGCTGCAATTTAATGAAATATTTTAACGGAGAATGCGTTAAGGTTTGAAGCAATTGCTATCAGTGTACTTAAACCCCATTAAATTGAATATTTCGTTTGCATTCACGCTGTCATTTATGTAGGCAGGGATTACCAAATGAGTTTGTAAATGAATGAGACGTTTTATAGGGAAGCTTTAGGTAGATGTCTGCCGGTTGATTGCGTTGTATTTTACATATTAGAGCACACGCGTATATTAGAAAAGGGATAAACTAGCTGAACAAAATGTGGACTTTAAATACTTTTTAATCAATGTAAAATAATTAATTGTATCAAACGTAGATGAAATAAAATATATTTGAGTTACAATTGTATTTATATAATTAATCCTGTATTTAAAGGTACGTCATTTATATACCCACGTTTAATGTACATGTTCAATATTATGTTATAAATGTAATAAAAATTTGAGTTATGAAAAAAAAAAATATGTGATCAAAAAGGATAGAAACATTTATCAAAAAAGAGCGTTTGTAACAATTTTCTCCATTTTGTCTGAACTAGGAACGATAAAAGGGACGCCGAAAAAAGGGGTGCTGATAAAATAACAAACATTTATCTAACTGTATGTCTGTGTAGGAGTATACTTCCAGGATATGATGGAAAATTCAAAAGGTTTACTTTTTCCCCGCTTCGACTCAATTTCTAGAGATAATGTCGCTATTTCCAAACGATCATTATACTTCGGTTAATAAAATAGTGCAAGAATGTTTATGTAAAAGCAGCATTTTCCATATCATATTCCGTAGCAATTAGACATTGTATCTTATTTCAGTGTTACCCAAATTTCATTGTTATGTGAACTACCTGAAAAGCATAAAATATTCTCGCAACACATCTAATATGCAGATACATAGATAATTTTGCATATTACAGTAGAGTCCCGCTATTCCTAAAATACTCCTATTCCGAAAACAATTCAGAAAAACGATTTTTTTAAACTTAAAAACAGGAAAAATTAAAAAAAAACTTTCGTGAAAAAACGTACATTTATGCCATACAAAGAAGTTAAATAGAGTCATACATAGAGGCTAAGCTTGATGAAAACGACTGAAACCAAATTAGAATGAAAGCTGGTTACTTAGAGTACAGGTCCGCTCCATTTATACAATTCTGTAGAATCATTTATAATCACTGCTAAAAACAAAATATAACTAATTTACACACACTTAAGAAATAAAGTGAGTGATTTTTTTCTGACAAAGAGCACTTAATGGAGGATATTCCATCTTCGTTTTGATCACGTGGTCAAGGTAAAAACTTCTAGCGTAAAGAAGGGATTGTTCCGTAGATGTATAATGTGAATCCCTGCTAGCCAATGAAACAGTTCATGAGGCAAAGCAGTAGTATCTTTCCTTATTATCAGTTAGAAGTTCCTTGAGTAAATTACCGGTATCACGTGACTTTTTTCTGCCTCGAACCCATATTTGGAATATCCTCCATTGACTTGAGGATGTAATGTTCCGCCATCGCCGTATGAACATAACATCATTTAGTGTTTATGAAGCGTGTTGTTCGAGGTATCGTAAGAGGAAGTAAAGAGCATTAGGCAAGAGGTGATAAGTCGTCGAAGGTCACTGCCCTTCCCCTACCTCTTTCACTGAACCTGTTCACCACCAGACGATCAATGCTCTATAGGACTGACACTGGCAGATTTCCCCGCACTTAATTTACACCTTAACAAGTCAATATGTTGATTATTATTAATGTAATCTGCCTATTCCGAATTCCTTCTAAACCGAACAGTGTTCGGTCCCAATTAGTTCGGAATAGTGGGACTCTACTGCATATCATGCAACAAAAGGCGGGCTTTCACAAATAGTGGCGGTTTTTCATCTACAGCATATGACGTCACTGTCGTTGAATAATACACAAATCCAAAAAAAAAAAAAAGAAATATCGTTATTCAAGAAACTCGACAGAAAAATCGGCTATCTGATGATTTATATGCCTTCATAAGTTTGCAATATTTATATAGATACTTAAAATTTAATTTAATTTACAATAGCTCCATGTTTTATCAGAAATCATTCATTTTTTTTTTTTAGTTTTTATGGGAAAATGGCAACAAAAGATATAATTTATATTTTCGACTATTTTTCCTTTACTTACTACAGAAATGGAGTACTTGAGTTTCCAAAATTGAACAAATAATGATTAAAACTACAAAGAAATTAATATCTTATAAATAAATGGAGATTCGTTTTCAAACAAATTGCATTAAAAGTACTTTTCCCCTAAAACGACGGTTTAAAAATTGAAAATGTACGATGCTTCGAAGTTAAAAATATTTTAGAAGCGTATTTAACAGTACAATGATGCATCTGCTTTGTTTTACGGCTAACTTACACAACGTAACATTATTTTTTGGAGACGACGCTATATTAGCTGGGAGAAAGAAATAGCACACCGGTGGCTAATATTTAAAGGAAATCGTAATTTCAAATCGCTAAAAAAAAGTGGATTAAGAAATGTTTATTTCTAATTATTTACACTAAATTAAACGTTTAAAGATTTCGCAACACACATTTACAATATAACTAATAGTTGTACCAAAGAAAACTAGTTGGATGTACCAATCCCAAAACTTTCTTCTATCTCATACATGTCAATACTTCAAATTCGTTATCACTTTGCCAAAAGTAAATGGCAATCTATTCTCATCATAAAGATTCTAAAAAGACGAAATTCCGTGCATTAGTTATTGAGATATGACTATCGCTGAAATCGTGTAAATGCAGCATAGTAGCGCCACTTATAGGGTGATTTACACATGAACCTAATCATCATCAACTTATGTGAACGTCTAACTGAATATGAAATTTGTTGAAAATTTGTGCATTAGTTCTTGAGTTAGCGCTATTGTGCAAATCATGACAAATGCAGCATAGCAGCGCCAACTGTTGAGCGATTTGCATCAACACATAAACTGCAGCAATATTAATCAAGGTATACTTGAATCTGAAGTTTGATGAAAATTCGTGCATTAGTTCTTGAGATAGAGCTATTGAGGAAATCGTTCTAAATGCAGCACAGAAGCGCCACCTATTGGGCGATTTACACCAACACGTAGTCAGCATCATTTCATACCAAGGACTAACTAAATACGAAGTTTGATGAAAATGCGTATATTAGTTCTTGAGATAGGGCTACTGCGAAAATAGTGCAACTCCTGTAAAATGCAGCATAGCAGCGCCACATGTTGGGCGATCTACACCAAAACGTAAACCGCACCAACCCATATCAAGGAGTAACTGAATCTGAAATTTTATAAAAAATCCGTGCAGTAGTTCTTGAGATATAGCTATTGCTGAAATTCTGCAAAATGCAGCATAGCAGCGCCACCTGCTGGGTGGTTTACACCAAAAACTAAACAGCACCAATCTATATCAGGTACTACCGGAATATAAATTTTTATTAAATTCGATGCATTAGTTCTTAAGATAGAGCGTCCACAAAATTTGTGTCACATACACACAGACAGACAGACTCACAGACAGACATTTTGTTAAAATATTTTTTTTTGGAATCTCTGACCCTTAAAACGTGTAAATCCGTCAAAAACCGGAAGTCGAAAATTTTCATGAATCCAATACTTTCTTCTTGTAAAGATAGGATAAAGTAAAAAAACAGATAGTCCGGCACGGTCTCTGAATAACTTTCTCTTATTATACAAGAGTCTTCCTAGGCATTTGAAAAATAGTTCAGCCCGGATCAAACCTATAAAGAATTCCGGACAGAGTCCGTGCCGATCTGTATGAAAGACCATCCTGTGAAACTTTGTGTGAAAATATTTTTCAAGGGAACTGGGCATTTAAACTATTTTTTTTTTCAAAATCCGATTACTTTATTTAGTTTCAAACTTGAAGGTATTTTTTATTTCATTTTTACACTATTAAAGAAATATCCTTAACTTAATCTATATCCTTTTTGCATTAAAAAACTAGTATGTTGTGGCCATCAGAAAAAATTTTCTTCTATTTCATACATGTCAATACTTCAGAATTCACTATCTCAGTGCCAAATTAAATGGCAATCTCTGTTCATCATGCGAATTCTAAAAATATGAAATTCCGTGCATTGGTTCTCGAGGTATGACCGGCAATGAAATCGTGTAAATCCAGCAAAATGCAGCGTAGCAGCGCCACCTATTGGGTTATATACACCAGAACCTAATTATCACCAACTTATTTCAACGTCTAACTGAATATGAAGTTAAGAAGAAGAAATATATATATCAGTATTATTTCAACATATTTATGTAGTACTTTCTAAGTGATTTTGAATAACACATATTACCAAGTGTGGATAATTCTTATATCTTTAAATATTTGTATTTTAATTATAGAGCCATTAGTTAGAATATTTTAGATAATTTTTAAAATAATCATTTGAGGTGAGCTATGATCATCAAAATTTGGGAGACATCATTTTAACCGTGAAATTGAATTAGAGAACGTTTAATTTAAAAGCGAAAATAATTACAGATCTCTTCATAATCTAAATTACTGTTTGATCACAAAGTTAAAAGCATTGATTAATATTAAATGGTGCATGAATATTAACTGCATTCTAATAATTAATCATTAAATGCATTGAACGAAATTTCTAAAATAGTACGACTTTAATACATCAATAAAATTTCAATAACTTTTCAGCTTCTAGTGTGAAATTTGCTTTGATTACTTAGAATTCAATAATTTAAAATATTTTCCATATTATGCGAAATCTAATATTGATTTTAAATTGTAAGTTTATACAGCCATTGAAAGAAGAGCACTTAATATATAACTAAAATTTTGATAAATGACATAAAATTACATAATAATTTCTAGATCAAAGAGAACAATTATTAAAGCTCTTATCCACGCGTATAATAGAAGTATTTTTAAAATGAATAACTAAAAGATTTTAAGAGACGTTAAGCCAAAATATATGCTTTTGCAGCTGATTTATGTAAATACTAGCAGGCTATGCCCGCTGCGCTGGTCCATTTTTTCAAACGAACCTTCAATCAAACGAAATTGTGAATTTAACCTTCTACTTTAAAGCAGTAAAGAACATCACCTGGAATGTCCTTCCGCATTGCTGAAAAGAATGCGAATGCCATTGGGATATTATACTATCTTATGCTTGGACGAAATTTGGGCAATTAAGAAACAACTCTTTTAGTTGATCATTTAAAGTAAAGTTTGGTACGGAAATGAGATAGTTATGACAACAGGAATTAAACTTTCTCTATTCACCACACTATTAAATTAGAGAGTATTACAATGATTGCAGAGATTGATTATTGAACTTTAAGAATATTCGAACCGTTCATTTTCATTTGTTTGTTGTTGAACTCCCAACCTTTCAACTTGCGCTATATGTGGTTCTGGTAGCTTAAATTCAAGCTCATTACATGTTACATTACATTTTTTTAATAAACGTCCTCTTCTGGCAGGTCTGCTTCTGTTTTCCATCTGTCTGTTCCAGCATATTAAATAGAATCAAAAACATAGGACAACAAACCAGCGTGTTTTTACAGTAAAGCATGTTGAAAAATATTTTAAATATCTGAAATTAAATGATTTAATTATATGTGTGAGAGGCGAGGGGGGGGGGGGGGGGGGCACACATTTACCCTAAAACTTAATTATTTTATTTAACAACCATAATGGTAACTGCTTTTTATATAATTTACATTTGAATATAAAACTTTACTTCCAAATGTGCTCATACACTTAAAAAACTCTATCATTGTGAGCGTTGCTCGGGCCTATATCACTCTTTTGCCTTTTTGGCTTAAAATCGCAATGTTTGACAACCAAGGTAATAAGCGAATAGAATGCAACTCACAAGGATATCAATTCTTACAATTATTGCTGCCAGTTTCTCTTGTAACACACACACACACACATTTATATATATAACATTTTATCTGCATATTTATATTATTATTATTATTATTATAAACAGATTAGATACTACTTGATTATCTCGTCGACCCATTTCGCCAAATTATACAGATTGCCACAGTATTAGCCAAATTATGCAAAGGACCTAATTTTAATTTTAAATAACGAAAGAAAAAATAAATTACTAAAACATTAATAAAAATAAAACGTCGAATTAAAAATCACTTGATGACGTAACAAGCACGTGTAAAGTGTTTAACGTCAAGTAAATTTTACATTTACGATCACCCATTATTGGCATTTAATTTTATAGTTTGGCGATTTTTTTTTTTTTTTTTTTTTTTTTTTTTTTTTTTTTTTTTTGTACGACGGCATAATCAAGTAGTACCACAAATTATTTTTGTTTGTATTTAAATGTAGATAAATAGCTCTTCTTTATATTAAATAAATATCATAAACATTGGAAAAAAATGCTTATATGTATATGAAAAGTAAATAGGTCGTCAGTAAATATACAAAAAATTCAATTCACTCGCCAAGGCCTTTTTCTCTATCTCACCAAAGCCCATATAATAAAAATATAACAAATACTCTTCAATCTGTTGTCTGATACTAAGTAATCACAATAATGTAAATAACTGTTAGGCACAGATATCATATACATACCTGCTTTGGCGAGATTTTTTTTTTCGCGCCAACTTGGCGAAAACATCGTTTTCGAATACCAGTTACATATATATATTTAAATTATTTTGTATTATTCTAAACGGAAATAATAATAATTAAAAAAGTTCAATTAATAATTATAGAAAAAAAAATTTATATAATTTTAAAAAAGAAAATAAATGTAAATAACCAATTTATTAATAAATAAACAACAATAGACGGGTTACCATGTCAGGCAAAATAACGCCATTTTGGAGCCCGTTAGGTCCATGGAGCGTATATGACATCTGTGCCAACAAAGCTTCCAATAATATATTAAACATGCCATTTGGTGGTGACTTGTTTATCGAAAATTATAAAATAAATAATATTAACTACAATTAATAATTAATTATAATGATATAAAATTGGAATTCAGACGTTAATTTATGTGCTTTAAATATCTAAGATTCATCCAATATCTTTTAAAATATTACCTAACACAGGGGGAAATATGAAGAAATAACAAATTAAAAAAGATTTGCAATCTTTTCTCAGCAAGCTATTTTTATTTCAAGATGTTGAATTTCTTTATAGTCATGATACCACATGATTGCATAAATTTTCTTAAGAATATTTTTCAGTTCCTAAATTTTGAAATTGTGAATTTTCGGTACTACTTAGTTATCCCGTCGACCAATTTCGCCAAGTTATATAAATCGCCAAATCACTCCTCAAATTATACAAATTGATGTAATTTTTATTTTAAATAATGAAAGAACAAATAAATTAGCATAACATTAATAAAAATACAAATAAAAATCAGTTGATGACGTAAACGCGTGTAACTTTGCATAAAGTCAAGTGATTGTGACATTTACGATCAACCATTATTGGCATTTAATCTTATAGTTTAGCGATGGATTTTGGGTTGACGGGATAACCAAGTAGCATCGAATTTTCCTATACGTGAAATTGGCGTTATCGACAAAGAAATAAACAATAATATTTTCCAAAAAAAAAAAAAAAAGGATAATAATCCTTGATCTGAGTTGGAGTGTATAAAAATCATATGCTTCCGTAATTACGACGAAAAGCTTTTTAAAAAGTATGAACTTATTTTATAATATGCATGTGTCGCAGAAATTCAAACTAAAATTTAGATATTTGATTCCATTTTTTAAATATTAACTGATATCTATATAACTTATAATTGAATATATAAATGTACTCCAAAAATGATCTCGGTCACTTGAAAAAACACTATTATTGTGAAAAAGCTTAAGCTAATGTCACGCTTATGCATTTTTGCCTTAAAAAAAAATTAGCTAAACATTGTTTGGCGACAAACATAAATTAGAAATCGTAAAGAAAGAAATAAAATGTAATTCACAATTACAGTAACTTTTACAATTACATCTGCTTATTTCTCCTGTAAATCAGATGATGTGGCAGTTAGATAAAAAAAAAAAAAGAACTAAAAAAAAAAAAAATTGTAATTTAAAATTAGTCTAATCAAATTTTCAGATTCATTTTTTTAACGTAGCGCAGGCGATAATTCGCCAAATATTGTATAAATTGTAAAATTTCACAATAAATTATATTTAATGATTTAAAATATTTATTTCATCTTTAAATTAAATATTTTCGTTTTATAGTATTGTGTCTCATTAAAACTTTTTTTTTGTTATCTTTTTTAATTAAATATCAGTATTTTATTTTCACTTATTTGCGAGGTATTTGTATTATTTTCTAACGGACGGATAGCTATTTCAATTCTTTAACCAACAAACCTTTAGCCAAAAAATAACCGCTGGCAACTTTTTTGTTCAAAATACCAATAAAATACGAAATTTATTACCAAAAATCATAGTTATCCCTGTATATTTTACTCATAAACCACCACGTGAATATTCTCCATCGAATGACACTATTTGCAAAAAAATCCACCGGGTAGTTTTTGAAAACATTCGGGCGGAACTTTTAGATCTTACTGCTTTATAATATACTAGCAGGCTATGCCCGCTGCGCTGGTCAATTTTTCCAAATGAACATTGGTGAATTTTAACTTGCATTTTAAGGAATATAGACCTTCAGCTGGACCTTACTCATTGCTGAAAACGATGCGAATGCCATTGTGATATAATATTACCTAAAGCGTTGGTCAAAATTTAGCTATTAAGAAGTAATTCTTTTAGTTGATTACTAACAATGCACTTTTGGTAGGGCAATGAGACCGTTATGACAACAGGAATTAATAGTTCTATAACTAATCAACATATAATGAAATGTTATATACTAACACCATTCCTGAAAAGTCATGTACCAGTGTCACTTGTATCAAAATACGTTCTGTAGATTTTTTTAAAAACGGCTAAACTCTTTCATAATCAGGTTCACTTAATTTTTTAACTTTTTTTTTGCTCTATGACTAAGTAGCGTTGAACATTATGTATACACTAAAACCTTTCCAAAATTATTACCTAACCACTTGGGCACAGATGTCATACATGCCCCATATAGGCGCGATTTTTTTCTGACGCCAATGTCAGAAACATTGCAATACGCAACAATACTTAACTGGCGCCAAAGTGTCGTTATTTTGCTTGATATGGTAACCCGGAAGTTGTTGTTAATGCTGTTTATGTTTTCGCCAAATTGGCGTCGGTAAAAAATCGCGCCAATATGGGGCGTATATGACATCTGTACCACCTAATATCATTTAGGCAACAGGTACTTAACTTGCGCCAAAGTGTCGTTATTTTGCTTGATGTGGTAACCCGGATTATGTTGTTTATGCTGTTGATGTTTTCGCCAAATTGGCAAGCGCCAATATGGGGCGAATATGACATCTGTACCAAGTGAATATGTGGCTTTTGTGATACTTTTATGAAAGCCGGGCGCAGGTAATAAATCAACAAAGATTGTGTTCATACCATATTCTTATATTTATTGTTTTCATTTAAGATACAAACCTTTCACTCATTTCATTTAAAATGCATGCCTTACACTAATTTCATTTAAAAAATTGAAAAGATGAACAATAACAGGAAATAATTCCATAATTAAAAACAAAGAATTATTTTTAATTTACATACGCAAAATGTAACTACTGCTACTGCCAATTTTAAAAATGCTATTGGCGAGATCTGAGCACGGCTGTTATAAATGTACCCATTTTTTTTCTTATCGAGGAGCAAATTATAAATCGCCAAATATTATTCCAATTCCAATTTCTTTCTTTGAAAATGATTTTTAAGTCGTTACAAACAGTGCTTTCATATTTAAATATTTTCGTTCGTACTACTTAGTTATCCCGTCGACCAATTTCGCCAAATTATACAAATTGACATAATTTTTATTTTAAATAACGAAAGAACAAATAAATTATTATAACATTAATAAAAATACAAATAAAACGTCGAAATAAAAATCGTTTTGTGACGTAAACACGTGTAACTTGCTTAAAGTCAGGTGAATTTGACATTTACGATCAACCATTATAGGAATTTAATCTTATAGTTTGGCAATAGATTTTTGGTCGACGGAATATCTAAGTAGTACCCTTTCGTTCTATAACGCTAATTTCTTAGTAAAATTGTTCCTTTTATTTTGCATAAAATCACTATTTTTTTTTTTTGGTACTACTTAGTTATCCCGTCGACCAAAAATCTATCGCCAAATTATAAGATTAAATGCCAATAACGGTTGATCGTAAATGTCACATTCACTTGACTTCAAGGAAGTTACACGTGCTTCCGTCATCAAGTTATTTTTATTTCGACGTTCTATTTGTATTTTTATTAATGTTATACTAATTTATTTGTTCTTTCATTATTAAAATACAACTTATATCAATTAATGTAATTTGGCGAGTGGTTTGGCGATTTATATAATTTGGCGAAATTGGTCAACGGGATAACTAAGTAGTACAATTTTTTTTATTAAGTTGTTCGTATTTTTTTTTTTTTTCAAACTCACAGAGCTGTTTTTATTATTTATCCAAAAGAGTTAATTTGAATTTTTTTCGTTGCTAGAGTAACGAATGTAATGTTAGATATTTTGAGGTTTAGACGCCGCCAAATTAGAAAAATATGAAAAATGTCATGAACTGTTGACTTATAAGAATTTACTTGGCACCAATCGATTCAGCATACAAAAATACATTAAATTATGCTATCATCTGACGCATAATTATAATATCCTATTTTTAAGGAATTTTTTTCCCTCTCCTTGCAAAAACGCCGTTACGTGTGATACTTTAGAAAATCCTTTCTTAGCGATACTATATAGATATGCCATTTGGCGGTGACTCGATGATCGAAAATTAGTCCAATATCATTTGAAATATTACATAACAGAGGAGAAATTACGAAGAAAGACAAAGAAGAAATGGCGAATTACAAAACACTTGCAATTTTTTTTTTCAAAATATTGAAATTTTCGATAATAATAACGCATGATTGTATAAATTTCCTTAAAAACTATCTTCATTTCCTAGATTTCGAAGGTGTGAATTTTCCTATAAATGATATTGGCGATATGTCTTAAGAAAAAATTAAATAAACAATAGATAATATTTGCTTTAAAAAATGGATAATAGCCATTGATCTGAGTTCGAGTTTATAAATATCACATGCTTTCGGAATTACGGTGAAAAACATTTTAAAAAATATGAAATTATTTTACAATATGTATGTGTAGCAGAAATTCGCACTAAAATTTAAGTATTTGATTCCATTTTTAAAATATTAACTGATATCTATATAAGTTACAATTGAATATAAAAATGTACTCAAAAAAAAGATCTCGTTCACTTGAAAAAACACCATTTATGAGAATATACTCAAGATAGTGTCACACTTATGCATTTTTGATTTAAAATCACATTGTTTGGCGACCAAAAGTAAAATAAAAAATCGTAAAGAAATAAATAATAATTGCACATGTGACTCACAATTACATCTGCTTTTTTAGGTGCGTTCGTAATTATATAAATACGTAGCACCTATAGTCGTCGTTCAGTCCGTCCGTCTGTCCGTCTGTCCGTCCGTCTGTCCGTCCGTCTGTCCGCATGTAACAGAGCAAAAACTACCCAACCGAATAGTCTGAAATTTCAAATATGTGATTGTTGCAAAATTTTGTCGAGCCATTTCAAATTTTATGAAAATCGGATGTATAGTTTAATTACAGGGACAGTCAAAATTTTTCTTTACATTACGGCCAATGGGAAAAATTATTGCAAGTGGATTTTAATGATATTAGAGCCTTCCGAATGATCTGAAATTTTAAATATATAATTGTTGCAAAATTTTGTCGAGCCATTTCAAATTTTAGGAAAATCGGACGTATAGTTTAATTACAGGGACAGTCAAAAGTTTTTCTTTACATTACGGTCAATGGGAAAAATTATTGCAAGTGGATTTTAATGGTATTAGAGCCTTCCGAATGATCTAAAATTTTAAAGATATAATTGTTGCAAAATTTTGTCGAGCCATTTCAAATTTTAGGAAAACCGGATGTATAGTTTAATTACAGGGACAGCCAAAAGTTTTTCTTTACATTACGGCCAATGGGAAAAATTATTGCAAGTGCATTTTAATGATATTACAGCCTTCCGAATGGTCTGAAATTTTAAAGATATAATTGTTGCAAAATTTTGTTGAGCTATTTCAAATTTTAGGAAAATCGGATGTATAGTTTAATTACAGGGACAGTCAAAAGTGTTCCGAAAAAATTATTGGAAGTGCATTTTAATGATGTATCAGACTATGCACGTTATGAAGTGCAAAAAATTATACATTCAGTACAATATGGGGTGCAAAAAATAATTTTAAAACTAGTTATAGTACGAACGCACCTCATTTGCCACGTTTGACGAGCAATTTCCAACTTGTTTTCTATGAGTTACGTCATGGGGCAATTAGATAAAAAGAAAAAGAAAAGAACAAAAAGAAAAAAAAGTCATTAAAAATTCATCTAATCAAATTTTCAGATTCATTTTTAGGTGCGTTCGTAATTATAAAAATACGTAGCACCTATAGTCGTCGTTCAGTCCGTCCGTCCGTCTGTCCGTCCGTCTGTCCGCATGTAACAGAGCAAAAACTACACAACCGAATGGTCTGAAATTTCAAATATATGATTGTTGCAAAATTTTGTCGAGCCATTTCAAATTTTATGAAAATCGGATGTATAGTTTAATTACAGGGACAGTCAAAAGTTTTCCTTTACATTACGGCCAATGGGAAAAATTATTGCAAGTGCATTTTAATGATATTAGAGCCTTCCGAATGATCTGAAATTTTAAAGATATAACTGTTGCAAAATTTTGTCGAGCCATTTCAAATTTTAGGAAAATCGGATGTATAGTTTAATTACAGGGACAGTCAAATTTTTTCTTTACATTACGGCCAATGGGAAAAATTATTGCAAGTGCATTTTAATGATATTACAGCCTTCCGAATGATCTGAAATTTTAAAGATATAACTGTTGCAAAATTTTGTCGAGCCATTTCAAATTTTAGGAAAATCGGATGTATAGTTTAATTACAGGGACAGTCAAAAGTTTTTCTTTACATTACGGCCAATGGGAAAAATTATTGCAAGTGCATTTTAATGATATTACAGCCTTCCGAATGGTCTGAAATTTTAAAGATATAATTGTTGCAAGGTTTTGTTGAGCTATTTCAAATTTTAGGAAAATCGGATGTATAGTTTAATTACAGGGACAGTCGAAAGTGTTCCGTTACATTACGGGGAATGGGAAAAATTATTGCAAGTGCATTTTAATGATATTACAGCCTTCCGAATGGTCTGAAATTTTAAAGATATAATTGTTGCAAAGTTTTGTTGAGCTATTTCAAATTTTAGGAAAATCGGATGTATAGTTTAATTACAGGGACAGTCAAAAGTGTTCCGTTACATTACGGGGAATGGGAAAAAATTATTGGAAGTGCATTTTAATGATGTATCAGACTATGCGCTTTATGAAGTGCAAAAAAGTATACATTCAGTACAATATGGGGTGCAAAAAATAATTATAAAACTAGTTATAGTACGAACGCACCTCATTTGCCACGTTTGACGAGCAATTTCCAACTTGTTATAATCTAACGCAAGCGATAATGAGCCAAATATTGCGTATCACTTGTAATCTTTCTCATTAAATTAATTTTTAAGCATTACAGATATTTCTTTCAGGTTTAAATTAAATTACAAATATTTATTTTAGGTTTAAATTAAATATATTCGTTTTTTAACATAATCCCTCATTTAAATGTATTTTTCTTTCTTTTTTTACAATCAAATATCAGTAATTATTTTTTCATCTTTTTTCTAACCGATACAGCGATTTCAATTCATTTATCGCCAAAAAATAACCTCTGGCAACCTTTTCGTTCAAAATAACAATAAAATGCGAAATTTATTACCAAAAATCATAGTTATCTCTGTATATTTTACTCATAAACCACTACGTGAATATTCTCTATCGAATGACACTATTTGCAAAAAAATCCACCGGGTAGTTTTTGAAAACATTCGGGCGGAACTTTTAGATCTTACTGCTTTATAATATATATGATATGATGATATATGATTAAAAAAAAGAACGAAAAACTTCAGAGATTTTAAATCATATACCTTCTGAAAATATTTTCCCTTGATATATATTTTATAATTTATTTCATTCTTATATAAATATATATGCAGAAAGGACTAAACATTTTTTAAATTTTAATATTTCATATTTTTTGACAGAGCTTTGCAAAACAGGCATGTAGACATGAACAACATGCATATAAACAACAAATCAAAATAGTCTGACGTTTCAGATACATTTCTTAACACTAGAACCGCGGAGCGGGTCAATTTGACCCAAATCGATGTTTAATTTGTCGCCTAGCAAAAAATATTAATTGATAAAATATTCCCTTTTCTGACTTTTAATATTTTTAGGTAAACAACATCTTATCGAATTTAAAAGCGAATAACATTAATAAATTTTTAGTTATAACAATTTATACCTAGAACCGCGAAGCGGGTCAGTTTGACCAGTAATGAGTTTTTACGCATAAATGACGAAAAAAGAGATGCATTTTCTCAGAAGTAATAAGAAAGTATATCTGCTTCACACAGATTTCCTCTAATGGGAAGAATCGGAGGGTGGAATATTGAAGGTTTTCAATCAAGATCGTATATGCTTGGTGTGAAGAGGGGTCAAATGCAGTTGAAAATTACATCAGATATTTAGAAGACGTGTTGAAACTGTTTTTATTCTGTATTCATTGCAAGTAAAGATAAGATTTCACGATGCCGTAATATTACCGTCAAAGAAGCTTTGGAATATTGGTAACTAATATCTGAAAATGATTCGGAACATTATAATAAAGATGACAGTCTATTAGTTTTGAGCAGCGAGGATGAATATCTGTCTGCAAATGAAGAGCAGTTGAATTCTGATGAAGAAAATGAAAGTAAAGATGACTCTGCCAATGCTCTCAGAATTGCTGGACCTTTTTATCGCAATGTAGATCATAATGATCAGTATTAAACGAAAGTTTGCCATATTTATCAGATAAAAAGGAAGAATCAAGAATTTGAACAAAAGGTATTTTACTCTCAAGGAAATCTGAAAATAAATTTGCAATAACTTGCGCATTCAGATTTGGAAAAAAAAGACGTTGTCAAAGATGGTACAATTCGAACCGTTGTACAAATTGGAACTAGCAACAAAAAGAGAAAAACCTGCATAGCGTTTTGAAAGAAGTTAGCGGCCCAATGATACATACTAAACGTAAAATTATGGATAACGGATATTGAAACATAAATGTACGGAAAATAAAGCTCATCGACAGATTCAGGAAAATGGACGGGTTATTACATTGGAGAGATTTATGCTTTTATATGAATTTTATATGCACGGAGTAAATATTGTGTAAAAGCGGTCGAACTGGATAGCCTGTAATCAATGTACTGTAGACCACAGTTTTCTTTCGAAATACAATGCCAAGAAAAAACATTTCGTGAAATAATGAGATTCTTACGCTTCGATATAAAATCCATCTGATCACATCGTATTGAGACAAACACATTTGCCCTCATTTCCGATATCTGATATTGTTTCATTGAAAATTGAAAGACTAACTATATACCATGGCCTAACATAAGCGTAGATGAGCAGTTATTACTTTCAAAATTTATGAGAAGGTTTACTCAGTATGTGCCTAAAAAACTAGATAAATTCAGCATCCAATTCTGGTTGCTTGCAGATGTTGATAAAAAAACGAGCCTTATAGAAACTGCAAAACGCTCAATAAGAGAAATATCTGTCTCTGTAAAAATGTCAAAATCTAGCGTCCATGCGGCTAACACATAAATACATCAGACTAACTGTTTACTAAAGAAAAAAAAAAGATAAAAATGTTTTGTTGCTCAGCAGTCTACATCCAACTGTTGAAATTTTAGATAATTCTAAAAAACTACTTAATACAGCTGCTTACTACAACGCAACTAATTTCAGTGTAGATGTGATTGATTGTACATGTGATAAGGAAGTATACTGTCAAGCCTGCTTTATGTAGGAGGCCGGAGCATCTAATTTATAATATTTTGCATCTTGCTGCTATCATCTTGCTGTATGCAAAGCCGTAACTGGAAAATCTATTAGTAGACGTTAATTTATTCAAGACTTAGTTGAAGAACAGTTTTTCTCTCTCTGCAAAAAAAAAAAAAAAAAAAAAAAAAAAAAAAAAAAAAAAAAAAAAAAAACTGTCATTTAGGAGTGAAGCAATCACTGAAAATGATAAAAACCCACAAACTAAGCTTGAAAGGGTCCATTACCATACTTCAAATCGTGAAAATAAAGCTAAAGATAATTGTTCAAAATGTAATGTACCTACACGTTTGTGGTAAATGTATAAAACCTATAACCAAGTTTTGCAAGCAATGCATGCAATAAATTGGTTAAATAAATCTGTAAAACTAGTAACTGGTATTATTTATATACCTTTAAATTATTCTTAGATGTCTAAACTTATTTGAATGGGATAATCTATTTTCTATTAAAGTCTATAAAGTCTAAGTTATTTTTGTTTAAAATATATGTTATACTTAAGGAAATACAATTTTGAATATTATTTTCTGAAATGTAGGTAATTTCTTTTAACTTTATACATAAAATATAATGTAAATTTTAAGAAGTATTGATAATTATAAGAAAATATAACGTTTTAATTAACCAAATTAAAAATTTGGGCATATTTATATATCCTTTTCTATCTAGGGTCAAATTGACCCGCTCCGCGGTTCTAGGTATACCGAAAGTCCCGCGGTTCTAGTGTTAAATTCGAACTATTAAATAATTGTAGTTTACACGTACAAAATAAATAAGCGTGCTTACAGTATCTTAACACATTCTTGCAAATGTTCGCAAGTACTTAATTTTTTCAGTAGATTAATGAATAATTTAATTGGGATAATTATTATCAATCTACTGTGAATATCATGACCTAAAATTTAAAGGTTATTTTATTATTATTTATTTGTAAATTACTGCTATAATGATATATACGTTAAAATTAAAAGTCATTCTTTTGTTAATTTCTACATCAAATTACAGGGCAATTAAATATAAAAAAACAAAAGAAAATAAAACAATATGAACATAAAATAATTCTCAGACATCGTTAAATTGAAGATACATAATACGAATAATTAACAAATTAAAATTAAAATTGTTATAAATCGCTGTAAAATAACTGCCATGCTTATAAAATCTTTTAAATAAACACATACCATGAAAATTAGTGATTACACCCCCACCCCACCCCCCCACAAAAACAAAATATGTGTATATATGTACATACTAGCAGCCTTCGCCCGCTACGCTGGTCAGTTTCTCCAATTGAACCTTTAATCAAACGGAATATATCCGTGTATTTGATGTTGTGTTTTATAGCAATATGTATATTTACCTCTAATGTTCTTCCACATTGCTGAAAACAATATAAATGTCATTACGATTTTACATCTTCTAATATCTCAGACAAAGGTCGGACTGTTAATACGTTAAGCGCCACGTCAGTCACCGGTGACTGACACTGAACTTTCCGCTTAGAACGCGTCAATGATATAAAACTAAACAAATATCTATTGTTTTAAGTAATTACTGAAAATTTATTTAAAATTTACTTACCTTTTATTTATTACAGAATTATACTTTCTTAAAAATTACTTAAAACATTGTAAATTGTTCACCTTCAATATCAGACACAGTGGCACTCAACGTGATAAGGAGAAAATGTTTTAATTGATAATTTACAATAGACAATGGAAAATAACTGTAGAACAATACGTAGTATATTAAAATCGTATCTGAAAATATAAATCAAAAACCGTCCTATAGAACTATAGAATGTTTTAATAAAGCTAATCTTTTTTACTCGGGTTCACCTGATTATAGAACATTTGCCTATAATTCTATAGCAAAGCAATGTGGAATGATATGTATTACATACCAAAAATCTTTTTTGAAAAATTATCTAACAAACAGTGCTAAATCAGACGAAATCAACCCAGTAGAACCTTTTAAAAAGGCTAATCTTTCATAATAGGGTTTACTGATTAAAGAGCTTTAAACAGAATTCTATAACTAAGCAATGTATAATGATATGTATTATATACTAAAACCTTTTTTGAAAATTTATATAACTAACTTTGCAAGTCTTCTCAAAATCCATTCAGAATTAAGTTATAAGTGGTCTTACGGAAATGCTTCTTTCTATTTTATATATGTAGTAAATAATTAAGTATATTTTTCCTAATCGCGTTAATATGATTACAGAACTTTCAGGGATATAGTGCAGGATATACAGCGTATACTTTCTGGATTTTTTTAAAACTCTGCACACCTCCATAGTTGTAACATATATACTCTCTAGCATATACTCCCTGCCTATAGCGCTTATCCGCCGATTTTTTACGATTACTAGGGGGCTCGGCCCCCTACGAGCTACGCTCGCCAACCCCCGTCCAGACACCGCAGACTCTAAATGCACGCTAATTTGATCGGCTTTAAAAAGATTTTGAAAGATTGAATTATAATTTAAAAAACAGTGGCGATCTCCCTATAAACGAATTTCTATTCATTTTTCTTTGATTGGGGAATTTTAACGCCAAATCTGCTGCGGTACTACTTGATTATCCTGTCGACCAATTTCGCCAAATTATATAAATCGCCAAACCACTCGCCAAATTATACAAATTGATATAATTTTTATTTTAAATAACGAAAGAACAAATAAATTCGTACAACATTAATAAAAACACAAATAAAACGTCGAAATAAAAATAACTTGATGACGTATACAAGTGTAACAACATTTCAAAATAAGCAAATATAAAAGGAATTAAGTAAAGAGAGTCTTTGTCTCCTGGTATTTTTTAACAAAGCGAAAAGAAAGTTCTTTTAAATGAGACATTTTAAATTAATTCTCAAAATATCAAATAAATGTCTAGCGCAATTTCTAAATTTAAACTTTTTTGCAATATTATTTTGTGTTCATTTTATGTAATAACTATAATGTGACGTAAATATGACGTAATTTCTCCTAAGACTTCTAACGCACGTTAATGAATTTATTATTTTACAATATCCTTTCTCTTTTAAAATTCACGTGTATACTTTTTATGACGTAATTTTTAATAAGTTCTGGCTTTTTATACGTAATTATTTAATTCTAATTTGAAAGTTTTTTTTCCTGTTTATAATAGTCACGTGTAAATAAATTTTTAATTTGAAGCAAACATTATTGCTTGCGCTTTTTATACAGTTGGCAACAGTTTAAATTAGTACAATTTTCTGAAATCTGTAAAAAATATCTCTAGAAATGCTGAAAATTTGAATTTAAAATAGAAATAAAACCTGAAAAAATGAGTCAAAATAAAAAAATTAATGCAATCTGCACTCCGGCAAATTCTAACGCATAAAATGATCTAAAAATGATTACACTGCCATGTATAGTTTTTGCTGCTATAAAACTTTTTTAGTGGAACGATTTTGTCCAACTTTAGCATTAAATAACTCTTAAAATAATTCTTCGATTTGAAAACTGTCTGCATCAGCGTATTTATCAAACATTTCTGTATAAAACCACCGATTTTCATATTTTTGTATGCATTATTTTTTATAATATTAACGAAGAAAGGCCTCCGGTCACAAAAAAATCAAAACCGGCGGCGGCGGCGGCGGCGGCGGTGACAGCGGTAGTTACTTTTTTTTAGAATAGAGAGACACCACTGAGAACTTTCTCCATAGCTCATAACTAAAAATGTAGAATGATATGTTAAATATTGAAACAATCCCTGAAATATTATCTAACTGTGCAATCCCAATTAAAATACGTTCAGCATATCTTTAAATAAAAGGCAATCTTTCATAATCACCTAATTTTGGAACTTTCTCTTGTAGCTCTATAACTACGCAACGTAAAAGCATGTGTTCTACATTGAAACATTTCTAAAATAAATTCCTAACTAACACAGTAATGTTTATAAAAATATATTAATTAGAATATGAGTTAGAATCAAACGGAATGCAATGCGAATTTGCGTTTTATATTTACGAGTTGGAACTCGTCAAAATTCGACGAATTAAAATGTTTAGAATGGTACTGTTAGTTCGAATATATAATAAACCTACAAAAATAATTACAATAAAAAATTCATCTTGCAATCGTTGTCTAAATCTTAAAACAAATAATGTTTTTAACCTAAAATTATCAAAATATTATTTCCACAAACTTCAACTGCTTAAATTATTGAAAAATTGAACTGTATTAGAATACATAATTAAAATCAGTAATTATGTTGAAGTTATCGGCTGAGGCTCTTATGTTTGTTTTTACGGGATGAAAAATCAGTAAAAAGGATTTCGCTTTGTCACACATAAAATTTCCCCCCATAAAATCTAAACTTTACGTTATTTTCACATTCTCAAAATTTACATATGCATTACTCAAATCACGATTTAAAAGTATTTTAACGCACAATACATTATTAATGAATGTATTTCCAATCTTAAAGTCACGTTTGCCCGATACAACTTTTCATGTGAACATTCGCACAAATCTCAGTACCCGCAAAAATTTACCATTCAGAAATTTGCCTTTAGTTTCCATAGTATTGCCATTTAGTATTGGTCAAATATTTAGTTTTATCAAAGAAAATGATCGTTTTGTCATATGACATCATTTTTACTCGCTGAATCATTTTGCCTAGCGTCGTGTAATGTAAAAATATTGAAATATCTTATTCAATCTTTTGATTTTTGAAGAAGAATGCGTGTTTTTTTTTTAATGGCTGACGTCATTTTCTGTTCAGAAATTAGAAAAAAGTTACTTTTATTTGTAATATGAAAATGGCATCAGTAAGGATATAAGCAATAAAAATAAATAAACCATGACTAATTTCCCTTTACGTTTAATAGAAATGGAGTACTTCAGTTGCCACAGTTACAAAATTGGTACTAAAAACTATAAAAAAATTAATATCTCAAAAATAAATTGAGATAAAGCTTTCAAACAAATTGCATTTAAAAGTACATTTTTTCCCCTATACGACGGTGTAAAAATTGAAATTGTGCGATGTTTAGAAGTTTAAAAATTTGCCGTAGCGAAAATTGCAAAACCGAAATTTCATTTTAAATTTCAAAGTGTTGCCATTCTTTCGCAGAATAACGTATGCGTTACGCACAGATATGTTTGTCCTTTATAATATAGATAGTAGATGATGGTGTGATTTTCTGCAATCTGATTTGCTGTCAAGCTTTTGCTTCAGAAAAGACAAACGAGAGAGAAGAAAACTTCAGAGAGCTCAGAGAAGAAAACTTCGTTACAGAGAAGTACTAAACATGCAAAAATTACCAACCATCCACAAAAAAATTAACAAACTAACAATGTAAGTCCCATTAAAATACATCCAACTGAACTCAAAATATAAATGGCCAGAAGGAAATACGAATGTACCTTTTACATAATTATAGTACATATAGCTTTCATAACAGCCTTTATCACTTTTTCAATAGCTCTATAACTAAGCAATATATAATGAAATGCTATATATTTAAACCATCCCTGAAAAGTTATGTAATAGTGGCACTTTTAAAAAAAGGCTGAAATGTAATAATCAGGTTCACTTAATTTTTTAACTTTCTCCTGTAGCGCTATAACTAAATAACGTAGAACAATGTGTAGACACTATAAACTTTTCAAAAACATTATCTAAGTAAAAGCGGTATGCCCTATCGAAATAGTGTAACCAATCCGAATGAAATGTAAATTTCCGTTTTAAATGTGTGGAATATTATGATGATACGAATTTATGTAATAAAATTCGGTACTTTTCCGTTATACAGACATCATTGTCGCCAAACGTAATAGTTGCCGCAAAATGAAAATCACATGAATTGAAACAATTGAGAAATAAAAGAAAAAAACATTGTCGATAGTAAAGTGAGCATTTAAAAAATATAACATTTGAAAATTACAGACTTTTCCTTTTTTTTTTTTTTTTTTTTTTTTTTTTTTTGTACTGCTTAGCTATCCCGTCGACCAAAAGCCTATCGCCAAACTATAAAATTAAATGCCAATAATGGTTGATCGTAAATGCCACATTCACTTGACTTTAAGCAAGTTACACGTGTTTACGTCATCAAGTGATTTTTATTTCGACGTTTTATTTGTATTTTTATTAATGTTATACTAATTTATTTGTTCTTTCGTTATTTAAAATGAAAATTATGTCAATTTGTATAATTTGGCGAAATTGGTCGACGGGATAACTAAGTAGTACCTTTTTACATATTTTTTTAGTATTTTTAATTCGAATAATAGCAAATTAAAAAGCTTTTCACGGTCAAGGTTAAATAATAATCATTCACGTGATTCATGTTTCATAAATAGCAAATCACAATGTTTCGCATGGTTTACAATAAAAATCCTCTTCACGATCAGTGTTGAAATAATTGGCGCATTAGCATACAATTTGGCATGGTGTCCGCATAACAGAAAAGTACCTAAAATTCATCGTGAAGTTTTCGCCTCAAAAGTAAACGATGTTTTCTACATTATAGTTAATACACCGATTGGCGAGGTATCGGATTACTGAAGATTAACCCGAAATCCCTTGAACAATTATCCAAATAAAGGGGATTATATTCCTTTTGTGATACTTTTATGTTAGCTGGGTGCAGGTAATAAATTAACAAAGGTTGTTACCACGCCATATGTTAATTTTATTATTTCATTTAGAATACATGCCTTACACTAATTTTATTTTAAAAAACTGAAAAGATAAGCAATAATAGGAAATAATGCCATAACTCAAAACAAAGAGTTCTTTTAGTGGTACTACTTCTTAATCGACTAAAAACCTATCGCCAAACTATAAGATTAATGCTAATAATGCCTGATCGTAAATGTCAGATTCACTTGACATTAAACACGTTACACGTGTTTGTTTCGTCATCAAGTGATTTTTATTTCCACGTTTTATTCGTATTTTCATTAATGTTATTCTAATTTATTTGTCCTTTCATTATTTAAAATAAAAATTATGTCAATTTGTATAATTTGGCGAGATTGGTCGACGGGATAGTCAAGTAGTACCGTTTTAATTTACATATGCAAAATGCATCTACTGCTATTGGCAATTTAAAATATGCTATTCGCGAGATTTGTGCACGGTTGGCATAATAGTAGTCACTTTTTCCTTCTTATCCAGGATAAATAACCAAATATTATTTCAATTCCAATTTCTTCCTTTGAATTTTTTTTTTTTTTTTTAAGTCGTTGCTTTCATATTTACCGAAATATTTTCGTTTTATAATGTTAATTTCTCAGTGAATGTTTTTCTTGCAGTTTAAATAAAATCAATAGTTTTTCTTTCTTTCTTTTTTCTTTTTTTTTTCTTCTTTTTTTTTTTTTTAATCATTCGGAAAAATGGTTATTGTCCTCGTCAGGGTAGGAAATCAAAAGCATATCTGAAGCTTTTTATTGGTTTAATCCGCATTTTATTCGTTTTATCATTGGTCTATACAGTAATCTGTATTTTCCCTTTACTTTCAACAGAGATGGATACTTCTGTTGCCACTATGACAAAAAGTAATAAAAACTACAAACAAAAATAATAATAACTCAGAAACAAATTGAGATACAACTTTCAAACAAATTGCATTTAAAATTACATTTTTTTTCTCTATACGGTGGTGTAAAAAGTAATATTGTGGGATGTTTAGAAGTTTAAGAATGAAATTTCATTTAAAATTGGTCGTCAGATTTCTTGGAAAAGCCTTTTCCCGAACAGCCAATAAAATGCTTGGATAATAGGTAAGTTTCAGGTGTATAATACGTAAGTTTCTAAAAAAGAAAAGAAAAGAAAACAAAATATACAGTAAGCAGAAATATATGATCTGTGTATGCGGACTTCACCGCAATGGAATGTATTTGCTAAACGATTGAAAATTAGTCGAAATTTTCGGTAAAGCAGTGAAAAGAAATCTTTCCTTAAAGTTTGAGAAACAGATTTCTAAATTTTATATTAGTGTTATCCAATTTAATAATGAATTGTACAATATTTATCTTTTAGTTTGCTGTATAGCACAAATATTTCATTTTCATGAAAGAAACATTTAAACTAATTCAGTAGGAATTACCTAATAAATGTTAGAAAAAAAAGGTACTATAGAAAATTTAAATACAAATGCATTTTTTCGCCGCATATATCTATTAATTTTTAATGATACTAGTAACCATTGTTATTTTCTTTCAGGAAATCTGACGAGTCGAAGGCGATTTTTGTCGCTTGGAATTTTTACGTGTAATAACAATATTAATGCTTAATTCATGGCGTACGTAGTGTATAATCAACTCCGTGCGATTTTTTATGTCTTAAATTTTAGTCTTTGAAAAAATCATTTACCAAATGATCGTTGTAATTTCTTCAATTGCTTTATTTTTTTTTTATTGTTTTTTTTTATTTTTTTTAAAGGCGTTTGTATTATTTTTTTTTTTTTTTTTTACAAATTCATATAATCGTTTTAATACCCAACATAATTAACAAAAGCTTTTAATTTGAATTTCTTCCGTTGCTACAGTAACGGATGTACTATATTTTTTAATATGGGTGAATTATCAGTTGTAATGTTAGATGTATTGAGGTTTTGGTGCCAAAGTTACCGCCAAATTAGAAAAATATGAAATATCTCACGAATTGTTGGACTTAAAAGAATTTGGTTAGTACCATTCGATTCTGCGTACATAAATACACTAAAATATGTCGTCGGTTGAAAAATAACGATAAAATCAGATTTTTAAGGATTTTGTTTAAAGTTCGTTCTTTTTTTTTTTACCTCCCTAAGAGGTGGAATTTTAGAAAATCCTTTCTTAGCGGCACTCCAAGTGATGAGAAGTATTTTTACTCCAATTTTCAAGATTTTATGTTCAGTAGTTTTGGCTGCGCGTTGATTAATACGAAATCCAGACTTTCTTTTATATACAGTCGTGGCCATAAGTTTAGGACCACCACTGAAAATTAAGATCCAGACAATAAATTGAATACTTACTCGTTAGTAAAATTATAAAATCTGTTTAATACACAATATTACATTTCTACGCATATAAATCGCATACATTAAACACAAATTTTACAGAAAAATAAATATTTTGTTGGTCCGCCGTTAGCTTTTATTACGGCCTGCAAACATTTTGGCATGCTCTCTACCAGACTTCGGCAGTATGCAGTTGATAATTCATTCACCCAAACTTCCTTAATTGCTTTTTCCAATTCTTTAGCACTTGTTAGCTATTTCTCAGAGACCTTGTGCTTTAAGAGAGTCCGTAAGTTTTCAATTGGATTCAAATCGGGACTGTTTCCAGGCCAGTCAAGTATTTGAATTTTCTCCGTCTTCAAGAACTGAGTAACAGTTTTAGAGCGATGACATGGTGCACCACCATGCATAAAAATTGTGCATTTATGAACGGCAATGTGTAATTCTAACTTCTCCTTCAACAAATCCACCTATTGTTTGCCATTCATAGTCGTTCCTGGAGGTAGGAAGAACAATGCAGCCGTTCCGTTCACTGACATTCCACCCCAAATCATGACACTTGGGGGGTGTTTAACAGTTTGTAAAGTGTAACGTTCATCGAATCGCTTTCCATTAGGTCTACGGACATAGTATTTGCGTGTAGAGAACTAATCTATGACAGATTCGTCCGAAAAAAATCCGTTGCCACTGACGAATTGTCCATTTGGCATGTTTCTTGGCAAAGTCCAAGCGCTTAGCTGTCATGGACGCTGTTAACCTGGGGTTTGTTTCGCAGGTTCATGGGATTTTAAATGAAAGTCGTCGAACAAACGCCGACTTACTGTTCTACGACTGACATCCGCACCTTTTGCAAGCAGTACTGGCCGTATCTTGCTTGCAGAACTCATTGGAGAATGACCTGCTATTCTCCTAATGAAGTGTTCATCCCTAGGTGTGGTTTTACGAGCTCGACCACACCTTTTGGCATAAACATAAGTCCCTGTTTCTTTAAATTCATTCTTACTACGTCTTACTAGTTCACTAATTAATCGTTCAAAATATCCTTTATTGTGAAGAATAACAATTTGTGCACGCTGAGCTTCAGAAACTGACGATTTTTGACCTATTTTCATAGGTTCTCAAATCTTGTAAAACAAGCAACAATTGCATCTGCGACGTTTATTACTCAAAGATCAAACGAAAGGGGAATACAGTATCCTACTGCCAGACGGAATGACACCATCTAACGCAATCGATTTGATTTATGACGTTATCGGTGGTTTCAATTGTAAAAACACTAGTTTCTGCACGGTGGTCCTAAACTTTTGGCCACGACTGTATATACTAGCAGTCTTCGCCCGCTACGCTGGTCAGTTTCTGCAAACGAAATTTTAATCAAACGAAATATATCGGGGTATTTGATCTTGTGTTTTGTAGTAATATATACATTTATATCCAATGATCTTCGGACATTTCTGAAAACAATATAAACACCATTACGGTTTTATATCTTCTAATGTCTCAGACAAAATTTGGACTATTAAGAAGCAAATCTTTTAGTTGATTATTTACAATTGAATATGGAAAAGATCGGAAGAACAATATGCACCATATTAAAATCATCCCTGAAAATTTAAAAATGCAAATCTCATCAAAATCCGTTCAGTATAACTTTGTAATAAGGCTATTTTTTTATAATCGGGTACGCCAGATTATAGAACATTTACCTATAATTATATAGCAAAGCAATCTAGAACAATATCTGTTATGTTCTAAAACCTTTCCTGAAAAGTTATCTAACAACCAATGCTAATTCCATCGAACTTAAATCAGTAGAACTTTTTAAAAAGGTTAATCTTTCCAAATAGGCTTCACTGATTAAAGAACTTTCGCACATAATTCTATAAATAAGCAATGTAGAATAATATGTGTTATATACGAAACCGTTTCTTGAAAATTTATCTAACTAACAATGCAAGTCTTCTCAAAAGAACTCAAGTTATAAGTGGTCGGACCGAAATTGCTCTTTGTATTTAAATATATCTTTCATAATCGTGCTAACGCGATTGTAGAACTTCCAGGAATGTAGCGTAGGCTATACGCCGTAGACCTTCTGGTTTTTTAGAAACTCTACACACCCTCCATAGATATAGCATATATCCTCTCTAATATATACCCTCTGTCTGTATATTTTATCCTGCTTTTTTTACAACTACACCACTGAGAACTTTCCTCATAGCTCCAAAACTACAAATGTAGAATGATATGTAAATATTGGAAAAATTCCTGAAATATTACCTAATTTTGCAACTCCAATTAAAATACGTTGAGTAGAGCTTTAAATAAAAGGTAATCTTTCGCAATGGGGTTCACCTAGTTTTGTAACTTTCTCTTGTAATGGGATTTTCTGAAATCTGATTTGTTGTCAAGTTTGTGCTTCAGAAAAAACAATAGCCCAGAAGAAAACTTTGCTACAGAGAAGTACCATCCATCCAAGAAGTACCACCCATCTACAAAAAATTATCTAACTAACAGTGTTAATTCTCATCAAAATACATCCAGCAAAACTCAAATTATAAACTGGTGGAAGGAAAGACAAATTTGCGTTTTATATAATTACAGTTGATGTATCTTTAATAATTGCTTTCACCTTTCTCTATAACTTTTCCAATAGCTCTTTAACTAAGAAACATATATTAAAATATTATATACAAAACCATTCCTGAAAAGCTATGTAACAGTGCCACTTGCATCAAAATCTGTTCAATAGACTTTTTTTTTAAAGCCTAACCTTTAATAATAAAGTTCACTTCTTTAACTTTTTCCTTTATCTCTATAACAAAGCAATGTAGAACACTGTGTATACACAAAAGCAGTTCCAAAAACATTACCTAACTGATAGTGGCATATCCTATCAAAAGGGTCGACGGGATAATCAAGTACTACCACAGCGGAATCGCCCTTAAAATTCTTTAATCAAAGAGAAATGAATAGAAATCCGTTTATAGGAAGATAGCCACTGTTTTTTAAATTATAATTCAATCTTCCGAAATCTTTTTAAAGCCTATCAAATTAGCGTACTTTTAGAGTCTGCGGTGTCTGAACGGGGTTTGACGAGCGTAGCTCTTAGGGGGCAGAGCCCCCTAGTTAAATCTAAATAAATATCTAATTTCAAGTGATACCATTTTCTTTCATGTTACAATTATTTCATATTTTTGCTATTTTTTTTTAAATATTGCGATTAGGTAGTGAACTTAACATATATATCAGTTATTTAAATTAACGATAAATTTTTATAGATGCCAGAAAGCTTATCGGAGTTTTTATTCAGTATCGTTCTAACAATCGAAATGAAATGCAAATTTCCGTTTTAAATATGTAGTAGATGATGATGATACGATTTTTTGTAATAGAATTCATCGTGAAGGTTTCGCTTCATACGTAAACGGCGCTTTCAACATTGTAGCTATTACACCGATTGGCGAGGTCTCCAATTACGGAAGATTAACCAGGAATCCCATGAACAACTACACAAAAGAAAGGTGAATATATGGCTTTTGTGATACTTTTATGTTAACCGGTTGCAAGTAATAAATCAACAAAGATTGTTTCCATACCTGATTCTTATTTTATTATTTTCATTCAAAATATAAACGTTTCACTCATTTCATTTAAAATACATATATTTAAAATGCATGCCTTACACTAATTTCATTGAAAAACTGAAAAGTAAAACAATAATAGGAAATAATGCCACAACTTAAAACAAAAAATTGTTTTTTATTTACATACGCGAAATGTAACTACTGCTTTTGGTAATTTTTAAAATGCTAATGGCGAGATTTACCCATGGCTGACATAAAAGTCCAATTTTTTGTTCTTACCCAGAAGCAAACGATAAATCGCGATGTATTATTTCAATTCCAGTTTCTTCCATTGAAAACAGTAGTACTTACGTATTATCTGGACCATGAGATAGATCGCCAAAAATGGTTGACAATTGCCAATCTTGTTTATCGTTTGCCAATTACGTTCAAAACAGTAATTTAACATTCTTAAATGCATAACCTTATTAAAAATGGCAAATTTGTTAAAGTAAATAAATAAATAAAATATATAACCTAAAACTACATACTATAAATTATAATTTAAAAAGAAAACTATAATAATAAAATAAATTTAAATCTATAATAAATAAACTATCAAATGCACAAAAAATAAGTGTTGCTGTAATTAGTGTAATTGTCTTGTATCTGATATGGCCCGGATGTAAGTATCAAAAATTTTTTAAAGTCGTATAAACATTGCGTTCATTTTTTTTTATATTTTGGTTTTATAATGTTAATTTCTCAATGGATCGCTTCCTTGTATTTTAAATAAACTCAACACTTTTTTTTCGGCTATTACTCGGTCAATTTTAATCAAAGAATAACGGGACTTTTTTTTGCCTTATTTGTCAGTGTAACAGGAAAATTTTACTAAATATAACTTATAGGACCGGGGCACCGTATAAAAATTTAGCTTCTGTAATTCTTCGCTAAATTGTTTTTTCACTTCAAACTTTTTTTTATTTTAACTCTGCACCTAATTTTAACCACTTTTGTAACTGGAAGTATGCATTTAGGATCAACGGTTGCAAAAATAAATGTCGGCCAGGTTATACATGGACACACTGTATTTTGAAACACAATTTTTCTTGGGATGAAAGATAATAGTATGTTTTTTCATTTCTTGTATTTAAAAAACTGTAAGATGCAGAATTAGCATTTACAGGGGTCTTCAATCTGTCTGACATTTTACGAGCAGAAAATTGGCATAACAGCTTACGCGCACGATTACAAACTAAATTTTGCAACTAGAATTAAAATTTTAATGGTTACTTATGTTTCAGATTACAATAATTACCCTGAACCTAAAATAATGTGTATTTAAAGCACTTTTATGTTGTTAATGCAAAGTTGTATTTAGGTTATGAACAATTTTTTAAATGTCATGAAAAAATATTCACAAGTTTTCGAGATATCGTGCGCATTATGCCCAAAAACGTCATTTGGAGAAAAATGACTTCAAAGTTTCGGAAATGGCGCTTCAGTTATTCAGGTTATAATTCTGAAAGCCATAACTTCTGTTCTAATGGGAATTTCAAGGAAACAATTATACCAAAATGTTAACACAATAAATGTTAACAATGTTCAATGTAAATGTTTAACATCTAAAAAAATTAAAATTTCGAAAATTTTGAAGCTTTAAGAGTCCTGAGACCCCTTAATACTCTTTGTATTTAAAATAGTTATATGCTCTTTCAGTAACTCTTTTGTTATTAAACTAACTTGTTTTTTTATTGCGCAAAATACTAGTTCTATTTTACGAAAATAAACTTAAAACGAATGATAGAAACCTTGTCTTAAGACGGGGTCAATAAAGCAACCTAATTTGTCATCCAGTTCGGAGTATACGGAAAGTGAAATTGCTTTTAGTTTTCTTATTGGCGTTTAAAAAAAAATCCGCAATTTTTCAGTTAAAAAAAAAAAAAAAAACATATAATTAACATTTTTGTTAAATTTTAATAATTAAATTTCTCCAAAAGTTCTCTCTCTGTATATGGTTACACAATTTTAACTTTGTATGGTGAATAATCGGAACTTTGCAATACAATCTTTGAATGCAGTTTATTGCAAATAGGACAAAATTTACTGTATTGCGTTAAAAAATTGAATTCTGATTGCTTTCACGACTGCAAAAAAGAAACAAACACTCACAAACTTTTAAAATTGAAAAAGAAGTGGAGAAAGAATGGGAAATAATTAACTTTACTATAGAATATAAAATATTAAAAAACTTGAAAGTCTGAGTACGACATACTTTTCGACATGTATTTGGCTGTAGACATGTATTTATGTTAATACTGTAAGAATGCAAAGTTTCATTGTTCATGTGCATTTTTCATTGTATATGCCACATTTCTTTTCTACAGATCAATCTGCTGTTCATTACTTTCTTACATTCGTTTCCTTATTGCATCCCATATCCCACTACATTTAATTCTTATTGTTTCTTAGGTTTCGAATTTCAATCTAATATTCTCCCATCTCCCCAACCAAATGGTAATTTCTCAGCTTTTAAATAGATTTTATTTTCATCTTTATCTCCGTACTTTCCTTCCATGCAAGCATGTCTGATTTTTCTTCAATACTTTTTTGCTGATAACAGTAATAGTAAAATGTGCTTTTTCTTCACATTTTGAAGTCGTACCATGCCATTTCTGATATTGTTATTACTTTTTTCTTCAATAACCTATGATGCTCTTCTTCGTTATGTAATACGTCATTTAGTCTCGCATTTATTCCCAATATATCATTTTGAGATTTTACAATAAAAGTTCTTTTAGGCTTGCATGTAAGATTTACATTTGGTTTTTTATTGTAATTTCTAGTAAGTATAGAAGTTTTATGTAATTTTTATAATCTGCATAGTACTAAGTGACATGCTAACTAGAACATTTTCCAAATTTTTATACTTAAAAAATCCTATTCCTAATTGCATGAAAAGCAGATATTTTAGGTACGTTTACAGACATTAAACTAAATATTCTGATACAAATCGATCTACAGCTTCTGCTACTAATTTGTCTAGTCTATGAAATGCTTGAAGCATAAAGTTTAAGAGGACATTTGAATATTCCTACAAATATATTAGTATAATGACTTTTGGCCGGGTTTTTCAAAAATCTAATTAAAATAAAATATTTAAATAAATGCATGCATCTGTAATTGGCTATCGACTACTCATAAAAATATTTCCAAGATGATTTTTGTGTCTAAATATGTAACTACTCTTATAGATATTGCCATTAATGGCATTTTATTCTTTCAAACAGATTTTTATAAAGTGTATCATTTTAAGAAATGTCACTACGAAACTCTATTGGAATGCCTGATTGATATCTCATTTACAGTTCACTAAAGTTCTCTGCAATATACTCCGATAATACATTATACATACTCTAACATATATTGTAATAGAATGCTTCTGTTATCTAGAATTCCTTACAGTGGAAGACACTTAATAATTGTAGAGCAATGTACTTGGCGCAATGCCGGAAGTGGGAAGGTTTATATGAAATATTTGTCTCATTTACACAGTTTGTACAGTTTCTAATGTATTAGAAGGAGTCATGATATTATACATACACTGTTTTTATCTCCTAAATCTCCCATCAAAATCCAAAAACTATCTAATATTACTCTGTTTTATTTTTCGTGTTTGTGTTGTAAGAAATTGTCTAAAAATAATATGAAGACGTATATAGTACAGTGGTGGAAAAAAAAAGTAAACACCCCCTACTAACTCTTCAACAAATTATTGTAGAAGAAAGTTACTGATACCGAACGATTGGAAATAAAGTGTACTTTTAAATGGTGTATATAAAATTTGCTTAGGGGCCATCTACATATTAAAACGAACCCAAACTTTGTTTTTTTCAATGGCAGTACACAAATCTTGCAGCATAAATGAACTCTATACCCTTCGATTAACCTAAAAACGAATTTTTATGCAATTCGTACCATAAGTTTCCGAGAAATTAATTATTTTAAAACGAGCGTATTTTAAGGGCTTTGTCCAAATTGAAGTTCCTTAATCTATTGTTAACCGGCAGAGCCCCTTTCTTGATCAAGGCACCTTTAGCGCCACTCAAGGAGCCAATGAAGCCTGTTAGATTACAGTACAGCAGAATAAATTTCAAAATGTCTACTCACTTTCATCATAGACGGCCTCTTAAACCATCATTTTGCCGTTTTTTAAGCATAATTTGAAAACTACTTGGAAGAAAAATGTGAAATTGTGATTTTCAATAAAGCAGGACTTAATAAATCTAAATCCATCAAAAAAATTGTAGGTTGCAATCCATAATTTTTTCGAATATTATTTTCATAATTCATAATTCATATCATAAAATTATAAAAATTGCAAATTCAGCGTATTTATGTTTGCGTATATTAGTATTATTGCTCCAAATAAATTTAGCACATTAGGAGTATAAATTCAGGAGATATAAATAAAAATATGAAAATGTAAATTAACATTAGAAGAACTAAATTTTGAATGTTTATAATTCAAAAACTTATCATTCAAATGACTTGAAATTTGGTGTCTAGGCATAGTTTGAACCGAAGATTTGAAAATCTCGTTAAAATTGGGTATTGCCATTGAAAAAAACGAAGTTTGGATTCGTTTTAATATGTAGATGACCCTCTAAGAAAATTTTATATACATCATTTAAAGGTAGACTTTATTTCCAATCGTTCGGTACCATTAACTTTCGCCTACGATGATTTGTTGAGGAGTTAGTAGGGGGCGTTTACTTTTTTTTTCCACGATTGTACGTGCTTAAAACTAAAACTTGGCTAAAATGCTTTTTAAGGATTATGTGAGTGGATTTTCAATTATTTATACATTTAATCAATTATTTACACATTCATTAATTATTACACATCAATTATTTGCACATTTACCTCAAACAATTTCGTAACTATTAAAAAAAAATCTCATTGTGCGTGTGTACATGTGTGTGAGTGTACAAAATATGCATAATGTGCATTTGAAAATTTAACGTAAAAATCGTATAATTAACAGCGTGCACCACCCTATGACCTAATAATATTTCCATTACTAACAAAATTCATTGCTTCACTATGAATGATTCCCTTTCATACAAATCAGTGTTCCCTTATCTCATATTTTTGACTTAATAACTGAACCATGACTTCCGTTCTACGAAAAATACAGCCATGATGTGTATCGTAATCCAACTTTTTATAAAAACTTATTGGGATAAATACTATATAACATTAAGTATGGGACGTTTAGAGCCTAACTTCATCATGGACATGTTTTCGCTCAACAAGGGTTTGAGATGATTTCTCGCTTTATAGATGACCAGCGGGGAAGACCGAGCTAAGCTTAGTTAAAATTAGTTTTGCTTTCATCTCGATATAAAAATAAACTGTTGGTGCATTATTTCTATAAATCATATTATTTTAAAACAGTATTAAATACAGAAACAAACATTATTAAAACTATGTACATATTTCTAAATTTGCATTACTTACATATTTACAACGAAAAGGTACCCTTCCAAACTAAATTTTTAGTAGGACTCTGATTGGTTTAATCATGTATAAAGCTTAGTTTGGGAATTTCTAGAAAATTCCTTCCGATTCCCAAAACCAATTTTTTCGCCAAATGCAGGAGTCTCATTCTATAGGGAAAATTTCATTTTTCCTACCTCTATTTTGAAAATAATATCATTATCGTACCTTTCTATAGCATATTTTAAATAAAGTGATTATGAAGGTTACTGATTAAGGTTTCTGGTAGGAACAATAACATTTCCACTATACAATGTGACCCTTGCAAATGTCTCCAATTTTGGCAATATTTTTTCATTTGGCGACAAGCATATGTTTAGGCATTGGTGTCAATTTAACCGAAAAATCTCGCCAAATTTGGTGAAATATTGCCAACTATGCGACTTCATTTACTTCCAACTGTTCAACCACGTAACTGTTTCAACCTTCATTCCCATTGAAATGCCTTCACCCGTAGTGACGTCAAAATGACTCAGGAATCAAATCTGCTGGAACATGGGACCTAGTTCAATAATCTTCTTGTTAAAATTAATTATTTGGATTTTCTGGACTTTCTTTATTTGAATTTATGATATTTTAATAAAAATTCTGGCAAATTCCAAAGACAGATAGTCTTTTCCGATACTACATTGCTTATTCTACACTGTAAAAAAAGAACTGAAAAACGAATATTCTGCTGGCAATCGAGACGCCAGTATTTTTTCCGTATTTTAAGGGAGAATGTCCCCATATATTCCAGAAAAAGGGAAAATTTTCTGTAATTTATTGAGAAATATTTCCGTAAAAATACGGATTCCTGAAATTTATTGGGGGGGGGGGGGGAATTCCGTTAAAATACGGAAATAGTACTAGCGTCTCAACTGCCAGCAGAATATCCGTTTTTTAGTATTTTTATTACAGTGTAATTTGTCCTTGAATAACCTATCCCTAAGAGAAATCTGTACAATTACCCTGAATCACCCTGGATAAATGGCAGTTATTTATTCTAAATTATAGAATGGGGTTTTAATATCTAATTTACTTTCCATGTATACATATTCTTGTTCATAAAATGTTTAATCAATGTATTATTTCCTAATTTCAATTAGTTGCATTTTTATATGTTATTATTACTTTTAGGTAGCTTTCTTTACAAAAAGCTACCTATTGCAGCCGTTCGGAGGAAAGCGATTTCAAAAAATTTTGGTATATTTTCATCGATCTAGACCCCCAGACCCCGAAACCACCCTCCGTTCAAAATTGATATATATATATATATATATATATATATATATATATATATATATATATATATATATATCTGACCTATGTCATACTGTAACTCTCGTATTTATGAACCGATTTGGATGTAATTCGGTGTGTACATAGTACATACCAATGTCTCGACCGAGTTCGTTGGCCAGCTTCATCCACCATTTTCTTTCAAAATGGTGGCCATTTAAAAATTTTTAAAAAATTTAAAATTTGAAATGTGGTACCAAAAAATTGAAAATGGAAAAATATTTTTTTCTTATGTATTTGACCTTTATACAAAAACTCCGTAGCAGTTTTTGTTTCGTCTATATCTTAAAAAATGGCTGAGTTATAGCATTTTGAATTTCTAGCGAAGCTGATATTTTGAAACGTCCTGAAATTTGTCACGCGATAAAAGGCGTATTTATGAACCGATTTGGATGTAACTTTGTTTATACATAGTAAAGATCAATGTCTCGACCGAGTTCGTTGGCCAGCTTCATCCGCCATTTTTTTTAAAAAATGGCGGCCATTTAAAATTTTAAGAAAAATTTAAATTGGAAATGTGGTACCAAAAAATTGAAAATTGAAAAAATATTTTTTTCTTATGTGTTTGGCCTTGACAAAAAGATCGGGAGCAGTTTTTGTTTCGTTTATATCTTAAAAAATAGCTGAGTTATAGCATTTTGAATTTCTAGCGTGGCCGACATTTTGAAACGCCCTGATTTTTGCCACGTGATAACAGACCTATTTATGAACCGATTTGGATGTACCTTGGTGTGTACATAGTACATACAAATAACTCAACCGAGATCGTTGGCCAGCTTCATCCGCCATCTTGTTTCAAAATGGCGGCCATTTAAAAAAATTTTAAAAAATTTAAATTTAAAATGAGATGCCAAAAAATTGGAAAATGAAAAAGATTTTTTCGTATGTGTTTGACCTTAATACAAAGATTCCTGAACAGGTTTTGTTTCGTCTATATCTAAAAAAATGGCTGAGTTATAACATTTTGAATTTCTATTGTGGCTGACATTTTAAAACGACCTGATTTTTGTCTTTCGATAACAGGCGTATTTATGAACCGATTTGGATATTACTTGGTCTGTACGTAGTGCATACCAATGTCTCCACCGAGTTCGTTGGCCAGCTTCATTCGCCGTCTTGTTTCAAAAGGGTTGCGATTTTTTTTTTAAAATGTATTTTAAAATTTAAAATGAGGTATTAATAAATTGGAAAATGAAAAAGATTTTTTTTATGTGTTTGGCCTTGATACAAAGATTCGGAGCAGTTTTTGTTTCTGAAAATTTGTTCTTTTGTTTATATCTTAAAAAGTGGTTGAATTATAGCACTTTGAATTTCTATCATGGCTAACACTTTGAAACGATCTTGTATTTGTCACGCGATACCACACGTATTCGCCTATTTCGATGGAAGAAGGCATGTGGATAGTATACATCAATATCTCGACCAAGTTCGCTGGCCAGCTTCATCAGCCATCTTGTTTCAAAATGGCGGCCATTAAATTAAAAAAAATTATATTTAAAGTGAGGTGCAAAAAAATTAGAAATTGAAAAAGGTTTCTTTCTTAAGTATTTGACTTTGATATAAGAATTCAGGAGCATTTTTTTTTTGCCTTTATCTTAAAAAATGGCTCAGATATAGTAGTTTCAATTCCTAACGTGGGTGACATTTTGAAAAATTTGATTTTTTGCCTGCGACAGCACTCGTATATATCAACCGATTCCGATGTGAGTGAGCATGTGCACAGCAATTACTAACGTCTCGACCAAGCTCACTGGTTAGCCTCATCCACCATGTTGTCTTAAAATGGCAGGCACTTTCAGAAATCGCCGAATTTGTCAGCCAAATATAAGTTACTTTAATTAAAAGCAGCTTGGATAAAGCTGAATAATTTCGCGAAATTCTCATTCATAATGATTTAATATTGATAAAAATTAGTATTGAATCTCCTACATTCGGTTTCCACTTAATTGAGCTTCGTGTGTTTGAATAATATAAGTTGGCTTTTTTAAAATAAAGAATATGAAAGCTAACTCTTCCTCCAGGCACTGGCTGGAAGGACTTTTTTGTACTTATTATTATTTGTTTTATCCTTTATTTTCATGCTTTTATTGTTTATATCGTAAAGCTTAATTTTATTCTGAGTTTGTTCATAAGATCCTAGTATTACTGCTCAGTAGGGTGGAGTGAAAAATTTTTTTCTCGAAATTACTATTGCCTGAGTAATTATATGGTGCCAAACTGACTGAAACAAATTGTCACCAAATTTTAGCTCAAAATATTGACTCCTTGAGGTTCCACACCTCAAGTGAATATTTGTATAGCCTGTTTTAAATTTTTTTAATGCATTTTTAACAAAACAAATAATTAATTAATTGAATAATTAATTAATTTGTAAATTAATATTAATTACTTACGTTTTCATTAATAAATGGCTTTATTAAAACTTATTGTCAGATGTTAGTGCTAGAAAGGGCATTTCGTACATAAATATCAAAATAAATTTCAAAATCTAATGGTACGTATTCTAATCTAAATACGTACTGTGACTGACAGTGACTTTTATTATGTGGAATGATTCGTTTTTGCGACGGTTGTCTTTGTTTGATGCTTGTCTTTGTTTCAACCACTAAAATGTAGACACTTTTTTTTTTTTTTTTTTTTTTTTTTTTTTTTTTAAATTGACAAGACAGTACGGAACTTTATTTTAAACATGACCTCAACTGAAAATGAAACTTTTCGTAGTGTTTTTGGATCTCAAGTACAATTGAAAGAGACAGAGTTACCAACGTATGTTGATTTAATGAAGCATTTCCTATGGATAAAAAATGAACATGGAACGACATTTTTTTAGTAGACTAACGATATAAGAGAATAACAGGATCAATATACATTTCTGCAATTCAAAAATTGAAGCTTATTATAGAAAGGCAATGTAGAAGGGAAAATCAGGAATCTGAAGTAGAGGAACTGATAAAATACTCATGAAATATAATATTAATAATAATTCTTATAAAAGTATTACGGATTTATAAGAAAACGCTGTTTTAGGATATGATTCAGAATTGGAAGATAACTCTGAAGATGAAGACGATTGCGTTTGTCATGAAGCCAAATGTCGGAAGTATAATATCCATGATACTCCTTCAAACAGCAGGACAGGCCAAGTGAGAATATCACTGCCAGTTCTAGACGTTTATTGTGATAGAACGGGAGGATTGAGTAAGTCAGCTGCTATCATTGCATCATCTATGCTTCGTGATATAGGGATTGTATCCAAAGATACTCCATCCAAAGTTACTGAATGGATTAAGCTGAGGGGAGAACGACGATTACACTTTTAGAACAGGTTGCCGTTGACTGTGATGGAACGAACGTCAATGTTGGGACAAAAAATGTCGCAGTTAGACAGCTTGAAATTTTTGTTGGCCACAAATTACACTGGTTTGTATGCTTACTGCATACAATTGAACTATATCTAGACCGTCTTTTCCAGAAGATTGACGGATCACATTTGGGCAAAACTAGTTTTTCGGAACAATAGGAAAGTCTCTGGGAATGTGCGAAACCCTTCTTATGATAAGCTTTGTTTTTATTCCAGTTGCTCTGTGTAAATTTCATAAAAAAAATCTCAGTGCACACAAAATATAACTCTTCAATATTTCTAGAGCAGTATCTTCGGGCGACTGCCTTCCAGATATAGCAAACAGAATTCCCGGAACGATGTCTCATTCAAATTGAATCTATATAGTCAACAGAATCCTACGCCTGTATGTGTCGACTGCCGAACCAACAGAAAACTTTAAGCTCCTAGTAGAATATGCCATGAAATTTACATGCCATCCTGGTTTGAAATAGAGGAAATACCAGGAGCTACTCATGAAGCACGTCACCTGCAGAGAATGATAAAAAGAAAAGCTCAAAGGCTTTAAGTCAATCGTTCACGAAATTATTCAGAGAAACTCTCATTTTGCTCAATCTAAAAGCAGTCTGTTGGCAATACTGTTAGAAGAACGATCCCATATTTAAAACCCGTGGCTCCGAAAAATACCGAAAGCAAGGAAAATTGACTGGAGGCGGAAATACACCAATTTCACCTTATACATCTTCATTTCGAAGCAAAGGACTATTTTGAGATAATTCACTGGGAAAATTCTTCGGAACCACCAGCTACCATGAACCTCAGTGACGAAGGCCTAGCAAGTATGATCAGAAACGGTTCATAATTTGAAATTGAGGAGCTCCTTTGTCCTTCTCAAACAGTAGATAGTCATGTGCGGCTAGTAACACAAGCATCATTGGTAACACTTGGAGCCGAAGGCGGGAATGGATACAGTCGCAGTGCAATCAGGTAACGAAAGGAACTTCCAATGTTTGAGACCAAAGTTAAAAATTTTTGTTCCTCATGTGAAATCCAAATTTGAAAACTGATTAAAGTAAAATGTCTCCTGGTTTCTTTTTTCATTTTTAGAGCTGTTTTTAAGTTAGAAAAAAAAGCTTTTGTAAACATTAAAATTAAATAATTGAAATAGATTTTTTTAATTTTTGAGTTAAAATTCCTTTCTTTGGCCCCCTGTGTGGAACCTGAAGACGCTGAGTGGCTGTGCTGGAATTTTTTTACAGTATCTTTTTAGCAAAACAGCACCATTTAATGAGTCAGGATATATTAACATTTAAAAAAAAGGCCTTTTTAAACTCCACCCTACTGTTCAGTATAATCCGGCTGAAATATGTTATTATTATATCTATTATTGTTATAATTTTATACAATATTCAAGAAAATTATTAATTAGTAATTTCTAAGTTCATTACTTTTAATTGTCTGAGGCGTAGCTTTTAAAAGAGTGATTGAATTTAAGTAAAACTTTTAACTGGTTGATTTTAACATAAAACCATGATTCAATAAAATATATTATATGAACTTTAAAATTTTCACTGTTTTACTTAAAAGATGACTAAAATAATAAAAGATATGTTACAAGTTAAAAATATGCATTTTCTTTAAAACTCTTTAGTACTTTCTACTTTCAAGTCTAATAATTATTGACTTTCTCATTTTTGAAAACAAAGTGACTTATTTGTATAAATAAACAGCAATTAGTTATTAAAATATTCACTGACGAAGTGCTTGGAAAAGATTGAAAGTACTAAGAAGTTTTAAATAAAATGTATATTTTTAACTTGTAACATCTCTCCTATTATTTTTTGTCACCTTTTAAGTAAAACAGTGAAGATTTTAAAGTTCATATAATATATTTTATGTTTTATTAAAATAATTTATTTTAAATATATGCTGTAAATTCCTAAATATCTGCGCTATCCATGTTAAGAGTTTTACATTTAAAAATATATAAATACATTATTAGGCAAATAAAGTAACATTATTTTATCTTTCTACGGCGCATATTTAAAAATGTATTTTTCAATTACACTAATTTTTTAGTGTTTTTGTTTCTTTCATGAAATTTGTATTTAAAGTTGATACAGAAATTAAGAAAAGATTAATTTAAAATGTTTAAACACATTCTCTCAATGGGTATATATGCGTATATCTATGCATAGTAAAAAATTAACAGGAATTATATATTATCGACATTTTTTAGCCCCTATATGCTATTTCTTACGGCTAGCAATTAAAATGTCGTCTCTAAAAAATAATGTATCATTGTATAAGCTAGCTGTAAAACAAAACAGATGTATCATTGTACAGTTAAATACTCTATTAGAATTTTTTTAACTTCTAAGCATCGCACAGATTCAATTTTTATACCGTCGTATTGAGAGAAAAAAGAACTTTTAAATGCAATTTGTTTGAAAACTGCAACTCAATTTATTTTTGAGATATTAATTTTTTGTAGTTTTTAGTACCATTTATTTCATGTTGGACACAAGTATTCCCTTGCAGTAGAAAGTGAAGGAAAAATAGTTGGAAAGCACTAATTATATCTTTTTGTTGCCATTTTCAATACAACTGAAAAAAAAATGTTATTAAAAAATGTGCTATTTTGAAAATATATATATGAATGATTTCTGATAAAACATGGAGCTATTATAAACTATATTTAATTTTAAGTATCTATATTAATATTAAAAACAAATGAAGGCATACGAATCAATCGATAGCAGATTTTTTGTCGAGTTTCTTGAATGACGACATCTCTTTTTTTGGATTTGTGTATTATTCAACAATAGTAACGTAATATGCATACTTTACGAGGCTAACGCATGCTTTACTTTAGATGTTGTTTAAAATGGGGTCGTAAATGTGGAATTCTTCAGCGGATGCGACTGATGTCATTTTATATAAAATAAAAGCGTGTGTTTTAAGTCTTATAACTGATATGTGTAGTTCTGAAATTAATTGGAAATTTCACTTTGGTAATTTGAAAAAAAATAAAAGTTCAAATTGTCGTGTTTAACTTGTGTTTCCAACATTTTCTTAAAGTTTTAAAGATAAATAAGTCATGATTCGAGGTCAAGGTTTATTTTTTTTTTATTCAAATTAAATTTCTTTTTTATATAAACATGGAGGTGACACATCATTCCATGGAGATGGCAATCTTTAATATTAACGAGGAATATAAGATTTATTGTTCATTTACTAGATTAAAAAATATTTATGTTTTCGATATTAGGTTGTTTTGTTGCTTAAGAGGTATAATATGTTATTTCAATGAAATGCAGAATGTTAAATAACACGTCAAACAAAACCACAAAAAAAATTCTTTATTAAGTAATGTTGCAGTCTTGAGGTATTAAATATCAAAGATATATTGTAACCGATTATTCACTTTCGGCTGTTCAACCACAGAAATCAACTCTTCATACCATATAGTTGCTTCTGGCTCTTTACTGAAAACAAATTTCTTCTTGGATCCCGAACTTTTTACATAATATTAACTTCTATACGTAATCTTCAACTGCGGTCACATTTGCTAAATGCAGCTTAACAGGACACTAACTTGAATCATGTGCATACAAAAAATATGTGTTTCTGAAAAAATAATGAGGAAATTATGTTTTCAGAATGAACAAGTCCAAAAGCTTTCTTTTCATTTTGAGACGTTTCAATTTTTTGAAAATTTTTATCAATCTGAGTATTTCAGTGCTGAACCGAATTCAAGACATTTACGGACTTCAGAAGAAACAATTTTGACTTTCAATATTTTTTGTACCCTCTTTTTTGTAGAGTTTAATTTTTTTCTTTTACTTATTTTGTGTTGGTATCTTTTTTTTATATGTATCTTTTTCTCTTTTACATTTCAACTTTTCATAACTTTCATTCTTAAGCTCTTTTTCAAGCAATTTTATTCTTTTGTATGCCTTTGTTTTGTTTCTGTTAATAATTTTTTTACTGCATTTTACCCGACTAGTACCTGTTATACGTGTCACATCTTTAATATTCGCAATAGGATTGTTTATACTTTCTGAATTATCATCTGTTTCTGGAGTAGTAGAATTTAAAAGAACTTGCTCTAATTTTTCTTTATTTGCTTTCTTCATTCGGCTTTGCCTTGTCCTTTGTACCCAATACTTTCTTTGTGCACGCTTCTGTTGTTCACTCAATTGAGAAATAGCTTTAATTTTTCCTTCTTGTTTCATCTTGTAAACTTTTGCGTTCCTTTTTCATACATTCTTCATACAATTTTGGATTTTCTTTAATTTTATCCCGTCTTTTCTGCTCTGTTTCTCGTTTGATTTTTCTTTTTTTCTGTACAGAAATCTTTTTGCTTTTTGATCGAGCCATGATAAATAAAATTATGTTAAAATATCAATGTGCAATTAGATAAACATAAGTAGATTAATAGATAAATAGAGAATACAACACTTTAAATACATGACTGCAGTCAAAATTAAATATTTTAGAATTAAAAATTTTCAGTTTGAATTATTTTTTATTATTATAAAATTATCCGAAAAATAAAAATATAGATTAAATAATTAAAAATATACTCTAAACACCCTTAAAATATTATTTACATCAATAAATGTCGCATCCATGGATCAATGTCACCGCAATGCTACAACAATGGCATCCAGGTGACATCCATGGAGGTGACATATCTGAGATTAGGACTAATATTTTCTAAACTATGCACAATATTAATATAATGCTACTTGATTACAAAATTAAATAGAGTGATTTAAAGCTAATATCAACAAAATTGTGCTATTTTTAAAACTTACATTATGAATGAGGCCATGGATTTGACATCCAATTCAAGTACCCTATGGTAATTAAATTTTTTTTTATTAAAACTAGATGAGATATCAATTTACCACGATTCCTAAATACTCCATCCAACAAGTAGCTTCCAGCAGTTAATTTTAATTGAAATTTCTAGATGATTCTGCCATCTAGTAGATTTTTATATAACTATAACTGATATGTCATGGAAGTAGCTATAATTCTGGGGACAGAAGCGACTTGGTCTGTATTTTTTTTAAAAATAAATATTCAAAATTTTCTTTTCAAAAGTAAATAAAGTCTATGCATTTTTTAACCTAATATATTTTATACGATTCTTTTCCTTCATCTTATGGGATACTTTCATGTTGTAAAGTACAAACAGGCATGAGGGACATACCATGGAGGTGAGATTTAGTATGATTTTAATTTATTAAAATAGTTTTAAATTTCAAATTTATTCTAAAGTATTTTTAATAGAAGCTTTCGATGTCCCTTCATAGATTATCTACTTAATCGAACAATTATTTCCATAAAAGTACAAAAATTTGATTGGGACTCAAATTTATATTTAATTTCAGAACTACCCGTTCCATATACTAGTTACCGTATGTTTTGTACTATCTGTATTTATATGCAGATATATATATTTTTTTTCATCAGGGGTGACACTAATTTCTGAAAAAGCAGAATTCCTGTATTCTAGTATTCTTAATTCCTTCAAATATCTAATTTTTGCTATTAAGATTTTTGCTAAAAATAATTCTTTTCCCACAATTATATTTTCTCACTAAACAAAAATGCGAAGAATAATGACAAGCAAAATATCTTTTCTGATATTTGTTTCTATAATTTTAGAAGTCTTATTTTTCTCAAGAATGCATTTACATATATGTTTGATAAAAAGACTTTCTAAAAGAAGAATGCTTTCGACATGCTAGTTATTATTCAAGTCCTTTTCATATGATCGATTCATATGTTTAGAAATGCAGAAGACCTCAAATAACTAGAATGGATTATCATATGCATATTTTGTATCTTTAAATTTTCATAACTATTTATGTACGAATACTTAATTAAGGTCGGAATAATGTTTCACATTTTTTATAATTCCCATGTTTTTTTTCAACTTGAATGTCAAAAATATCCCCTTTAAAGTGTGCATTACATTGGTTCATAAAATTCATAAAAAATAGGGCACTTGTATATTAAAATTTGTGACAAAAAGCTTGTTATTGCAAAACTAACTTTAAGTCTTTCTCGATTCCCTTGTCCTATGTTGAATTTATAAAACAAATCTAGAAAATTCATTTAATAATACTAAATTTCCAATCGAGCAATGGTGTCTTTTGTTTCACTGAAAAAGATTAGAGTGTATTTTGTTTACTGTAAAAGCTTGCAATCAAAGTTTTAGAAAAAAAATTCACAAATATTACGGACATTTGGGTAGTAATTCTCGGAAACGGCGATGCGCGCCTATCACATGTATCTTCACTTTCAATACTAGTCGGAAAGGTAATAGGCTCGATCACAGAAGATAACACTGAAAAAAAATTAAAAGCTAAGGTTAGTCGGGATGTTAAATTCGTTGGACGATGGTTTCTAGATCAATATCAATAGCATTTAAAAAATAAATACAGTTAATCAATATAATATTGGATATTGGATGATGACACTTGTGCAAAGGGAATGGCAAATAACAACATGCAGGTGGGGGGGGGGAGAGATCTGTTTGTGTGGGGGTGAGGTCAGTTGTAATAAATAGACGCTTTATTAAAATTAATAGCAACACTTGTATAACTTCAATAATAATTTTTTTTTCTGTTAGTGCATAGCTAGTATAAGTAACTCGTGATAAATATATTACTATTATTATTATTATTTTAATTCATGATACATAAAATAGTCTTAGATTCAAAAATTTCAAAATCAACGAAGGTGGTATACCTTTGTTCTTGTCCTCATCGTCACTCATCCCTGAAACTTGTATCATACATAATTACGTAACAAATTTAATAGTTTTAGAAAAATAATAAATCACAAGAAATAAATGAAAATGCAAGATATTAAACTTCAACTTTAATTATATATTTTTTCAACTTTTATTTTATGGAATAACAACAACAACAAAATACTACTGTTTTACAATCTGTTTCATTCCACAGAAAATAAAAATAGAAAAAAATTAAAGGATGATAAGGAAACACACTTCTTTCGCTAGATAATGTCTTCTTTTTTTTTAACACAGAGTGTTTGCGGTGTTTGCACATTTGTAGGACAATTGCGATGAAAGATTTTAAAAATCCAAATCTTATGGAGAAAATATTTCAGGCATCAGATTCTTATTTGAAATTAAAACTATCGTCTGATATGTTCAAATTTATTTTTCTTTAAAAATGGTGGATGTAAGCAAGCTGTTATCGAAGGATACATTGTTGCCCTCTCCAATCAGATTCTTATTTAATAATAATAATAATAAAAAAAACAGTTGGGAAAAATTATTCTTCAAATTAGAACTTAGAATAATAGTCCAGGCAATAGGGGATTTTACCTAGCAAAATTAATGGTAGTTCTGGAAATCGGCTTAAATTATATTTTTTTGGTCGCTGAATACTTAATTTGTAACTTCCCACCAAAATTTCCCCCGGCAACCCCCCCGCCCCAAATTTTGGTAAAAAGTCCCTCCAAAAAGGTTTTTACTAAAAAAAATAAATTTTTTTATTGTTTTAGGGAAAAGGCATCCAGAAATTCAGAAAATAGACAAAATTTGCAACAAATTAGATATATGACATTATGACTTAGGATGAAGGAAGTGGAAGGGGGGATCTGCCTCGGAACATGCGCGCGGTGCTGCGTGGACTAAGTTGCGCAATTCCACTTAACCACTCACACGTTTACATTCGCTCTCCCATCTCCCCTCCGAACTTTCCTTATAAGGTTTACTTTAAGTTTTTGTGCCGCTGAATCCGAATTTTTAACTTACCCCCAAAAATTCCCACCCGAAACCGCCCCCCCCCCCCAAATTGTTGTTATTAACTTAAATTTCTTATTGTTTTAGGGGAAAATCAATACGAAATTCAGAAACTAGACAAAATTTGCAACAAATAGGATACATGACATTATGACGTAGGATAAACGAGGAGAGAGGGGGCTGTCTCGGAGCATTCCCCACGCGCTTTTCTCAAAAACCAAATTTTTTCAAAAAATCAATTTTTTGGGCGGTTGCCAGATGAAATTTTTGTGGGAAGTTACAAATTCGGATTCAGCGACCCAAAAAACATAAAGGGAGTCGAAATCCTGAACTGGTATTAATTTTTCTAGGTAAAATCCCCTATTGCCTGGACTTCATAACTTAGTGCACATAGCTCCGCAGTGCATGCCATCCCCCTCCCCGTTCATCCTACGTCATAATGTCATATATCCTATTTGTTGCAATCTGAATGCTTTTCCCCTAAAACAATACGAAATTTAAGTTAAAAACAACTATTTGGGGGGGTTTCGGAGGGTGGGGGAATTTTGGAGGAAGTTAAAAATTCGGATTCAGCGACCCAAAAAATTAGTAAACCTTATAGAAAAAGTTCGGAGGGGAGATGGGAGGGCGAATGTAAAAGTGTGAGTGGTTAAGTGGAATTGCGCAACTTAGTTCACGCAGCACCGCGCGCATGTTCCGAAGCAGATCCCCCCTTCCCCTTATTCCTAAGTCATAATGGCATACATCTAATCTGTTGCAATTTTTTTTTTACTTTCTGAATTTCTAGATATTTTTTCCCTAAAACAATAAAAAAATTGATTTTTTTAATAAAAACCTTTTTTGGGGGGGCATTTTACCAAAATTTGGTGAATGGTTGCCGGGGAAAATTTTGGTGGGAAGTTAAAAATTCGGATTCAGCGACCCAAAAAACATATAGTCAGCCTTCTTCCAGAACTACCATGAATTTTCCTAGGTAGAGCCCCTATACGGTCTCTATTGCCTGGACTATAAAGTGGTATTGTGAATAAAAATACTGCGCAATTAATTTCCTAATAAGATGAATATATGGGTCATTCTCTGAAGAGTGGCTGTTTTAAAAAAAAATTGCGGCCCAATAAAATTGCCTCAAAAATCTCAAAATTTAGCCAACAAATACCTTATTGCTATATTTATCAAAAAATAAGACTGAAACTGTGTCTCATACCAAACTGTGTCTCATAGTTCTTCAGATATTTTAATTTTAAAGCACTTCCATTGCTAAAATGTTGAAATAAATGATTTGCACCCGAATTTAAGAACAAATTTATTTGTAAATATGAAAAATGCTATATTTCACATACATGTTAAATAGATAAAGGTTTATAAAAAGTCTGGTGCCATTGTGACGGTTGGGAATTAAAATTAAGTGGTTTCATAAACATACCACCGCCCTTGAAAAGGTTAAAAAAGAAAAAAAAATATAATTAGAAGTCATACGGTCAATAAATAATATATATATATTTTTTTACTCTATGTCAATTGAAAAATAAAGATAAAGCATTTACATTTAGAAGAGTTAATGTTTATTTGAATTAGCACAAAAAATTTTTTTTATTTATCCCTGTTAAATAATAAAAATTAAAAATGCATTATCTTTAAAAGTTCTTTGAGATTTTTAATGTGTATTTTATTGCATTAGATTTTCTTATTTTACTGTTTAGTACATATATAAATGGATTCGGATCATTTCTTCACAATTTAAATCACTCCCTCATATTAAAATTATGAGGGAATGATTGAGAGGAAATGACGAAATACTTCTGAAAACCATGTTATACAAAAGTGATTAGTCTTAGGTATATTTTCAGTTACTAAATATCTTTTGAAACACATTTCTAATAATATAACAACTTAAAAAGGCATTTCATTAGTTTTTATTAAATTTATAATAGATGAGGGAATGACGCGTAATAAAAATACTTACATAGATCTAGTACTTCAAAGCCATATACTAACCATTCAAGAACGTTTTTGAGAAAACAATAATATGGATATTTCACTTTACTATTGTACAAACTGTCCTAGACATATATAAAGCATGTGCTGCTTTCTACTAAGTAAATAATGGCATATTTATAGTTATTTGAGTGAATGACGACAAATGCTAGGGACATCATTAAAAAATGCCATAATTCATTCATTATATAAAATATAAATATAATTAAATGGCTAAATATGTATTTAAGTGTGTTTAACTAATTGAAAAGAAATAATTATAAATATACGTGCTGCAATGGTTGAGTAAGAATTTTCTTTCCTACATATGTGAATAAGGACATGGTGAGGGAATGATATTTGCATTAACAAAATACATTATTTCAATTTTAGTAAGCAAATAATTACAGTTTATATGTATAACTTATTAATATTGATAATTTAAATCACTTTTTCTTTTTGTAATTTTAAAACTACGTCTTTAAGAACCCTGGGACATAAAATTGCCACTTTTCATAGAATGATCCATATAAGGGAAATTGTACAAACTAAAAAACATCTGCATCTAACTCAAGATGATGTCCAACGAGCGGTAAACATATTTGTTTTTTCGAAATATTTCTTAATGAATTGAAGCTTATAGCTATACAATTTTTATAAATATTCATTTCTTGGTGCAATAGCTGTTGCACTCTTATGCAAAAATGCATGATTACAAAATTTATTACGATTATATATATTAAATTCAGTACTACGGATACAATCCAACTTAAATGGGACGTAATTACCATGGAAACTTAGAATCATTACCTATCATAAGATACCATTGATTTCATTATATATGACAGGATTTAACAGATTGAAGAATACTTTTATTAATAATTTTAAAGATTTGAATCGATTTTCATAAAATTTGAAATGACTCGACAAAATTCTGCAACGATTATATATATTGAATTTCAATCCATTCGGCTGGGTAGTTTTTGTGCTGTTACATGCGGACAGGCGGACAAACAGGCAGACGGACGGAACAGACGACGATTATAGGTGCTACGTTTTTATATAATTATGAGCACACCTAGAAATTAATAACTGAAATATAAGTTATAAGAGTTAAAACAAATAAGTTGCACCTAGATAGCACTACTTTTCAGAATTTTACAAGAAAATGCTTATTTGAGTTATTGGGTTTTCAAATTTGTTATACGTTTCTTAATTATTTAATCTTTAATATAAAATATGTAGATATCCACATTTTAAGTTTGTAATGTCTATTTTTACTATCTATATTATAAAGGACAAACATATCTGTGCGTAACGCATACGTCATTTTGCGAATGGCAACACTTTGAAATTTGAAATAAAATTTCGGTTTTGCAATTTTCTCGACGGCAAATTTTTAAACTTCTAAATATTGCACATTTTAAATTTTTACACCTTCGTATGATAAAAAAAATGCTCTTTTAAATACAATTTGTTTGAATGCTTTATCTCAATTTATTTTTGAGATATTAATTTTTTGTACTTTTTAATACCATTTTTCTAATCGTGGCAACAAAAGTACCCCATTTCTATTGAAAGTCATTGAAAGTAAACGGAAAATAGTCGAAAATAGGAGATACTGTATCTTAGTGTTGCCATTTTCTCATAAAATCTATAAAAAAAAGTTGAAATTAAAATATGGGTTATGTCAAGAATATTGCCTGTTATTCCGTGATAATGACGTCTTATACATAGTTTTCTATAGTCGAAGTTTAGGACTCGATTGTAAAAGTGGATTGCTTTAGCGGATGCAAATGACGTCATTTTATAAAAAAGCGTGAATTTTAATTCTAAAACTTGAATTATGTTTTGTAGAAGTGCGCCATTTTCACAGCCCAGCTGCTTTAAAATTCTTCACAGGTGAAAATGGTTCACTTTTGATAAATAATGTAATCGAAATCACACACTGATAAAACGCAATGGTTTACAAAAATTTTAAATAATATCATGTTCCTGAAGTTTTTCCTCAAAATTCTCTCGAATAATAAAATTTTAATGCTATTCTTTAGGATATTCTACTAAAAATGTATCAAAATAACATAATTTGCTTAATTTAATTTTTCCTAATTTTATATAATCTATATATTTAAAACACGAGTGTGTTTTTTAGTCATCTGCCCTGATCTTTCTGCTGAACCAATTTTACTAATATTTTTTTTAACTCTTCATTTGTAGATGTGATAGCACTATCTGTTTTTTTTTTGTTGTTTTTAATATTCCAACTTTTATATTTTAATTTTAAACGCATTTTATGAAATTTCTTCAAAATGGTGAAAATTAGATAGCTTTCATTATTGCAGACAAGAGAGAAATAATGAGGTATTTTTATCTTTATTCATGCTATTTACTGATAAAAATTCAAAATTGTTGATAAAAATTGTTGTATAGCGTTTAGTGTCGCAATATCCCATTAGGAGCAGAATATTATATTAGGGGCATAATAATGGAAAACGACATACTGCTTTTGAAAACACGCATTTTTCCTCATTGTTTTTCCTTCTGCATGTTTACTGATACTAAGTTTCAGATACTAGGCGAAATGCTTATTTAAGTGAAAATCAAAAAGAAAACGATCATTTTCTTAGATAAAACTAAACATTTTAACAGGTGAAAATTGCATTTTTTCATTCCAGAATACCAAGCAAAAGATCCTCAATTGATAACCACTTCCTAATAACTGATCTTTATTATATTTTATTCATTAAGTATCTATATTATAATAAACAAACGTATCTGTGCGTAACAGCTGACGTCATTTTGAGAATGGCAACACTTCACAATCAAATTTGTATCTTGAAATTTTCGCTACTGCAATTTTTTAATCTTCTGACCATCGTACATTTTCAATTTTCGTCGCATAGGGAAAAAATTTACTTTCAAATGCAATTTGTTTAAAAACAGTATCTTAATTTACTGATGTATTATATTTTCTAAAATAATTTTTAAGCATGATTTTTTTTTAAGTTTATCTTATCACGTGCCGGTTTCAATACATAATAAATATTTTGCACATGAAGCAACAAACAGTTTTCAGCATTTATTGCTGACTATTTTTGCATAACGAAATTAATACTTCCTTTATAAACAAATAAAAGAATAATATTAAAAACCACCAATCTAACATATTTGTGAAAGACAAATTAACGAAATTAATACTTCTTTTATAAACAGATAAAAGAATAATACAAAAACACAAATCTAACACATTTGTAATCGTACAATTTAAATTTTTAGATCACCAAATTGGATTTTTTTTTTTCCAAATGGGATTTTTTTTGTTTGCAAAGTTCATCTCAGTTTACTGATTGTCTATGGTTTTGAAAACAATTTTAAAGCATGAAATATTTTTTTAATTTATCTATATCGCGCGGAGCTCGATTACGAAAGATTAATCCGTTTGCCCTTAAAACAAAATAAAGAGTTTATCATTTTCTTACGGCTAATATCCGTTAAAAAAAAACTTCCCTATGAATAAATAAATAAAATAATATAAATAAAACACAAATTTAACAGACATGTATAAGCTCTGAAATTATAAGAATATAAAAGGACGCCCTAAGCAGCAAAATCGTGATCAAATAATTCTTAGCATGCGGCTAATAAGAAAATGTCGCATTTGATAAATTTCAAAAAATTATTTGATTGTATAATTCGTATTTTCCATATGAAAAATGTTTTTTTAATGAAAGTAGGAAATGTAAAAAATTTATTGCATATAAAAAATTATTAGTTTTCAATTTAAAAAAAAAAAAATGTTTTCCTATATTCTTTAACCCGGGAAGCCCGGGTACGATCCCCTAGTTTTACTAATTATATACCAATTATCAGGCATTGTTGTATATTTTAAAACAATGTTACAATCTGTAAGACACACAAGTCAGCTTTTATACTAGACTAGGGGGCTCAGTCTCCTGCGAGCTACACCCGCCAATCCCCGTTCAGGCTTCGCAGCCTCTGAAAATATACTAATGTGCATTTTCAATTTTTACACCGTCGTATAAGGAAAACAATGAACATTTAAAGGCAATTTGCTTGTAATATGTATCTCAATTTATACATGAGTTGTTAAATATTTGTAGTTTTTAATACCATTTCTCTAATTGTGGAACTAAAATGCTCCATTTTATTGAAAGTAAAGGGAAAATAATAGATTATTGTAACTTTTTGTTGCCATTTTCTCATAAAAACAGAAAACAAAATTGAAAGTAAAATACGTGCTATGTCAAGAATATCGTCTGTTATACAACCGGGAAAATTTTGGGTTTATTTAGTTTTTATTTATCAATTAAATGATTTTTGGTTTATTGCAAACTTATTTTACCAACGATATGTAAGACTTTCTCTTTACAAAAATGTATTTTAAAGAATATTTGAGTGACTTATTTTATCCGCACTTTCTTATTTCGTATCAAAAATCTGAAAGAATTCAATTTTATTAATCCATGTGTAATAACAATTTCCGAATTTTGAGAAAATGTAAATGAATGATTTCTGATAAAACATGTAAGTATTATAAACAAACAAATTGAAGCATATGAATCAATAGATACCCGATTTGTTTTGCCGAGATTCTTGAATGACTACATTACTGCTGGGTGTACGTATGGATCTGAAGGTGTCATAAATTGTCTCATAATTTTAAAATTTTAAGTAGTTTCCGATATGTTTTTTTTTTTTTTTTTTTTTTTTTTTTTTTTTTTTTTTTTTAATACACTCATTGCCATAAAAATTTGCGTACCAAGATATAATTGTGGGATAGTAACGAAACTTGGCATGTAGGTACATATCAGGCAGATATGCAAATGATTAGAAATGCAGCGTGATTGCGCATTGCGTAATGCCAGTAGAGAGCGCTGAACTTCGTCCTCCTTAGAGTATAAAACTGGTAGGCGGAACTTGTCTGAGTGTATCTTTTCTTTTGCAAAGGAAACGCTGAGGTAGACATGCCGTTACGCAGCCATCGAAGACAATATGAGCAGCTGTCAGACTTCGAGAGGGGGAGAATCATCGGGATGATGGAAGCTGGGTGGTCAGTTCGGCGAGTATCTCGTCAAGTAGGCCGTTCTGATTTTACTGTCAGGGAGTGTTGGGACCAGTGGACTGAAGAGACGTGATTTACACGGCGACCAGGCTCGGGACGCCCTCGACAGACCAGTCGTCGAGAAGACCGTCACATCATTCGAAACGCACACGTAGAGCCAACTGCCTCATTGGCCGCTATCCAGACACAGGCAGCACCTTCACTACGGACCCCTGTGTCTTCCCGAAACATCGCAAGGCGCCTGGCTCAAGGACATCTGGTATCGCGGCGCCCATTACGTGCGCTGCCAATGACACCCACCCACCGACTCCTCCGTTTGGAGTGGTGTTGCGCACGACGGGATTGAGTTGCAACGGAATGGAACTAGGTCGTTTTCAGCGACGAGTCTAGATTCAATTTGAGCAGCAATGACAATCGTGTTCGTGTGTGGAGGCCCCGTGGTGAACGCCTCAATCCTGCCTTCGCTTTACAACGACACGCCGCTCCCACAGCTGGTGTGATGGTATGTGTTGCCATTGCTTACGAAACACGGTCACCCCTAATATTGATCCGTGGCATAATGGCAGCCCAGCGGTACATCCAGGACATCCTTCAGCCACATGTGTTGCCATTCGTGGCAGGGCTCCCAGGAGCCATTTTTCAGCAAGACAATGCTCGGCCACACACAGCAAGGATGTCACAAGCCTGCCTCCTCCACATTACCAATCTTCTCTGGCCTGCTCGATCCCCAGATTTGTCACCAATCGAGCATATCTGGGATCATTTGGGACGGCAAGTTGGACCCCCTACGAATTTGGTTGAACTCGAGGCGCCTTTACAGCAACTGTGGAACGAGATGTCTCAGGACATCATATGGAACTTGTATGCTTCAATGCCTGCTCGTATCGCATCGTGCATTCGCGCTAGAGGGGGTCCAACAGAGTACTAAAATTTCCGTTCATTTGTACTTTTTTCTGCAATAAATGATCCTTTTTCTTTGGTTTTCTACTCACTTACTTATATCACAGTAGTACTTACGCGTGTAAAATTTCGTTTCATTTGGACGTCTTTTTCTTGGTGCGCAAATTTTTATGGCAATGAGTGTATTTAATGACATTCCCGTAATGGTGGTAACTTAATAACTTCGGTTTTGTGGATGAAAGAAAAAAGAAGGGAACGATAGCATTTATTAATAATTTTGTCTTACCATTGTCTCATAAAAGTTAAAATGTGGAACTTTCTTTTATTTTAACTGATAGTCTAAACAATATTGTAAGTAAATTACGCATTTCGAGAAATAAAAACTTATTTTTCACATATTTAAGTTTCACCATTTCAGAATCATTTCATTTTAGAACGCAAAAACCGTCTGTCGACAAACAAGAAGCTTTTTATATGAGTTTTTTAAAATGCTATATCTAAAAAGGGAGATTAAATAAAAACAAACTTAAGCTACTTGTATTCAAGCTAGAAAGTTATTTACCCGATTTAAACTAAATGTACTTAAAAGGGAAAATACACATTTCCAATTAATTATTTTATAAAGATAGATATTAAAACTTTTCACAAGGGAGAAATAAGAAGAATTCTTTCGCGCGCAAAAAATAACTTTTTTAAAGCCTTTTTTAAATTCATTAATCTGAAATATTTTTGAATAAGTTCGTTGTAAAGACATCATTTTCAAATTTCGAATATTTTGCTGTTCCGAAAAAAAAAAAAAAAAAAATAAGAGATATATGTTGATGCCGATTTCATTAAAATGTAAACAAAATTAAAAAAAAAATAACCAAATATTTTAGCCAGTGTTATTGAAATTTAATAGAGAAGATATTAATAATAATTATATTATGTTAAAAGCATTTAATACATCTTCTATAGGTTTAGAAGAAAAAAGCAATAAAAAATTCATAAAAGATGTAATATGCACATTTCATCCCTAAAACATAAGTACTCTTTCATATGTGAGGAAAATTTCACAAACTATGAAATTAAAGGTAAAATCTGTCAAGGATGAAGCTTTTAAAATCGCGTAACTTGCAATTCAAATTATTAGCTAATTACAGAGATTATTATAAAAAATGGTTTGACTTACTTTTCTCATTAAAATTTAAATGTGAATTATCATTTATGCAAAGAAGCGGTGAAAACAATACCCTGACTAAATTGCACTTTTCTTAAAATTTGAAGAAAAAGCACTGGAATTGCATCAACTTTTTTCTATAAAACGAAAAGTTTTCTGTCGACCAATTGGAATCTTGAAAATCAATCCACTCTATTTTATTTTAGTGTTACATTCAACAACAGAGTTTAAACAAAAACAAATTTTAGCTCGTCGCATTTAATTGGACAATTATTGCCCCTTTTTAGAAGTAATGGATTTTTAGAAAAGAAACATAGTTTGTCAACTGTTTCCTAAAGGTTGCACTTAAAATGTGTCACAAACGCCTAAAATGTGGAAAAATTAATCCAGAATAACGACATTTTTAAGCAGTTATTTTAATTCAGAAACCTGTCACATTTTTTATATATTCGTTTAGATGACGTATAAGAATGTATTCAGATGTTAAAATTACATTTCTTTGATAACCCAGAGCCAAAATTATAATCGAGTAGTACAATCTTTAAAGTACGAAAATTTATAACAAATCAAGTCATTAAAAACTGTTATTAAGAAACATTTTAACAATTCATTGTAATTGCAATTCCATACTTCGTACTTAGTATTTAATAGAATTAGGATTTTAATCTTTTTAACACTTTTCAATAAAGTTGAAAAGTGTTTACGAATTCGGTTTGTCTGTCTGTCTGTGCTCTATCTCACGTAAAGAAAGCCCGATTGCCATAAAATTTATAGATGTTGTTTATCACTGTGGCATGTTCTGTATTAAAAATGAAATGTGTAGCATATACGGTTGATTTACAGAGACACTCAAAAGAATTCCGTTACATTACGGTCTGGGCGAAGAAAATAGTTTGCGGTGTATTTTAATGATATTACACTATTTTAAACATACTAGTTATATGTATCAGTGAGGTGTGCTGCACGAACCATATTTTAGAAAATGGTGTGAATAGAATTTTTCGTTCATCTACAGGGACACACCATAGAATTTGACTACAGAAGAAATTGAATAATAATGGACCTATTGAAGCCTATGAACAATAATTGTTGGAAGTGACTTTTCAGTTGTGGTACGTGTTTTTAAATTGAATATTTTTTTTACATTATTTGGTGTGTACAAGTTCTAAATAGATCATAAACAGGACTTCGCAAAAATTCTCATGTACATTTCGGTTTATTCACGGGAATTTTTAATGAAAATTCTCAACTGTGCTATTCTTTTAAATGAACTAACATTTAGCATACTATGCAGTATACATACAAATATATCGATCATAAACAGGGCATCACAAAAGAAAAATCATATATTTTTCCTAAAATTATTGGTAATAGCAAGAATTGGGTTTTCAAAATGTTCGTTATGCATTTTTCAAATTTTTTATTTAGACATCATGAGTCTTCTTATTAAATATTGAAGTTTTATTACAGAATTCTGAATGTGTTGGAAAGTATCACATATTCTATGGTTGACGCATATTTTTTTTCTTCTTTTAATTTAACTTTTTAATGTAATGTAATGATGTAATGATGTAATATTGTTAATCCTTTTTTACTCACTTCCTGATGAGTTAGTTTTCCATACATTATGTACAGTTATGTATACTAAATTATTGTAATGTAACATTTACCTATTTTCAGAACTTAATTTTCAATTACGAGAATGATATTATGTATTCACAGGGTACCCGAAAAACATCAACATCGGTTTTTATTCCATCACGATGTTTTATTTTCCTAATTTTGACTATACCTTAGATTATTTCTAATTACAATTACTAGCCCCTAGTAATCTAGTTACCAGTAGTCGTATGTTCATAATTTCCTTATAGCATGGGATTTTTTTCACTCTCTCTCACGCACACACACATTTTTTTTTTATTAACGTAACTAGCAGAAAAACAATTTCTTCATTCTAAAAAATAGCATTAAACATGAGATTAGAGATATCAGTAGAAATAGTTTTTCATTATTAATTATTTCCGAAACTTCAGTGAAGATTTACTGTGGAAACGCGAAAAGTTTTCTTTTCCATCTCTCTGTTAGGCTGTCTGACTGTCTATTCGGCGATAACTGCCGCAAAAACATCCGATGAGCTTTAAATTAAGTAAACTGGTTGGTGAGGTGCCTGGAATTAGCTCTATAGTTTTTGGTTACATTTGTGTGTAACTTCGGAAATTATAAAACATTTTATTTTGCAACATAAGGCTTTTCTATGGCATTTCAGACGATTTTCATATATTTATTTTTCGAAAGAAATGGCTCATTTGATGAAAGAACTTAAATGGTAAATTACAGATGTGGGAATTTCCCAATAATGGCCATTAAATTATTCCTATTATTTCGAAAATTTTCAATACATTTGTAAGATTTTTTAAATTAGGTGTATATTTTTTGGTAAAATTTTATTTCCAATAATATAAAACATCTTCTTTTATAAATTTGCTTATTTGAAATACACGTATTTAACTTTCTTACTTTTCTTTCATTAGTTACCCAGCAACTGTATTTAATCCTAATAATCTATCTATACTTACTATTTTAAAGAATTAGTTTGTTTCTTTATTTGTAGGAGATGATCTCTGGAACTACAGAACCGACTCCTAAAGTAATAGTATGAAAATGATGGTGTTAGTCCCACTTAGAACATAGGGTATATGTTATGTCATTGCCACTGGCCAAAAGTGAGTGCAGGAGCAAAAAACTTTTTAAAAATGCGATTTTTGTGTTACTTAAGGGCCTAGTGACATGAAATTTGGAATGGTAGTTATAAGATATAAATGATCTCAAAGAACTTTTCATAAAAAATTCGAAATTTAAAAGAAGTGAAAATGCGCGAAAACCGTTCTAAAAAACGTTCTAAATTGAAATTTCTACGAAATCTCAGAAAGTACCGATTCGATTTTTTAAAAAATGGTGTGAAAATGATGGCGACAGCCTTCGCTCCAACATATTTTATGGAACAAGACCATATTTTATGTCAGTGCCACTACCCCAAAGGAGGTGCAGGAGCAAAAAACGTTCTAAAGTGAGTTTTTGTGATATTGCAGGGTCTAGAAACTTGGAATTAGGCATAGTAGTTACTTATATGATATAAATAATCCAAGAATATTTCTTTAAAGTCTTCCAAATTTAAAAGGGGTGAAAATGCGCAAAAAATGCTCTAACAAACATTCAAAATTCCGATTTGTACGCAATCTCATAAAGTAGCCAACCGATTTCGAAAGTAATGGTTGGAAATTGATGACGACAGCCCTTGCTCCAACATAGGCACTATTTCATGTCACTGTCGCTACCATCTAGCAGTTGCAGAAGCAAAAAACGTTCTAAATTCTGAGTTTTGTGTTACTGAAGGGTCTAGAATAATGAAAATAGGCAGGGCAGTTATTTATATGATACAAATGATCTTTAAGAACATTTCCTAAAAAATCGAAATTTAAAAGAGGTGAAAATGAGCGAACAGCGTTCTAAAAAACTTTCTAAATTGCGATTTCTACGCAATCTCAGGAAGTACCGAACCAATTTAAAAAATAATCGTGTTAAAAGGAAGGTGACAGCCTTCGCTCCAGCATAGGCTGTATTTCATGTCGGTTCCACTACCCCAAAGGGGATACAGGAGCAAAAAACGATCTAAATTGCATTTTTTGTAATACTGTAGGGGCTAGCAACTTGAAATTAGGCATGATAGTTACTTATAAGATAAAAATGATCTGTCAGAACATTTCCTAAATTATTCGAAATTTAAAAGGGGTGAAAATGAAAAAAAAAAAAACGTTCTAAAAAACGTTCTAAATGGCGATTTCTATGCAATCTCAGAAAGTACCCAAACGATTTATAAAGTAATGGTTGGAAATTGATGATGACAGCCCTTGCTCCAACATAGGATCTATTTCATATGGGCGTCACTACCACCTTGCGGTTGCATTTTAAAAATCTCTCTAAATTGTAATTTTTGTGTTACGGACGTGGTTAGCAACTTGAAATTTGGCACGGTAATTACTTATGAGATGTAAATGTTTCCTGAGAACAGTTTCTTAAAAATTTGAAATTTAAAAGGGGTGAGGGTTGCAGGAGCAACAAACTTTCTAAATTGCGATTTCTGCAGTACTGAAGAGGCTAGAAACTTTAAATATAGCACGGTAGTTACTTATAAATTGTAAATGCCCTCTAGGAACAGTCGAAAATAAATTCGAAAATAAAAAGGTGTGAAGCGAAAAGGAAGAGTGAAAAACATTCTTAATTATAAGAGTCAAAATTAAGTTTCATAAGAATCCTAAATTACGATTTCTGTGGAATCTTAGGAAATAATAAACAGATTACAAAAGTTATTGGTTGCGAATCAAGGATGATAGTCCCTGATCCTGTATGGTCTATGTTTTATGCCGGTGGCACTACCACCTAGTTGGCAGGAACAACAAGAAAGCCTTTAAAAACATCTAAATTCCGTTTTCTATAGAATATTATTAAATACCAAACGATTTCAAGGTTAATGTTGACAAATTAATGATGACAGTCTCTGTTTCATCATTTTTCGAGATGTTCTATTTCAACTTCGTTTCGTCATTTTATGCTGGTGCTACTAACACCAGAGAGGTGGTAGACTGTTAGACAAGAAGCTTTCGAATTTGTCATGATTGTTAGTCCCTGATCCTGTATGGTCTATGTTTTATGCCGGTGTCCTACCATCTAGTTGGCAGGAACAACAAGAAAGCCTTTCAAAACATCTAAATTCTGGTTTCAATAGAATATTATTAAATACCAACCGATTTCAAGGTTAATGTTGGCAAATTAATGATGACAGTCTCTGTTTCAACATTTTTCGAGATGTTCTATTTCAACTTTGTTTCGGCATTTTATGTTGGCGCTACTAACACCAGAGAGGTGGTAGACTGTTAGACAAGAAGCATGGAATTTGTCATGATTGTTAATTTTAAGATGTAAATGTGTTAAGATGGTTTCTAAAAAATTCAAAACTTAAAATGAATACTGACATGAGCGTATGAAATGAGCATAAAAGTCTCAAATTAGTCTCTAAATTATCATTTATTTAGAATTAGTTTTAATTCTTATTGATTAAAATCTCATTTCTGTCTGTTGCAGTTTTATATTGAAGTTTAGTCAAACTTTGGCTTAATTCGTAATTTTTGAATTATTTAAAAAAGTATTCTTCTATTAAAAATAGTCATACAAATGTCACTTGGCATATTTCAACTATTACGTGAACAATGCCGCAGGTTTTGCTAGTATTATTATGAATATGAATACATGTGAGTATAATGTTTGAGTGAAGCCAACGTCAAAATGGATGAATGAATGCATTTGTATCTTTGCATATAGATAGATTTTAACCCAAAAAGGAAAACAGACAATGTTTTATTTATTTTATTCAAATATTTTGCTTATAAATTCAAAAGTTCATTATTTTCATAGAGAATTAATTTACATTTTTCTATAAAATTTTAAAATATTTGTTTAATCGTTGCCGAGAAATTCAGAACCCGGAATTATAATTTTACTTACACAATTAAATTTTCAGTTGAAAGATTTTCACGTGGAAAAGGAAAATTAAATTAAAAATTTAAGAACTAAAATAAAGGTTAATATGGCGTCATACTAGAAATAAAAAAGAAATCGTCAAGTACACTAGTGAGCAAAAATTAAGGACGAAGCGAATAAATTAAAGTCCAAAGAAGGCAACAACACGGATTGTTTAAATAACTTCGATCACTTACTCCATATTTTCACATCTTGGAGATCTTATAGTAATGGGTATGATTTCGATCAATGCGGAAATCTTCTGCAGGACGATACATTCGAAAAACCGTCTTGTCCTTAATTTTTGCACACCAGAGTATTTCTTAATATTAAGGCGGGCGGATTTCAGTAAGTACGAAGAACAGGCGAATAGGACGTCATTTATCGAAAACAAAGATGATGAAATAAAATGGTATTGGGTTATGATATCAGTTATTATTATTTGAAGAAAATTGCTATCAACCTTTCAAGATTTATCCTCTTGGTACGGTTAACGTAACGATTTAATTTTTAATTTAAAATGTATTTTTTTTTAAACTTTTGAAAAGCAAATAGATAGCAAATGTCACTAATATCGCATAATAACCAATATTGAAACTGGCGTTATAAATAGAGGAATAAAATTAGCTCCATTCTTAAAAGCAAAAAATTAACTATACCTGTATAAGAAAGCTTTAAACAAGTGTTAATTCTTAAAGCCTTCAAATTCTTAAATTCTTAAACACTTCAGAAAATATAAATGAAAATTACTTTGTTTTTATAAAGAAAATTGCACTTTAGTTCATAAAACCTAAATGTTTAAAATGATAAGATTAAAGTTAAATCATTTCCCTTTTGTCAGTATCGAAATTAAATCTCGAGAGTTCCAAATACAGTCGAACCTCCTTAACACGAAATCGCTTAACGCGAAATTTCGTTTAACACGAAATAATACTGAGGTCCCGTCAGATGTGTCTGAAAACCAATGTAAATTAATTCGTTTAACACGAAATAGAATTTCGCAAAATCCCGCTTAAGGGGAATTTTTTTTTTTTGCTCGAAAATCTAAGCATTCTTTTTTAAGCAAATTTTAAATATTTCAAACTTACATGTCACATCTTATTTACTAAAAATGGAATTTTTCTCACTGTTTGAAAATGACAAATAGAAAAAGGGTTTCAAAAAATGGTGAAATATTTAGCTAATCTCTGCTTTTCTTTATCCTCTGATATTCCGCATTCCCCACTCCCCTTCGCTTAAGTTGCATTTATTCACATCCTGAGCAAGTATGCCTGAGATGGGAATCAATCATATGTCTTCCTATTCATGTATAATGAAATAATTAAGTTATAACAAGTTTCTCTCGAAATGCAAACAACAAACAAGCGAATTCTGTTCCCATTCCTGGTATGTACTGAAGTCTAGACTATTGCTGATTTAACTTACGCTCTTTGACAGTAAATTTATTTCCATAGTTTCGGCAAAATCTCTTTCTCTCTTAATTCGTATTCGCAGTGTAGTGTTTATACAATCGATATATAATTCTGTAAAAGGATTTTTTGTCTGAAATATATGGGAGAAGTAACTAATTTAATTTAGGTCTTTTATAAAATAAGAAAAATACGTATAAGTTACTTTTCTTAGGATCACAAGTGATTTAAGCAATCTTTGCCGTAAAATCATAAATTTCTGTTTTGTTTAATTATATCGTCTATTAAATGTATGAAAGAAAATCAAAAAATATAACTGTAATCAAAAATGTTTTTATTTATGATTTTGAAGATATACTTATTTTCTAATAATTGTTTTAAGAAATGTATGCTTTGTATAACTTTTTATTTTTCATGACTTTGCGTTATGTATTTGATTCTCTTTAAGGGGGCTGTGGACCTTTATTTGAGCAAAACTCGACATTTCTTTTTGTGTCTATTATTATTCTCCAATTTATACTACACTGTTAAAAATTTTGCAGCATTCTGGCAGGTCATTCGACCGTTTTTTGAAAAAACGGTTTCATAACAATAATTTAACTTTATTCTGACCATAAAATGCCAATAATATGGTCAGAATAGTGTTAAAATTACGGTTGTGTAAACATTTTCGGAAAAAACGGTCAAATGACCTGCCAGAATGCTGCAAATTTTTAACAGTGTACGTCATTCGTGGAAAACCGCATGCAAATGGGATTATTTTACGCAAAGTTACAAGTGTTTTAATTTTGTTCGCAAACAATTTTTTGGCCTTTTAATATGCATAAATCTGTTTTTCTCAATACTGTTGTTTCAGAATTTTTTTCTTTTAATTTTTGAAATGCTCCTTGCTACTTAAATTTTCATCAAAATTCATGAAACAGATAAGGAAGAATCCTGATATTGCTTAAAAAGAAACTGTGTATGCATTTTAAAATTCGACTGCATTAAGACAATTAAATTTGATTTTACTTATAACGCAGAATTTTGATGAAAATCGATATGGAATTAAGAAAAATATCTATAAAAAATTAACTATTTAATAGATTAAAAAATCGATACACATATTTATTTGTAATAGACTTTTACGAGATTAAAATCCAAAATCGAGGAAATATCTAAAAAATTAAGACTCAAGGAGCATTTAAAAATTTCGTTTTAAAATTCTAAAGTTTTAAAAGATCTTAAAATTGTAATGAGATTGGAAGTTTCTTTTAAAGTGTTCTATATAATTATGGTGAAATGTATATTTGCACAAAATTTAAAATATCTATTATGAAAATTAAAAGAAGTTTTTTTTTTTTAAATGTCCACCGTAAGCAGACAAAAATTAACAAAGTGAAATATTTATTCCATAAACATTCCTGTAAAATTCACGAAAATATTTATTACACTCTACACGTAGAATTTAATCGAATAGCAAAATTTTAATCCAATATTAAGTTTAGAAAAGCATTAAAATCATGTAAAATCGAAAATGAAATGAAAAATATTTTTGTCATTTTTTATTGAGAAATAAGCATAAAAAAATAATCTCTATAATAATAGCATAAGTCATGTGACTGTCATCAAGAGTTCCGGCTGAGAGTTGACCGCTTCGCTTATATGACAGGCGGTCAATTTAATGTTAGCCGGGCGCAAATGATAAATCGCCAAATATTGTTTCATCGCCATCATGTCATCAGTATTATAATAGTCCATTTCATGCGACTGTCATAAGCAATTTTTCGAGTAGTAAATTACAACAAAGCTTTGATGTTGAAATTAAATAACATGGTTTGTAGTATTATTTATTATTTTCCTTTTTTTCTTTTCTTTTTTAAGACATAATTGAGAATCATAAATTTTAAATATATCAGTTTTAAATTAAAATTATGTATTTTAAATAAAATAAATGAAAGTAATATAATTTAAATGAAATACGAAAAAATGCGATGGGAATAATATTTGGCGATTTATCACCTGTGCCCAGTAAACATAAAAATATCGAGTTTGTGATTTCTGTATCAAAATCTTCAATTTGGCGAAAGATTGAGCAAGTAAATTAAATTACGAATATAAGTAACATGATACAATGCTTAGCATACGTTTAAAGGAGGCCAAAATGGTCACCAATGGCGGCTAGTGAATAATTATGCTCCAAACGTAGAAATTGATATTATTTCTAATCTTATCATAGTACTGTTACGAATTTTCATATTTTCTAAAGATTAAAGTAGATATCTAAAAAAATTATTTAGAAAACACATACGTTAAAACCTACTTTCTGCGGTTATCGAATATATACAGTAATGCAGCTTAACTCGTTTTCGGAGACATGTATCATGGGTATTTTAAACATAACATTATACTAAATTATAATGCAGTTAAAAATCGCCTAATACAAAAGATAGTATATTTTTGACACTTATAATTCATAGACAGCCATGTAGAGACAGAAATGTAACTCCAATATTTTGTTCACCACTAATATGATTTATCTATACTAATAAAAGAACAAATCGCTCTGTGTGTGCGTCTGTGTGCGATGGCTAACGAAAACTACTGCACGTAGAAGTCTGAAAAGTTAGATGTGTATAGGCCAAGGCAGGTCCTATTGCACCCGAGGCTCAGACTTTTAATTTTTTAAGGGCCGAGGCCCGTCGGGCCTCTTTAACTTTTTATGCACTAAATTGTTAATAACTTGCCCCCTTTTCATCCAATCTTCTTCGTTTTGGGGGACCTATCTCCATTTAGTGATTTTCGCCTTTCTACATTTTAGTCAAGACTCTGGGCCCTTGGGGACCGATACAGGACCCCTTGAAGTTTTTGTGTAAATAAATTGTTAATAAATTGCTTTCTTTTATTCTGATCTTCATTTTGGTATCCCTTTTCCATTTAGTTATTCTCAGGTTTCTACATTCCAGTTAAGGCTCTGGGTCCCCTGGGGTGCGTAGGGCTGGTCATGGGCCCCTTGGACATTTTGTGCGCCAATCATTCTTAATTCCCTACTTTTCTCATCTTCTCGGTGCATAATTTTAAAGTTGAATCTTAGACTTTTCTTCCCAGACCAATACCTCATATTTTTATTGGGGATCTAGGACCCTTTTTTAAACATTTACCCCCTTTTTTGCGCATTGTTTTAAAATATTATTTTAATGAATAATTTATATTATTTCCTATGATTTACTTTGACTAATTGAAGATCTAAAGCCGATATGTACTAAGACATTTTAATAGGTTTTCATGTTACGGCCCTGGTTTTAACTATCAGTTGGTTCCTTCTAGTTCCCCTATTATAGGTCCCTTAAAAATGGTCGATTCAGAAGCTTTTTTTTTTCTAATAATTTATAAGGTCCTCCAGCTACTACATGAGCGACAAAAAAATTTCTCAGGCTTCAGCTGCCACCAATTTTGAATATTAATCGCCCTCTTGGGGCCCCTGGTGCAGCTTCTTTAAACATTATCTGAATTCTTTGCAACTTTCTTTAACATAGTTGTAGCATCCTCCGATTACGTTAAAAAACTACTAAAAAAATGCCCAATTACATGCCAATTATGTCCACGGCCTCTTGGGGACCGGTACAGGGTCCCCTGAAGTTTTTGCATCATAAATTGTTAATAAATTGTCTCCTCTTAATCCGATCTTCATTTTTGGAACCCTTTTTTCCATTTAGTTATTCTCACGTTTATACATTCTAATTAAAGCCCTGTGGCCCCATATGGTCCCGTTGGGCCCGGTCCAGGTCCCTTGAACTTTTTGTGCGCCTTGCATTTTTCACACCCTAATTTACACACATCCTGGTCGTAATTTTAATGTTGAGTCTTGGACTCTTCTTCCAGGAACAACATCCTAGGGATTTTTTTGAAGCATTTACCCATTTTTTTGTGTATTTCTTTAAAATATTATTCTAACGAAAAATTCATACATTTTGATTAGTTTTGACAAATTATCGATCTAAAGCTTTGAGTACTAAGACGTTGTAATATGTTTTCGTTAAGATCTTATTTTTAACTCTCAGTTTGTCCCTGTTGGGCTCCATACTGTAGCTCCCTTAAAAATTGTCCAGAAGCTGTTTTTTTCTAACAACTTCTTAGGTCCGCCAGGTACTACATGAACGACAAATAAAATTCAGACTTCAGCTACACCAATTTTGAATATCAATCGCCTTCATGAGGCCCTTGGTGCAGCTTTTTTTAAAATGATAGGAATTGCTTGCATTTCTCTTTAACACATTTCTAGCATCCTCTGGCTACTTTAAAAACTACTAAAAAGTGTCTTTAATCGCAACTACATGCCACTTAAATCCCTGGCTCTCGGGGCCCTGTACAGGGCCCCTTAAAGCTTTTGCACCATAAATTGTTAATAAATTGCCTCCTCTGAATCCGATTTTTCATACTTGGAACCCTTTTTCCATTTAGTTATTCTCCCTTTTCTTTCTTCTAGTTAAAATCCTGGAACATCCTAGAGTTCCATAGCGCACGATCCGGGGCGCTTAAACTTTTTTTACGGCATGCATCTTTCACCACCTAATTTTCTCGCTCTAGCAACTCAAAATTTTAAAACTGAGTGTTGCTCTCTTCTCCTCGGACAAACACCCACTTACTTTTCTGGACCCTAGTGGCTCCTCAGACCCTCAGACGGTGAAAGGGTTTCCTTTTCACCATCTGAGCGTTTTCCACTATTTTTATAAGAATGCTTGTAAATCCTAGGGTATATATATTTTTTTAAATCGCAGTTTGATGCTTTAAGATCTTTAATATCACTTCTTTCTATATAGAGTTCAAAATACAATTCTGCTTAAAATATATTTGTCTACAGCCATTTTAACATGATTTCTAGAAACGGAAAAATCCGCACCAGTCGGTTAAAGGGTATAAAAACTTTCTAGGGATAAAGTTTTTCATTTTAAATTAGTAAATTTACTTTTTTACAGTTATAATGCGTAGGAAAAGTTTAAGAATTCTGTATTATTAAAAGTAAATGACACTTGCACAACAATTTCCAAACCTCCAAAAATTAAATTTATTTTTACATGTTTTACAATGAAATCATTTATGATAATTTACTCTCAAATTGTAACCAACAAATGAACAACTTCTGTCCACATTCCTGATTTCAACTATAGTTGCTGATTTAATTTACATTCCCGGTCTTCATACTTATGTGCACAGTTCCGATAAAATATCGTTCTCTTTTAATATATTTAGCAGTGTGGTGTTTACAGAATCAATTGATATTTCATTCTGTATAAGAATTTTTTGTCTGAAATATATGGGAGAAGTTACTAATTTACCTTGCGGCTGTTATAAGGCAGAAGCATACGCATATAATTATTTTGTTTTCATCACAAGTGTTCGCCGTAAAAGTATTAATTTCGATTCGGTTTAATTAAATTACTATTAACCTAATGAGTGAAAATTTTAAAACTGCAATCAAAAATACTTTTATTTAATTATTTTAAAGATATTTTTTTTATTCAATTTAAAAATATATATATGCTTTCATAACAAACTTTTTAATATTTCATGAGGTTGCGTTATGTATTTGATTCTCTTTCTGCTGATAAAAACTAAAAGTGGAATATTTATGTGATAGTCTTGTAAAATATACGAAAATGTCTTTTACACACCCTTCTTTCAGAATGTTATTGAACAGCCAAATTTAAAAACAAAATATTAACTTTAAAAAAGCTATAAAATCTTGTAAAAACGAAAATGAAATGAAAAATATGTCGATCCTGTTTACGGAGAAATAATCGCAAAAACAAGGAATGAAAAATTTTGCTCCAACCACAGAAAATGGTAAACATTCTAACACTATCACAATATTGTTACGAAGATTCTTTTCTAATAAAATGAATGATGAAGTGTAAATAAATAATATAGAAAATTCATAACCAGAAAAACCACTGTTTATAATTATCGACCATATGACCAGTCACTGCAGAAGGGCTTGCGACCATCTCTGTACATTTTCACATCCGGACGATCCTGTGAGAGTCTAGGAAATCTGGGAAACACGGGATTACAGACGAGGCCTCGGCTCTCTTGGGGCGTCCGGTACACCCGAAGCCCTTGGATGAATTGGAGGTGTGATATAAAAAAAAATCACATTAATCCCCGAGTGCATTGGTTTTGCTAACAGTGAGAACATGGCTTCCAATAGTGTTTATGGCGGATCGAGAGTGATGCAGGCTGGGCAGTGCTCTCCCTTGACTGAAAGTAGGTGTCATTGCGGCACCACACTGGCTCACGCCACGACTGTCCCGCCTGATATTTGCATATTTGGTCTCTTCAGAGCTTATGCTGGCGGGGCAGCCTGCAGTAAAACACGTTACTTTTTATTCACCATGCACGCAAGTTCATAACCTCACGTTAGTCCAAGATTTAAATATTTACTATTCATCATCCCAGCGAAATAAACGTAAAATTAAATGTTAATTTTTTTTTCATAAATTAATTTATAATTTAAGATATTTGTCATTTTTACAAACAAAAAGTTTTGACGAATTGTGACTATTTCCCTTTGATAATTTCAATTATTTCTTAAAATATACAAAATGCGGTCTGAAAATTACTAATGTGTGTATGCTATTTTTTAATACTTTTTTTCGGAAAATGTCTAATAAAATACCAAACAAGTGATTATTTGAATTCCTTTTTTAGTGAAGAAAGTAAACATTTTTAATCTGCATTTTCTCAAAGAACGGCATAAAGATCTTTGGAGATGTAATACGGAAAATGAAAAATGCTTATCTTTTTAACATTTTCATATTGGAAGAGTAGATTTTCTTGATTAAATATGCGATTTTCATTATTTCCTTAATGTATTATTCCTTACGTTGTTGATAGAAAATATAAAATGACACAATATAAAACCTTACCTATTTATCCGTATCAGAAATTTGAAACACATATACATTATACATGATATTATTCGGAATTTTATAAACTGGAATCATATGAAGTTTATGTATATAATTTCCAATAAATATGCTTGTGAAAATGACGATCCTTTTTTCAATCCTGCAGTACTTGCAATTCATAGAATAGAAATAACTTTTGAAGTCTCCATTTTTTTACATTGTGTATATCCTTAAAGTTATCCATAGAAACTATTTATATTAATACTAAACAAGCTCTATTATAAATTGAAACATCTAAATTTAAAACCTGAACGAAAAATATTGCAATTTACTTTAACTGAAAAACGATTTTTCATACTTTCAAATCATTTTTACAAAGATACAGACTTTACTATTAATGAAAAACCATAAGGTTTATAAAACAGTTTTTCTAATTATAAACTACTAGTAAAACACGTGGCTTTCCTCGCGTAATATTTGAAATAAGCCAAGTGGTATTTTTGTGCCTATTTTTATTAGAAAATTGCATAGTTAGAAATAATTAAAAAAATTATTAATTAATCCGCAATTTCACTAAACTTCATTATTGCACAGCATTAAGGGAAAACGAGAATTAAATTAATAGGAAGAACATAAACTAATTCTAAAAAAATCATAACGTAGAATCCATTAAAAAACTTTTATGCTCATTTCAGTTTTGATTTGGGTTTTTGAATTTTTCATAATACATTTCATTTACATCAAGTAACCATCATGCCATATTCCAAGTTTCTTGTCAAACGGTGTACCATACGGTAGTTTCACCAAAATAAAATATAGCATGTGTTGGAACAGGGACTGTCACATGAATTTAATTAAATAAATTTTGAAATCGATTTATCATTTCCTGAGATTCTAGAGAAATCGTGATTCATAAAGTTTTTAAAATCATTTTTCTTAATTTTAACACTTTAAATTTCAATTCATTTAGATACTGTTTTCTTAGAGACAATTTACGTCTTATAAGTAATTATCATGCCAATTTTTAAGTTTCTATCTTCAAATTCAATAGAAATTATAATTTAGAATACTTTTAGAACGCTTTTCACTTATTTCATAATTTCAAAAAAATATATTTTTTAACTGTTCTTCGAAGAGCATTTACATAATGTAAGTAACTACCATACGAAATTTCAAGTTTCAATCCTTAACAATTCCAAGAAAATCAAAATTTAGGAAGATTTTAGAACGCTTTTAGCTCATTTCAACTTTTAAATTTGGAATGTTTTACAAACCGTTCTTAGAGAGCATTTACATCTCAGAAGCGACTAACATGCTAATTTTAAAGTTTCTTTTACCTTCATTTACCTTACAAAAATTGCGATTTCGGAATGTTTTTTGCGGCTGCGCCACTCTTTTTGTAATGGCACCGATAAAAAATATAGCTATGTTGGAGTTTATATCTTTAACAATTGTACAGAAATCGCAATTTAGAACATTTTTAGAACGCTTTTCGCGCGTTTTCGCACCCTTTAAATTTCAATTTTTTTCGACTGTTCTTAGAGAGCAATTATATCTTATAAATAACTACCATACCAAATTTCAAGTTTCTAGTACCTGGAGTACCACAAAAATCGCAATTTAGAACACTTACCTGCAACCCCCTGGTAGTAGTGGCACCGACATAAAATGTAGCCTATGTTGGAGTAGGGATTTTCTCCGTCAATTTGCAACCATTACTTTTGAAAACATTTTTGTATTAAAAAAAAATCGCAATTTAGAAGAATTTTAGTACGCTTTTCGCTCATTTCACCCTTTTAAAATCGGAAGTTTTTAGAAACTGTTTTTAGTGAGCATTTATATCTTATAAGTACCTACCACGCCAAATTTCCTCTTTCTATCTTTGAGAATTATATAAAAATAGTAATTTAGAACGTTTTTATAACGCTTTTCGCGCATTTTCGTCCCTTTTAAATTGCGAATTATTTTAAAACTGTTCTTAAAGAACATTTACATCTTATAACTAACTATCATGCCAAATTTCAAGTTTCTAGCCCCTTCAGTATCAGAAAAATTGAAATTTAGAATTTTTTGTTCCTTCAACTCTCAGGTGGTAGTGGCACCAACAAAAATATAGCCTATATTGGAGCAAAGACTCCCACCATCAGTTTTCAACTATTACTTTAGAAATCGGTTTGGTATTTCCTACAATTACATAGAAATCTTAATTTAGAACATTTTTGAACGCTTTTTACACGTTTCTAAAATTCGAAAATTAAAATTGGTGGAAAATGTTCTTAAAGAGCAATTACATCTTATAAGTAACAACCACTCCAAATTTCAAATTTCTAGCTCATTCAGTATCACAAAAATCTAAATTTACATATTTTTTGCTCCTGCAACCTCCATGTGCTAGAGGCATCGACATACAATGTGAGCAATGGTTGGAGCAAGGACTGCTTCCATGAATTTGCAACCATTATTTTTGAAGTCTGTTTGGTATTTCCTGAGATTGAATAAAAATCGCGATTTAGAACGTCTTCAGTTCCAGAGATTACCCCCTACAAATAAACAAACCACGCACAAAATTTTCCTCGTTATAATATTAGTATAGATAATACTAGGTAAGCACATATGTGAGCCGAAAGAAATTCAGATGAGCGATGATATTTTAAAACTTTCATTTAAAACATCAAACATTCAAGCCTTTTAAAACATCACCCATTAATAATATCTAATATTCAAATGAACATTAAGCTTACTTTAGTTTTCGCAAAATAATGATAACAAAGTATTTCAAAAACCTAAATTCCCATGCTGTAATCATGAGTACTGTAATCATCATTTTCGGAATCTTGCCATGTGGGGACGAGCGATAGTTCTAGGAGTCACATATTGTGCCGTTTAATCGCGATTACAGAAGTAAAATGAAAATGCTTATTAAAAAGCACAACTAAATGCATCTAATTTTTAACTAGAGATGCACCGAATAGTGATTTTCGTTGTTCGGTATTCGACCAACAGGTAAACCGAATACCGAATATTTCGGCTATACGAATAATAACTATAAAGCCGAATACCGAATATTCAGTCGCCAAATAGTAATTATTCGGCCGAATACCGAATATTCGACTTGCCGAATACTTTTAAATTTCAGAGTTTGAAAGTATTCGAAAGTTAAATTTTAAAATAATTTTACATAGTACTTACCACACATATTCCCATATTGATAAACAAGATCTTTTTAAAAGTAAATTTTACACTAAAAAAAGCTCTGAATTATTACTTAAGAAGAGGATAATTTCTTCTCTGAATTAAAACAAATGAATACAATTTTCTTCTATTCTAAAACAAATATTTTAAAATCAAAGTGAGATTTTGAAAGATTTTGTAAGATTTTACAGTCATATGCTGTTTATTTGTCAGAAAGAGACTAAAATCATCCTTATTGGTTAATTTTCTTACGTGATACTTTTCAAATAGCAAAGAAAAAATGTAAAGGCATTCTCTTTTATTTAAATATAATTCTATTTCTAGTTATTCTAAATATCTTTATTAATTGACAGTTAAAAATAGAAGTTGTTTCAAGGTTTTTAAAAAATGTTTTTACGTATTTGGTCTAAATATTCGGTATATTAATTATCTGAATATTCTATCCGAATTGTTTGATATTAGACCAAGACGAAAATTTCCCATACCAAATAGTTTGATAGTCGGCCTTGCGAATATTATGTAGTATGACCGAATAGGTCGAATATTCGGCGCATCCCCATTTATAATACAGGGTAAAATCATGCAGTATTCCTGTTTCTATCACTCAGACAATGGTAAATGTGCCATCAATGCATTGAATCAATCATTAGTCGATTTTATTGACGCAGGTAGCAGCGTTCCTTATCACCAGCTTTAATATGGCATATTAATTCAACGAAAAGGTATGGCAATTTAAGGTAGATTCACATTTAATAAAAAAAAACATATATGCCACGAATAGTTAATAACATAAAACAATGAAGTTAAATATGCTAAATGTGTCTAAAATCGGAAAACATCTGAAATGCATGTATGGCGTTGAATAAAGTCACTTTTACATATACTGCGTCAATGCATACCTATTGGAGTACGCTCCACAACTTAGAAATTAACCTTTTTTTCATTTCACGTACAAATATTTTTAAAATAGCGTTTCAAAAGAGGAACGCTATCTCCGCAATTTACCGCTAGATGGTACTGTGAATAGTGCAGGTACTGATCAGGTAGTGCATTGCAACTTTACTATGCTCAGATACCAGGTTCATAATAATAGCAGTCCACATTCTAACATTGATGGAGGTAGACAAGATTTTAGTGGGTACTTTGTATATAACCATTCTCATTGAATCGAAATTCAAAATCATTTCACGTAATCTAAATAGCTTGACATAGCTCCATTTTTGTTAAACGACAATGACGTGTATACATTTGCAGGCAAAACGCATTAAAATATTTGATGTTTAAACTGTTTTCTGGTTTAGCATGTGGAGTATTGAACTCATCGTAGTTTGCTACCAAATCAATGTTATAATAATGATTATATTGGAGATTAACGGCGAAATTTTACATTAATTGGAAATACTAAAATAAATAAATAAATAAATAAGTAAGTAAACGGTTCTATAATCTATTAAGGATCTTTGTTTGCGACGCTGTAATTTAACTTTCTTTTCCTAGGGGGCTATATATGGATCCATGGTGAAATGTAGTTGTAATTAATTTCAAAATGTGAACACGATAATGCTGGCACAAATGCGAATATTGCTCAGATTGACCAAGTTATAGCTGGGCCGTTTTCACTAAAACCAATATCGTCCTAAAATTATTGTTTTGTCACTAAGCAGAGTTTAAGATTATTTTAAATTAAAATTAACGCCAGAAAATTCGTTAGAACATGCGAATAGGTGGCTTAGTTACATTTTCTTTTCTATCGAGCAAAAAACATCTTAAAATAATAACAGCATCTATATATTAACATACAGGGAGTGTCACAATTCTCTACGGGGTTTGGAAGTCTTATTAAAATAATATTACCAATACAGCTACAAAGTTGATGTTACTGGAGAAAGAAACATTACATGTTTCGTTTCACAAATGAGTTAGTAGATGGCGCAACTACTTCTGATAGCAGTTTAACATAACCGAAAAGCACACTTTTGAAAATTTTGTGCATAAGATAATCCTGTTTACAGGCTCTCAGAAAGCTTACTGCGCTTAGAAATTGCCAAAAAGTCAATCTGTTGTGATCGTTCAAAGAATATTTCGTACAAAATACGGATTGGAACAACCAACGTACAAAACAATTGATGCGTGCTTTCGGAAATTTGTGGTGTGATGGAGAATGTACTGGTCGTTCAGGCCATTTGGCGGAAATGGTCCCTCGTGTTGGGGAGGAGTTTGTTTGGGATTTACAAGATTTAGGACAAAGGATCACAATCGCATTCGCTACCGTTGATCGTGACATGTTGAAGCGAGAATGGGAAGAATTGATTTTAGACATGATATTTGCCGTATCACAAATGTTCACATATTGAACCATTTGTGAAACAAAACTTGTAATGTTTCTTTCTCCAGTAAAGTCAACTTTGTTGCTGTATTGGTAATATTTTTTTATAAGCCTTCCAAACCCCGGAGCGAATTGTGACACACCCTGTATAATTTACAGAGATAATATTTTTGAATCAGAAGCGAAAATGTGTAAATCAGATTCACAAAATAGTTTATCGTATTGATGTATCTCCGCAAATATCATAACTATTTACATGTGAAAGTTGAAATATTGTATGTTCATTTAAAAACACAATTTTTAAAAAATAAATAAATATAAAGTGTATTTCATTTTTAGAAATCTATACACATTTTTCACTCGGTAAGAAAATGCTGGTTTATGGCAATGCTGATTTATTGAAACGTAATATACTCTAAGAGTAGAATGACTTATAACAATAAATCAGTTTAAAGAAGTAGCTTATGATAACATTTTTCAAACTTTGATTCCCTAGCCCACAGTTTTAATAATAAAAATCGAGAGACATCCATGACAATGTTAGAAGTACATTTAGTTCGCAATATCCTTTTCTTATCGTATTATACAGAAAACGTTTTAAGAATTTCAGAATTTCTGATATAGTATAGTGATTTTTTTTTAAGATTCGGGTTATTTGTGAATTTAAAACTCGCATATTTCTTGAAAATATCAGCACATTTTATTTATATTTGATGGCCTTCTAAAATTTATTTCTTTACAAAATTTCATGCAGATAGAAGTAATTCTTAACATACGGAATAAATAATAAAATTGCTTAAAAGTAATTTATTATAGGTTGATTTTAATTTTTATAATAAATTAAAATTATTTTATTTTTAAATTTATGAAAAATTAATAAATGTAGTTGTTATATGGGGCATTCTCACAATCTTTTGACTTTTGGGAAAGATAAATCTGGCGAATTTAAACTTGGTAAAATAACATTTTAATCTGATAGACGAATGCCTTATTGATTCAAAATAAAGAAAAAATGGTCAGTAGCGAAAAAGTTTTTATTTAACTGAGGTTTAAGTTAAACTTATGTTATGGAAAATTAAACTTTGCGAGTTTAATTTTCCTTACCATTTTACCACTAAAACTTTTTATTTTCTTCGAAAATTTTACTTATAATGAATTTGCATAGTACACACAGGGCATTCAAATAAGAAACAATAACAATGTAGTATTTTTAGTACAAAATTTTTGGTATAAAATTGTCTTAAAGGGGTATTAAAGAGGGGACGGTAAGGTAAAAAAAGGGGGCGGTATAGGCAAAAAGGGACGGTAAGGATGGACCTGTAAGGAAAATTACCACCTATTTTAGGCAAATCATGTTAAGACTGTGTGATAGCCACAATGTTCATTGATTTTCAGAAACCTTTGTTAACATTGGATTAAATTATTATTTTTTTTTTTTTAGTTTACCTCGAAATGTGCAGGAATAATCCTTGGAGACGGTAAGACTACCAATAAAGCCACGATCTTGAAATTGATATTTAAATGCTGATTTAAATTCTGAAGTAAATTTCCTATCAAAGAATTCAAGACATTCGTTCTCTAGCGTACTTCTGCATGAGAAAAAATTTGAAAAAGATTCTGTGGCTGTATCTAAAATGATTTTCTGTATAAGTTTAGCAAGAGGGACGGTAAGGATAAAAAACCCAGGGACAGAGTTCAAAAAATAATATCAACCTTAAAAATGTGTGCAGGTTAATTTTTTGCTACATCTACCCTATCTATATTATAAAGAACAAACATGTCTGTGCGTAACGCATACGTCATTTCGCGAATGGCAACACTCTGAAATTTGAAATAAAATTTTGGTTTTGCAATTTTCTCTACTGCAAATTTTTAAACTTCTAAACATCGCACATTTTAAATTTTTACGCCGTCGTATAAGAAAAAAAAAATGCTCTTTTAAATGCAATTTGTTTGAAAGCTGTATCTCAATTTATTTTTGAGATATTAATTTTTTTGTAGTTTTTAATACCATTTTTCTTAGCGTGGCAACAAAAGTAACTCATTTCTACTGAAAGTAAACGGAAAATAGTCGAAAATAGGAGATACTGTATCTTTTTGTTGCCATTTTCTCATAAAACCTGAAAAAAAAATTGAAATTAAAATATGGGCTATGCCAAGAATATTGTCTGTTATTCCGTGATAATGACGTCATATGCATATTTTTCTATAGACAAAGTTTAAGACTGTATTGTAAAATTGGATTGCTTTAGCGGATGCAAATGATGTCATTTTATAAAAAAGCGTATATTTTAATTCTTAAACTTGAATTATGTTTTGTAGAAGTGCGTCATTTTCACAGCATAGGTGCTTTGAAATTTTTCACAGGTGAAAATGCTTCACTTTTGAGAATAGTTTAATTGAAATCACACACTGATAAAACGCAATGTTTTACAAAAATTTAGAGTGTCTTTATAAAAGAGAGTTGACATGCAAATAATAGCGATTTATATAACAGAAATTAATGATTCTCGCCTGGATAGATTTGCTTCGCCGATTTATACAAGCAAACAAATAATTCGTGGTTTAAAATAATATCATGTTCCTGAAGTTTTTGTCCAAAATTCTCTCGAATAATAAAATGCTATTCTTTAGGATATTCTACACATTCAAAATAACGTAATTTGCTTAATTTAATTTTTCCTAATTTTATATAATCTATATATTTAAAACACAAATGTGTTTTTCAGTCATCTGCCCAGATATTTCTGCTGAACCAGTTTTACTAATATATATTTTAACTAAAAGCTCTTCATTTATAGATGTGATCGCACTATCTGTTTTTTTTCAATATCCGCACTTTTATATTTTTATTTTAAAAGCATTTTATAAAATTTCTTCAAAATGGTGAAAATTAGATAGCTTTCATTATTGCAGACAGGAGAGAAATAATGAGTTTTTTTTTAATCTTTATTCATGCTATTTTCTGATAAAAATTCAAAATTGTTGATAAAAATTGTTGTATAGGGTTTAGTGGCGCAAAATCCCATTAGGAGCAGAATATTATATTATGGGCATAATAACGGAAAATGACATGCTTTTGAAAACACGCATTTTTCCTCAAAAATTTTCTATATTCTTTTTCCTTCTGCATGTGTACAGATACTAGGTTTCAGACACTAGGCAAAATGTTTATTTAAGTGAAAATGAAGTCATATTTAAAAAAAAAACGATCATTTTCTTAGGTAAAACTAAACATTTTAACACAAATGCATCTAAAAAACATAAATTACGGAAATTTTTACTCTCCGGAATTGAGATTAGAATCTCAAGTAAAGAGTGCGTCTGTTCGCATAAAATATGTTGCTGACAATCGAGACTTCAGGTTTTGAGTTAAAATGATTTTTAAATGATCAAACAAAATAGAATTTTTTTAAAAAATGATGCATATGGATATGAGAAGTGCGTATGCAAATTTTGAAAAGGTGAAAATTGCTGTTTTTCATTCCGGAATACCAAGCATAGGAGCATCAATTGATATAACCACATCCTAATAACTGATCTTTATTATATTTTACTAATTAAGTATCTATATTATAAAGCACAAGCATATATGTGGGTAATGCTGACGTCATTTTGCGAAAGGCAACACTTCACGATAAAATTTCGGTCCTGAAATTTTCGCTACTGTAATTTCTAAATCTTCTGACCATCGTACATTTTCAATCTTCGTCGCATAGGAAAAATATTTACTTTCAAATGCAATTTGTTTTAAAAATATATCTTAATTGACTAATGTATTTTATTTTCTAAAATAATTTTTAAGCATGATTTTTTTTAAAGATTATCTTATCACGTGCCGGTTTCAATACATAATAATAATAAACATTTTCCACATAAAGCAACAAACATTTTTCAGCATTTTTTTCTGACTATTTTTGCATAACGAAATTAATACTTCCTTTATAAACAAATAAAAGAATAATATTAAAAAACCACCAATCTAACATATTTGTGAAAGACAAATTAAGGAAATTAATACTTCTTTTATAAACAAATAAAAGAATAATATTTTAAAAACACAAATCTAACATATTTGTAATCGTACAATTTAAATTTTTAGATCACCAAATAGGATTTTTTTTTTTTTAATGGAATTTGTTTGCAAATTTCATATCAGTTTACTGATTGCCTATGCTTTTAAAAACAATTTTAAAGCTTGAAATATTTTTTAATTTTTCTATGTCGCGCGGAGCTCGATTACTAAAGATTAATCCGTTTGCCCTTAAAACAAAATAAAGAGTTCATCATTTTCTTACGGATAATATCCATTAAAAAAACTTCCCTATGAATAAATAAATAAAATAATATAAATAAAACACAAATTTAACAGGCATGTATAAGCACTGAAATTATCAGTAATATAAAATGATGCCTTAAGTTGAAAAATCTCTGTCAAATAACTCTTAGCATGCGGCTAATAAGAAAATATCGCTTTTGATAAATTTCAAAAATTTATTTGATCGTATAATTCGTATTTTCCATATGAAAAAATCTTTTTTAATGTAAGTGAGCAATCTAAAAAAATTATTGTACATAAAAAAATATTAGTTTTCAATAGAAAAAAAATGTTTTGACCTATATTCTTTAAACCGGGAAGCCCGGGTACTATCCCCTAGTCTATATAAAATCCTAATGAAACGGATATTATGAAAGGAATTTATGTAACGATTCTATGAAACGACAGATTAAACAACTGATTATGTTTCAGGGCGATTTCTCCTAAAATACGGAATACTTTGCGGTGAAATTAACACCAAAAATTCGTATTGATCTGCAGATCTCAAAACTGGTATTAGAATTTTTAAATTCTAATTAGTTTTCGAAATATTAATTTTTTTCTAATTTTATATACTTTTCTCTAATGATGGCAACTCAAATTTTAATCATAACAGATTTTTTTTTTTTTTCAGATTTTAGAAAAGGTTACTATTTTAAACTAATTTGGCGAGAAGTTTGGCCTCCCTTAAATGTATGCTAAGAAATGTACCATTTTACTTTTATTCATAATTCAATTTGTATTTCATTATCATTTTATTTAATACAAACTGAAACATTTAAAATACATGGCTTTCACTTCTCTATTTTTTTAAACCAAATGAAAAGAAAAATATTGGGCACAGATGTCATAGACGCACCGGGGTAGTAATTGGCGCCAAAATGGCATTATTTTGGTTGATATGATAACCCGTCTATTGTTGTTTATTTAATAATAAATATTTATTTACTTTATTTTCTTTTTTTAAATTACATAAATTGTTTTGTTCTATAGTTAATTATTTTTTGGTTATTTTCCTTTAAAAATAAAAAATAATAGAAAATTATAAAAAAAATACGGTACTATTTAGTTATTCCATCGACCCATTTCGCCAAATTATATAAATCGCCAAACCACTCGCCAAATTATACAAATTGAGATAATTTTTATTTTAAATAACGAAAGAACAAAGAAAATTGTATAACATTAATAAATATACAAATAAAACTTTGTAAAAAAAAATCACTTGATGACGTAAAGACGTGTAACTTGCTTAAAGTCAAGTGAATGTGACATTTACGATAAACAATTATAGGCATTTAATCTTATTGTTTGGTGATAGACTTTTGGTCGACGGAGTAACTAAGTTGTACCAAATATACATATGTAACTGGTATTCGAAAACGAGGTTTTCGCCAAATTTTCGTAAAAAAAAATCACGCCAAACCAGGTGCGTATATGGCATCTGGCCAAATATTAAATGATGTAACAAACGATGACATTTAATTTCAACTTCAAATCAATGTTTTAATATTTGAAAAAAAAATGCTAACTGACGAGTTGAAAAATAGCCATTGGCGAGATTTGCACCCGGCCAGCGTAGCAGTACCAAGAATTTTTTGCGACGATTGAAACTATGTAGTTTTATTCGAAAAAGAAATTTGATTTTTAATCAAAAGGGAAAACTTTCGGCACAGATGTCATATACGGACCCATATTGGCGCGATTTTTTTCTGACGCCAATGTCATATACGCAACGGGTACTTAACTGGCGCCATAGTATTGTTATTTTGCTTGGTTTGATAAGCTGGATGTTGTTGTTTATGCTGTTGATGTTTTCCCCAAATTAGCGTCGGAAAAAAATAGCGCCAATATGGGGCCGTATATGACATCTGGGCCAAACTTTCATATGAAAAGCGAAGCGTACTTATTTATGGCAGTTACATGACTTGGACTATTATAATATAGATAAAATGATGGCGATAAAATAATATTTGGCGACTTATCACCTTTCCCTGGCTAACATTAAAGCACCAAAATGGCACCAGTAATATAAAAAGCGAAGTGGTTCTCCCGGAACTCTTGATGATAGTCACATGACTTAGGCTATTGTTATAGAAATTGTTTTAAAATACCGGGAGACAAAGACTCTGTACACTTAATTTATTTTATTTTAGCTTCTTTTCAAACGTTTAACTGATCCTCTTTAATCGAACACGAAAACAACCATTGGATGTCTTAACAGCAACTGATTCGGCCTTAAATTTTTGAAATCAAAGGAAATTGAATGAAAACCTCTTTACAGGGAGATCTGCACAGCTTTTTTCAGTATAATTCAATCTTCTATATTATTTTTTAAACCGATCAGATTAGCGTGTTTTTAGATTCTACGGTGTCTAAACGGGGATTGGCGAGCGTAGCTTACAGGGGGCAGAGCCTCCTAGTATTTATATAAATCAATTGTCCCTGTTTCGTAAAAAAATTACAGATGGGTGACAAAATAACACTATCACCTATGAAATAAGAGAAAAGCTTTATTAATAGGGGGTTGGACCACCCATTGATTTAATTTCAGATGGTATTCTACGTTGGATGGATTCACAGAGGTCAAGAACAAAAGTTAAAGGAATATGAAGCCATTCTTCCTCGAGAGCAGTCTCTAATTCCAAAAGCGTAGATGGTGGAGAAAATCGAGCACGGCGTTTTGACTCCAAATATCCTCACAAATGTTCAAGTCAGGAGACTGAGATGGCAAGCAAGATGTCCTACTTCCTCCTCATGCTCTTCAAAAGATTTTTGGACGATTTTAGCAGTGTGGATAGGAGCATTGTCTTCTTGATAAAGTGGGTATTCTCCTGAAAATAAAGTCTGAACCAAAGAATGCACTTGATCCCCCAGAATATCGACATAGTGAGCAGCTGTAACCTTCCCATGCAGAGTAATAAGCGACCCAAAGCCACGCTAAGATATCGCACCCCATACCATAAGGGAACATCCTCTTTGATACACAGTCGGCAAGAGGCAATCAGGAGTAAATACTTATGCGGGATTTCTCCATATATAAACGCATTCAGTTGCCTGAAATATGGTGAAGATTGATTTATCAGACCAAATGACTTGTTGCCACTGTTGAGTAGTCCAGCTTTTGTATGTTTTACACCATTGGTGTCGCTGAAAAGCATGACGTTATGTCACCGATGGCTTACGAATTGCAACTTTTCCATAAATGTTTGAAGCATGACGTTCCCTTTAGACAATTCTTGCTGAAATGTGATTCTGGAGAGGACTTTTTATCTCTGACGCTATCTGATAAAGATGCCTGCACTTTCGGACTACTATATGGGTCAACTCTATTTTATCCCTCTCAGAAAGCTTCCTTTTCTGTCCACTGTTGTACTTCGCAGACGACACTTTACTGCATTTCGTGTATGCTGACATAACGGCTGACACAGTTTCCTTGCATGCCCCAAATAATTGGCTGTTTCCGTCACGGAGCAACCAGCGCACCGGATTCCAACAAACATTCGTTTTTCGATATCTAACAGCTCAGTCATTATTAAGTTTTCCAGAGCATATGGTAAGCGCATGCAACACCTATGACTGATGTTGAGCGACTAATACCTTACCTTTCATAAAAACTAGGTGGCAGAATTGAGTGTAAAGTGACATGCGGGTTCTGCTTCATTGAAATGGACATGACTTTTTCATGGGTGTTCGTATTATTTTGTCACCCATTTGTACATTGAATTACTTTTATTGAAACAATTTTATACAGACAGCTCCAAACTTAAAAATCAGCATCGGGGACACGTGACGGTATAGGAGTTTTCCTGGTATTTGGACCCCCAACATCGTCCAAAACTAATTTATCTCATTAATATTGTTATGCAATCATGCAATGGGATTTTCCCCAGTATATGAAATGAAAAATACACAAAAAAGTGAATAAAAATAAAAATTATTATTCAGGGACATGAAAGTTAAAAGATTGTTAGAATGACCCATACATTTTTAACAGACACATCTCATGCATATAAAGTATGTGTATTTATTAATAAGCTGTAATTTCAACGTGTTATACTTTTTATTGTTACAAGTAATAAGAAGAGCCACATAAATTTCTACACAATTTGCATTCAAGTTACTTATTTTTTTACACATAATATTTATAAAAAAAAAGTACGCTAGATACCGATCAAAGTCATTACGATTATTAATATCAATCGATTTTGCAGTAAGCAATGTCCCACAAATTGTAAATTTGAAAGGAATGTTGATTATTTTTAACCACGTAACTTATACAAAACTCAAAAATGAGTAAATAATGTTTTCCTACACATATATATACTAGCTGCCCCGCTCGGCGTTGCTGGACCCGTAATAATATTTTTAACCCGACAGTAGCCTCGTCTTTTTTCAGAACGTTATTAGTCGCGCTAGGTATTTTTGACCCTCCCCATACAGAAAATACAAAATAAGAAACATTTTTCGATTAATACTCGAATGTTAAATTTCAATGAAGTTATAAATTTTCAGTTTACTTAAATAATGAATTTTATTCATGACATTCCGTATAACCATGAAATATTAATTTTGTATAGAAAACCTTCTAGTAACACCACATAGATTTAAATTTGTATTTTAGTTTATATTTTATACTTTTTTTTATTTCACAGAAATCATTATCTGTTCATATTTACGTTTGAAGAAATAAATTTACACTTTATAAAAAGTGCTTCTATCTCTTTGTTCAATTCACTAAACATTTTAAAATTAAAGATAATCTGGAATTTTTCTGATTATTTGAATTTACTTTAAATTTTAAAACCTACTACAAAATCTTTGAAATAAAGCTTTCTAAAAGAAAAAGTTACTGAAAAATTCAATTTATTAATCTGTATTCTTAATCCATATTATTTATTTAATTAAAATTAAAAAAATTAAAATACAGAGAGGAAATGCATTTTAGTGCAGGAACTGCATAACTATCCGAAATAATCTATTTACCCCAGCCTTCTCCTAAATTTTACTTGATAAATTATTTTATCATTTGATATGAATTGGTGTTCTCTACATGGCGGCTTGTATTTTAATTTTAATTTTTAAATTTAATTTGTAGTTTATATTTTTGAAACATTATATTTTTAGTTTTTTTTTACAATTATATGTTTTGTATATTTCATAAAATTATTTTTTTATGAAATTAAAATACAGAGAGGAAATGCATTTTAGTGCAGGAACTGCATAACTATCCGAAATAATCTATTTACCCCAGCCTTCTCCTAAATTTTACTTGATAAATTATTTTATCATTTGATATGAATCGGTGTTCTCTACATGGCGGCTTGTATTTTAATTTTAATTTTTAAATTTAATTTGTAGTTTATATTTTTGAAACATTATATTTTTAGTTTTTTTTTACAATTATATGTTTTGTATATTTCATAAAATTATTTTTTTTTCTTATTTATCTGGCGAAAGTTGCTCTTATGAGGCATCCAAGCTTCTTATGATATATCTTTTTTAATATAAATATACACTTATGATGCATCCAAACTGCTTATCGTATAAAAATATTTTGATAAATATTTGCTTCTTCCAGTATCGGAATTGCTAGGAACTATTTTTCTACATTGTTCTTGCTTCTCGTCCTTACTTACTATGCTTTTAAAAGTTCTTCTTTAAAGTCATTTCGCATCTTTTTATTTTATGTACTTTTCATAAAAAAAATTCATTTCTCATTTTCGCAACCCTCCGACTGTCTTGGAAAAGAGCAAAATTGTAATGTTGTTTTCTCTGCATTTTGCTTTAAATGCTAAAAAAATGATGCTTTGAACATTTTATAAAAAATCTTAATAACGAATATGAATGCAATTCTTGGAAGTATTAATCATTGTTCACTGTATTAAAAATACATTAAATCAATAGAATTATATTACTTTAAATATTGCTTGTATTGCAGTGAAACCCGGAGCTTAGTGAACGTATTAACACGGGCTGGACAGTGAGGGGGTTAAATCATATGTTGTTTGTGTACTCAAAAGAGTTGCGTAGCGCCTTTTGCACTTGATTCATATATATAGTTTTAATTTTTTTAACAAATACTAGGGGACTCTGCCCCCTACGAGCTACGCTCGCCAACCCCCGTTCAGGGACACCAAAATCCAAAAAGCACGCTAATTTGATCGGCTTTAAAAATATTGAATTAAAATTAAAAAAAAAAAACAGTAGCGATCTCTCTGTAAACGGGTTTCCATTCGTTTTTCTTGGATTGGGGATTTTTAAGACCATATCTGCTGCTGTTAAAAGATACAATGGCTGTTTTCGTATTTAATTAAAAAAATTAGTTAAACATTCGAAAATAAGCTAATGTAAAATGAATTAAGTAAACAGTGTCATTGTCTCCCGGTATTTTTTAACAGCGCTATAAGATAGTTCTTTTAAATAATTCCTTTTAAATGTATCGTTTTAAATCTGACGTAATTTACACCAAAGTTTTATTTCTCTTATTAATATTCACGTGAAAATACTTTTGTTGTTAGAAGGAAATATTATTTGCGCTGTCTTCGAATTCACGATAATAGTTGAAAATATTATCTCAAAATATCAAGTAAATGTCTCGCGCAGATATATTTTTTAATTTAAATTGTTTTGCCATATTTTTTGGCCATTTTAAATATGACGTAATTTCCTCCATTTACAGGTTTTAACGCATAGTAATGATTTTTTTATTTTAACATTTTTTTTCTCTATTAAAATTTCAGTGTAAATATGGTTCTTATGACGCAATTTTCCTGCTTTTAACATGTAATCATTTAATTCTAATTTTATTTTTTTTTCTCTGTTTACAATAGTCCGGTGTAAATAAATTTTTAATTTAAAGTAAACATTATTGTTTGCGCTGTTTATAAAGTTGGCAACAGTTTAAATTAATAACATTTTTTAAATTTGTAAAAAATATCTCTCGAAATACTGAAAATTTGAATTTAAAATAGAAATAAAACCTCAAAAAATAGTCAAATAAAAAAAAAAATAAATAAATAAATGCAATCTGCACACCAGGAACTTATAACCTATAAAATGATCTAAAAATGATTAAATTCTCATGTGTAGTTTTTGCTCCAATAAAACTTTTTTAATGGAACGATTTTGTCCAAATTTAGCATTAAATATCTCTGATAGTAATTTTTCGATTTGAAAACTGTCTGCATCAGCGTGTTTATCAAATATTTCTTTATAATACCACCGATTTCCATATTTTTGTATACAACAGTTTTTTAAATATTAACGAAGAAAGGCCATGCTCAAGGCATACTTAGATACTACTACAGGCAGACTGATTGGCGTTTAATGTATGAAGTCGCTCGCCAGAGGACTCTGATACCCTGCCCAAAATTGAAATTTGACTCTGACCGTAACTGAAACAACCTGGGAAGGGTAGATATGAAAACAAACACCAAAATTACGTCATGTCGCCACGGTTACGTTTACAATTCTGCTGACATTCCAATCCAGCTTAGAAATGACAGCTAATTCGAATACAACTGTTAAGGGTTATTATAAACTGTCCATATCAATGTAAATGTAAAGTTCTATTTATTTAAGTGAATAATATAATGTGTTTCTCTTTAAAACTGTTAAACCAACACACATAAAAATATATAAATAAAAAAACACATGCTTAATCTAAAACATGAATGTGACAAATTTATTTGGTACCACTTAATTACCCCGTCGACCAATTTCGCCAAATTATATAAATCGCTAAAACACTCGCCAAATTATACAAATTGACATAATTTTTATTTTAAATAACGAAAGAACAAATAAATTAGTATAACATTAATAAATATACAAATAAAACGTCGAAATAAAAATCACTTGATGACATAAACACGTGTAACTTGCTTACAGTCAAGTGAATGCGACATTTACGATCAAGCATTATTGGCATTTAATCTTATAGTTTGGCGATAGATTTTTGGTCGACGGGATAACTAAGTACGATTTATTTACTATTTTCTCTGCTGAAAAAATAAAACTGATGGAAATTTTTTTAATATATTAAAATACTCATAAAATTCCTTGTAATAATTAATAAATGTAATTTATTAAGTAACAAATACCCTTAGATGATTTAATCAAAATTTCTTGGATAACATAGAATATTGCAACGATATTTAAATCCGTGATCACCATTTCTTTCTCTGATTAAAAATAAGAATATTTAATTTTTAAGGAAGATCGTCTTTTTTTTTCCTTCTTCTTCTAGGTTCGGGCGATATTAAAAACAAATATTTTACCGGTAACAGTAAATTAATCAAAAATAGCTGCTTCAAGTTAGTTATGAGAACTGTAGTTTGATAAAAATTAAATTTTAATTTTAAAACGTGTATATGAAACCAAGATATTTTTATCTAAATACGGGACATTCAAAAAAGATTAACAGAACCAGCATTTTTCATGAATGAACCAAACGATCAAGGTAAACAATTAATAATTTAGCGAAACAGCACCGAAAACTGGCGAAATGAAGCAATTAAAATAATAAAACTTTGTAAAAAATCACCATAAAATTAAAACAAAACACAGGACGCGTTTCGAGCTAAAAACATAACAGCTCGTCATCAGCTAAGCATACACGTGTCCGTAAACGAACAAGTTCCAATTGTTCCAACTTGTTCGTTTACGGACACGTGTATGCTTAGCTGATGACGAGCTGTTATGTTTTTAGCTCGAAACGCGTCCTGTGTTTTGTTTTAATTTTATGGTGATTTTTTACAAAGTTTTATTATTTTAATAAATAATTTAGCTAATCTTAAAAGTATATGTAACACTAAAATGCTACAATTTGTGTAAAATAGCCTTTTAAATCGAAGGAAATTGAAGAATACAAATATTTAATTTATTACATGAAAATACGATCAATGATTCTGAAACCTCGACGATGAGAAACAAGCTTCTATCTGGGCAGGGTATAAATGTAAACAAAGAGCACGTTGTGAAGTTTTGGTTCAGGGTTTGAAGTTGGATCCGACTTCACTTTTTCGGCGAAATGCGCGGGCCGTTATATATCATAGTAGGCTATGGCCATGCTTAAGCCAAGACTCTCTTATCATAAAACAGACTTGACAATCCGAAGAAAGTCTATGGGGGAAAATGTCCCCGATAATTGCCAACTTATTAGCTGATTTTGTCCCGTAAGTTACGCCACCTGGTGTATACTCCGGGTAATACTCCATAAACAAATGCATAGTAAAAAATTGAAAATGTTGTGTTATTGGCAAAATTGTATAAAATATTTTTCGAATTCCAGGAAAATAAAGCCGTAAGAAAAATATTTCGCACAATTATGTTCTGGCTTAAAAAATGAAACATATCAAAAATGAAGATATAATTTTAAGATTTATTGATATTTTTTCAGGGTACTTGTTAGTTATCCCGTCGACCAATTTCGCCAAATTATATAAATCGCCAAACTACTCGCCAAGTCTACAAATTGACACAATTTTTTATTTTAAATAACGAAAAAACAAATAAATTAGTGTAACATTAATAAAAATACAAATAAAACGCCGAAATATTGGTTTTATTGGCCATTATTGGCATTTAATCTTAAAATTAAATAATTTATGGCAAACCATTATTGGCATTTAATCTTACAATTTGGCGACAGTAATTTGTTCGACGGGATAACTAACAAGTACACTTTTCAGTATATAGGACTTTGCGGGTTATTTATTTTTTTTTTAAATCTTGGCACAATTTGGGCTTCGGAAAGAGCGATTTGTTGCCGATTTATATAAACAGTTATGAAAACAAAACTTATGAACTGTCAGCTTGTTTTATAAGAATTTACGGCACAGATGTCATATACGCCCCATATTGGCGCGATTTTTTTCCGACGCCAATATTTCGAAAACCTCGTTACCATATCATCTATATCCGGATAACCATATCAAGCAAAATAACGACACTTTGGTGCCAGTTAAGTATCCGGTGCGTATCTGACATTGACGCCAGAAAAAAATCGTGCCAATATGACATTCTTGCCGAATTTACAAGTATAATATTAGATGTAAATTTTCAACTGGACGAAAAATGTCCGGACCAGGATTCGAACCCGGGACCTCCTGGCTGAAGCCGCCAGTGCTCTGCCATCTGAGCTATCCCGGACGATTGTGGTCGAACTTTTTCACCCAGCTAACCTTGATGATTACAGTATCTGGTCTGAAACCTGGTTCAGCTCAACAGAATAAATCTCAGGTAATGGAACTCCAGAAATCGCTGGATACGAAATTACGTGTAATTTCGTATCCGTTATTTCGAAGGTCCGTCAAAAAGGTTTATTGGTTAATTTTAGAATTTAATTAGCCCATATTCGGTTAATTACCAACTTTTTCAAAATTTTATGATTTGTTGTTTGATGTGAGGTGTTAAGCTATAAGTACCCAAAATTTCAAGTCTCTAACATGTATAGTTTCTGAGAACGGGCTCTGTGACGGACAGACTGACAGACAGACAGACAGACAAAGGATTGAGACAAATACGGTTTAGTTCAGATGAACGAAACCCTAAAAAATGAATTCAAGATAATTTCAACCAACAATTCGGGCTCTTAGTGGATATTCCCTAAGCAAATTTTGGAAATACTAATGATGGAAATACCACCAGATGATTTTTTGTGGAATACGAAATATCGGCGGTAATAAAGTGAGTCGATAAAAATTTCATATATCGGCGAAATTGATATTAGGTACATTGTGTTGCGGATACAAAATTAATACAGAAGAATTTGAAAAATATTACCAAGAAACGGCTGAACTGTATGTGACCCTATATGGTTTTTATCTCATGTTTCCTACAATGCACATGGTACATCGTCATGGAGCAGATGTTATAAAAAAAGCTATACTGTCAATAGGTCATGTAAGTGAAAAGGCTACAGAAGCTCGCAATAAACATATTTGGTCATTTAGATTGAACTACACAAGAAAGTTTTCGCGCGTGGCCTGCATTATGGATGTTCTGAACAGGCTTCTTTTAACTTCTGACCCCCTAATAACAGGCATGAGATGCAACACAAACAAGAAAAGAAAGGCCTTATCTTCTTAAGTTCGAAAATTGTTATCAGAAAGTTATATTACAAATGTTAATGTTCTTGAACACAGTAACTTAACTGATGAAAAAATCATTTGATTTATAAATAACACTTCGTTTTACCATTTTTACTCTACAATTCCAATAAAAACGTAGATCTGTAGCTGTCAGAGAAATAAAATAATTTTGGCCAGCTTTTGGGGCTAAATACCACACTGTGCAATGATGCATAATATATAGGTATGTATATATATCTTTAAACATATGTGTGTGTGTGTGTTATAATACTAAGTTCTAGAATCGTGGTCGAGGAGAGAGTTACTAAAAAACACACGTTACTTGCGTACATTAATTTCTTTATTTAAGTCAAGATCCTCCATTTTTGCACAATTTTTCATCAACTTCGACAAACATGGCTGTTCACAAGAGCGGTTAGTAGGAGACTGCCTAAACTTAAAGTTCTAGGAGAAGAGCACCACCAACTGTCAATTCTAAATTTGACGTTAATTAATATTTAAGAGTATGATTTAATAATAAATGTCTACTAGATAAATTTTATTTAGGATTTATGATCTATCAATTACTTATTTTTACATTTATGATAATCTATCCTTTAACAAAATGATTTTAATTTGATCTATATATTCTAAATTTCATAACTGTCAAATATGAGGAAACTTAATTACATTTGTAGCTAAAAGAATTATTCAATGTTTACTTTAACTGAAGTTTATTATGAGTTATAATTTTAAGTACTTATTTAAAAGTAAACATATCAATCAACTTCTATTTTAGTATATTGCTTTTAGAATCTTTAATACACATTAAGATGTTTCTGATGTGTGGGCTTCTTAATTTGCAATAATGATAAGTGTTAGTTGGGGGCAGATATAGAATTGGATTTAGCATGTAAGGGTAAATATATTCTAATTAAAAGAGGTTATAGAGCATCTTATCAATTTTATAACATACATATATGTAAAATTGTAGGGATTCTGGTGTTCTTATAGTGAAACATCAAATCGAAGTATACTGGAAGTTGTTAGAAGTTATTGGTATTACTAGAAGCATTACTAGAAGTTATGCAAACAAATACAGATTTAGTGCAGCATATCAGTCGTGTGTCGAATCATTATGATTCGATAAATTGCCCATGTATTATGTTGACATTGGTGCAGGCAGTGGGGTGAAATTATACAGGCTACGGAATGATAAATATGGAGTTTCTCCATTACGAAATAATGAGTCAGCTTATGTCTTCATATATGTTTATTAATCGCACATCATCGAAAACCATTCCCGCATCTCCATGGATACGTTTAGGTCTTAAGATGAAAAATAAAATCATTTTTATGATCGGGAATTAAATTAGAACAAAACTACTGTCAAAAGAACTACCATTCAGCAGGATTCTGGCAGGTGTAAAATCTAATAACTTCTGAGGAAAATTTCCATGCGTCCCCTTTTTGTCACAGCTCACATTAACACAAAATGATGACGCCACGCGCGCTCTCGCCAATGAGTGAATTACAGGTACGCGTGAAGCTTACGTCACGACCAATGGAAGTGATTTGTAAACAGCCCTGTCAATTCGGGAGAGGAAGAATTTTGAAGTAAAAATACCCCCAGCGCGCGAAAGATTCTCGAAATAAAATAAGTAAAAAGAAATGGTTCTTTTAAAAACATTCGAATTCCCACTAAATAATAGAAAGGGTCTGACAAAATAATAAAAGATAATGATAAAATTTAGGGATAAACTAAAAGCTTTATATTTAAGTAAACTGAGTAAGATAATAATTAATAAGGGGGATTTAATAAGATTAATGATAAATATAAAGAATAAGAAATTAGTGAATATGCCGGTAATTTAACATAATAAAAGATAATGTCGCAAAGGAAGAATTAATAATATAACATATATATGTATATTGGTTCTGTGACATTAAAAAATAAAAACGCATTCTCAGCAAATAATAATATAGTGAACAAAACATAAGCACTGACTGAAATAGATTAATATTTTAGTATTCGTAGTACAAGCCATCATTCTTTACTAAGGACATAAATCATTTAATAAAAATTCTTAGATATATTTTTCCATAAACTAAGTTAGTGGAAGATAAATAAAAATAAAATAATCCTTTGAGACTCATTCAAGAAGGAAGGCATTTCCTTTCCATGAAGTGCAGATGAAAGAATTTGTTTAGTTATTCGGAAAATCAAATATGTATTGTTGAATGCTATATAGAAAACATGTACATAATTAGTGCATACGGCTATTTTTTTCTACTATATATCTCTTTTTCTAAATCAGTATATAAATAAGCAAAACAATTTTACTACAATAGTAAAATTAAAAAAAAAAAAAAAAACAAGAAAGAAAAAATCATGCTTCCAGCATAGATTATTAAACCCTTTTCAAAACATTCAGAATAATGTAACAAAACTGCACAGTTTAAAAAATTAAAATATTACGTCTAATTCAACCATATGGAAACGCATAACACATTTCAAAATCCAATTCAGCTGTTCCCATCTACAATCGAAAAATTATACGAAATTTTTTAGGAGTCCTGTATATTATATATAGGTTTGTATCTGTTAACTAAATGCATGCCAAAATTTAGTTCACTTGAGAAATACATATACTTCAGTTAAAAATTCCCCTTCAGCATTTTCCTCTAATAAGGAGAATGTATGTGAATACTTCTGTGCAGCTCTGATATGAGGTATAGAATTTATATTTAATGAGTAAAATACAAAAGAAATAGTTAAATTTAAAAGCGCATAGCGAATTTTAAAACACACACTCCAGCAATTATTACTCAAAGACAGTACTGTAACCGATTTCCTTTGTGCGTCCCTGTAAATTAATTAAAAATACTATGAATGGCCTGTTCTAACGTGACCGTAGTGAAATTAAGTGATTTATATGCTTTTCAATACATTTGAAAAAGCGTAATGTCATTAAAATACTCTGGAAACAATTTTTCCCCATATACTACGATGTAATGGAATATTTTTGAGTGCCCCTGTAAATGAACTATTAATCCTACATACATCATATACAATACCAAACATACTTTGATGACCCTAAATAACATTTATGAATTGCATGAAAATCCGAGTATATATATTGGAGTTAGAGCGTGGACAGGAATGTAGACGGACAGACAAACCGAATGCATAAACACTTTTCAACTTTGTTGCAAAATGTTAACAAGTTGGAAATTGCTCGTCAAACGTGGCAAATGAGGTGCGTTCGTACTATAACTAGTTTTATAATTATTTTTTGCACCCCATATTGTACCGAATGTGTATTTATTTGCAATTCATAAGTGCATAGTCTGTAACATCATTAAAATGCACTTGCAATAATTTTTTTCCCATTCCTCGTAATGTAACGGAAAACTTTTGACTGTCCCTGTAATTAAGCTATACATCCGATTATAAAATAATCCGATTATAAATCCGATTATAAATTGTTTTGTTCTATAGTTATTAATTAATTTTTTATTTACTTATTGTTATTTCATTTTTAAAATAATAGAAAATAAATTTAAAAATACAAATGTATCTGGTACGCGAAAACGAGGTTTTCGCCAAATTGTTGTAAAAAAATCTCGCCAAACCCGATTAAATAAATAACAAATCATGACATTTAATTTCAAATTCAAACTAATGTTTTAATGGTACTACTTAGTTATCCCGTCGGCCAATTTCGCCAAATTATATAAATCGCCAAACCACTAGCCAAATTAATGATATATTTTTTATTTTAAATATAACAAATACAAATAAAACGTCGAAATAAAAATCACTTGATGGCGCAAACACGTGTAACTTCCTGAAAGTCAAGTGAATGTGGCATTTACTGTCATCCATTATTGACATTTAATCTTATAGTTTGGCGATAGATTTTTGGTCGATGGGATAACCAAGTAGTACTGTTTTGATTTATCTTTCGGAAAAAAAAAATTGCTAACTGGCAAAAAAAAAAAAAAAAAAAAAAAAGCGCAAAGAATAATATTTCTTAACGATTAAAAATTTATTTACACGTGACTATTAAAAACAGAAAAAAACCCCTTTAAATTTACCATTAAATGAGTACGTGTTATGAGCAGGATAATATTGAAAATTATGTCTTGGAAATTGTATTTACAAGTGAATATTAAAAGAGAAAGGAAACTTTAAAATAATAAATACACTAATATGCGTTTAACCCTTTCAGGGGAAAGGTACTTCTATTCGTAAAATGTTGAAATCAGTGAATGGCACCAGAATATACAAAGAAATTTCAAAATACGAAAATGCTTTTGTTCACTTATATAATAAAAGGAAAATTTTTATTCCAATATTCTGATGCCAATGGGGCATTTAAGAATTAAAATTACGTGATCCAATAATGAAACACCGCCCTTGAAGTGTTTAAAGCAGTAAATTGTAGTAATTGTCGTAAACTGTATTATGTCAATCGTTTTATAACGCTGTTAAAAAATACCGGGATGCAAAGACTCTGTTTACTTAATTCATTTTATTTTAGCTTCTTTTCAAATGTTTAACTTGATCTTCTTTAATCAAAGACGAAAACAACTATTGGATGTCTTACAACAATTGATTCAGCCTCAAATCTTCGCAATTAAAGATAATTGGAGGGTTGGTTGGTTGGTTGGTTTTTGACGGCCGATTATCTGCACTAGGGATATGGGCCCGAGGGGGGAGTGCCCTTCGTGGGGGTCTTTCTAAAGGAACCTAAACCGTATTTACGCATGGAAATCCATGGCTCGAAAAAAACCACAAAAACTCCGAACGATTAGACAGACGGGCGCGATTGGGTCGGAATTGAATGGAAACCCGTTTACAGGTAGATCGCTACAAGTTTTTTCATTGTAATTCAATTTTTCTCTAATCTTTTTCAAACCTGTCAGATTAGCGTGCTTTTAGATTTTGCGGTGTCTGAACGGGGTTGGCGAGCGTAGCTTGCAGGAGGCAGAGTCCCCTAGTTTACATATAAAAAAAAATCTTTGAATGCTCCAAAACACTATTTTTTTTCCATTTTAAAATTTAGTGACATATTTTAATACATTTTATAAACTCATTCTTTAAGAAATATTAAAAAAGAAAAGTTATTTTTTTGGTCTGACATGTTATGGATTCTATAATCTAAATTTTTTAATGGGAGGGGGCTTCCTCTAGTTCACCCAAATAGCTCCTCATTGATAATAAGACACACGCCTTTTTCTTACACACACAAAATTAAAAAATTATTTTAGGTAAAACGAAACAGATTCAACGAATTCAATGATGAATTTAACTGTGTATTTACCATAAGAAAAGTGTTAAAAAAGGGGGGGAATATATGAGAAATAAGGTGCACTTTATTTCTTTTTATCTTTTAGATTATAATAAAATATTTTAACATAAATGCGGACATTCATATGGTAGATGAAGAATGACTGAAACTGCTTGCTGAGCTCCGAGACTCTCGGAGCACATTTTTGAAATTGCTGATTTTTTTCGCGAGTGTTGCCATCCTGTAAGACTAGTAATAAAATAAAATCTTAAAATATATTTCTTTTTAATGATGGCAAAGGGTCAAACAATCAGAAAATCGCAGATCTACAGAAAAATCTAATGAATACTCCACCACTGTTCAATTCTGCTGTAAAAATCAAGTTACTTGACTCATTACAGGATTCTTTTTAATAAATTACAAAATAATAATAAATTAAAACTAAAATATTCCAATATTACCCAAACATATGAAAATTTATTTATTAGCAAAATAATGCATAAAAATATAAACTAAAAATGGATGAATTTGGATTTAGCTCAAGAGTTCCTTTCTTTTCAGATATAAATAGTGAATCAATTTCAGCAAGGTACTCTAACCACGTGGTTGGCACTGAAATCGGATGTCAAATCCGATGCATGACGATTTCAAAATATTTTAATTATAGAATAATAGAAAATGAAGAAAATATATTAAAATATTACCCAAACATATGAAGAATTAATTTTTCTTTAAAAGAATGCATAAAAATAAGACCTGTAAATCGATGAACTTGGATTTTAAATACGAAGCTTTATTCTTGTTTTTCATCCATAAATACTCAATTTCACAGAAAAAAAAAAAAAATCTTTTTTGAAAAATAAAAGTTATTCCTGCGGAAAACTGTAAAATCGAAATACACGAAACAATGCAGGATTATAATTTATAATATTTTCATTAATTACAAAAGAATAGAAAAAAAAATATCTTAAAATGTCACTAAAACATGTAAAAAATGAATTTTTCATCATAAGAATGCATAAAAATATAAATTGAAATTCGATGAATTTGAATTTTAAATATTAAACATTATTACTTTTTTAAACATTTAAATACTGAATCAATTTAAGGAAAACAATCTTGTAACATCGTACGCTTCTACTTTAAAATATTTTAATTAATTACAGAATAATGGAAAATAAAAAATACACATTAAAATATTACTCAAATGCGTGAAAACTTAATTTTTCATCAAAAGATTAAATTAGCATAAGAACTGAAATTCGATGAATTTGGATTTTAAGAATTAAAGTTTTCCTTTTCAACTTTCCACCATATAAGTTCTTAACTTCTAAAAAAATACACATTCCAATCTTAAAAAATAAGAAGTTTGCTTACAAAATAAATAAATAAATATAATTTTTTCTTAAATCTTTGTTTTCTTAAATCATCTTTTTCTTAAATAACAATAGTTATGAAATTTCTAACAACAACAAAAAATACTAAATCTCTTCACATAGTTTTAAACTACGATGCATAATATATTCTTTAAATCAGACTATAAAAAGTAATTTAATCCGGAGAAATAAAACTTCATAAATGTAAAATCGCTTGCAAACTCGAATACTGCTTGTTAAATTCATGCCCTGATCTGAACGCTGTATTCCACTATCGAAGAATTTGTTGTTTCCAATGCATTAAAGCATTCCATTGAAATCATATCCAATGAGTTCAGAATCGGAGCCTAAGAGCAAGATTTTACTGGCGATTTGAGACCCACTCCCTAGCCTTAATCTCTTTTCTTCGCATCAATGCTGAGTGACGCCAGTTTCAGCCTCAACTGAGCGATAATCGCTGTCAGCGCCAGTTATTGTTTGAAATTCGAAATAAAATCAAGAATCACAATTAAAAAAAAACTCCCGACATCATACATAACCCTTCTGCAAGAATTTTTTTAATATCTGTCATCGTTTACAAGTTATTGAATTTTAAAATAGTCGATCATTTTTGGGACTCCCGGCATATCAAAAATGTAGTTACACATATTAATACTTCAATGTTATTAATTTAATAGTATACTAACTCTGATTTTCATCTGAAATTTCTGCTTTAATGAATGAAATCGGAGTAAAAACGAATTAATCTCGATAATGATATTTAATCAATATTATTCGTTATTCTATTGAAAGTCAGCTGACTGCGAAACGTGAGCTTAACCGCATGCGAAGTTCTCGTTACTGCAAAAGCAGCCGATGTTGCTATTCTGATGTAGACTGGGCTGGAGATAAAGCAACTAGAAAGTCTAGAAGCGGTAACATATTTCTTTTAGGAGACAGTCCAATATCATGGTTCTCAAAACGCCAAAATTGTATTGCTCTGTCAACTGCAGAATCAGAATATATAGCCGCTGAAAATGCTGCACAAGAAATACAGTGGTTGCTGATTCTACTAGAAGACTTAGGTCTCAAACAATCCTTACCAATTATGCTATATGAAGATAATAAATCTTGTATAGTACTGACACAAACTAGGAAACATAGTTCTAGAACCAAGCATATTGATGTCAAATATCATTATATTAGACATTTACAAGAACAAAATATAGTGCTTGTTGATTACAGTAGTTCAAAGGAAATGATTGCAGATATATTAACAAAGCCTCTTCCCAGATCCCAATTTTTAAAATTAAGGGAAAAACTAAATTTAATTTCTTTTTAGAACCGCTAGATTAACGGGGAATGTTGTAATATACTCTTTTATTTTATTTATGTAATCTAACGATTCGTATATCTCTTTTCTTTTCTGCCGCTAGAAGGACTATCGTGTTTCCATGGAAATAGGTTCTGATAATATATAGATATTCTGAGATGTTCTATGATGTTCTTTGTAGTTGAGTGTTGATTATGCTTTGTAACAGTGATGTCTGCCGTTTTGCACATACAAATGTATACATATTATGTGAAAGGTGTTGCTGCATTATTTATTTGATGGTCATTCGTCTTTATTTACTGCAAGCCAAACCTGCGCTACTGAGAAAAGTAAGCATGAACATTATTTGTTTAAACAAGTATAATATATAATCTATATTGTGTCACTGCTTATTTTAAATGAAAGTTCTCCAAATGCTTACAAGAACATAGATATTATTTCAAGTCCTCATAACTTTCTAAATACTTATTGAAGTTACACAAATTTCTGTTACGTATTTAAGGGGGCCGGGACACATTTTAAAATAATTTTTATTTATTGACTTAAAATTTTGAAATTTTTGTGATGGTTAACTGTATGATTTTTAAACAAAATCACATGATAAAACTTCTCATATTGTTTTAAAAATTTAAAATTAAAAATTTATTAAAAAGGGGGGAAATTTAAAATCGTTATAACTAGAAATATTATTTGTAGAGTTTCAATTATTTTGCATTTAAATAAAGAGAAATATATAAATTTTAATTTTGATTCAGCATTTAAAAAAATATTAATTGAAATAAAAATTAAAAATATTTAAATCAAAAATAAAAAAAAATGAAGTAACTTAAAAAAAATCGTATTTTCAAAAGTAAATATTTTTTTTTTTTTAATTTACTGAATCAAAATTAAAGTGAATCAATTGAAAAAGACATCTTCCAAGTTTGAACCATTTATCTTTAAAGTTTCTTGACGTATAACAATTTAACTACAAGAAATGGGGGAAAAACCTATCATGAAGAAAAACGCAGCATTGCTTGAAAACTAGATTTTGAAAACAAACCAAAACGAAAAAATTTATATTTCCTAATCCAATAGTGGATAGAAACATGATTTAAACGTAATTTTAAGCAGAAAAAACAGAGAAATTTTTAATGCAATGATTTTTTAAAGAAAATTTGAAGTTTTTTGTGTCTCGAGCCCCTTAAGCCATATTTAAGGGTTTATAAAATGTAAAAATAAACACTTATAATATAATATAATACCAAATATAGTTCAATGAATAATGCAAATTATTTTTTTTTCACATGGTACGTCACTAGCCACACGATAACATTAAATATATATAAGAACATAAAACATATGTTGAAATAATATGAACCTATATTTTATAGATTGAAATAATATTATTGAGATAACTAAATATTTTTATTAGTTTTTAATACTTAAATAATTAGTTTTTAATTTTTTACATTTTTAAAAATTAGCTGATTTTTTAAAATAGTTTTTGTCAAAAAGTTTCTATAACATTAATTCATTCTATAAAGTATAGTTTAAAGTCCATTTTAACATACATTTATGCTGTTCCAAGTTAAATTATCATGCGGTTTGTGGCATACCATGTGAAAATGTTTTGTTGTATTAATTGAACTGTATTTTTTATTATATTATAAGTGTTTATTTTTACATTTTACGAAGCCTTAAATATGGTTTACATATACTACAAAGTTTTATATAATTTCATTAAGTATTAAAAAGTTATGAGCACTCGTAACCACGTCACTTTTGCAACTGGTGACGAAGATTTTAAAACTTCTGAGACCTTTTAAGTATGTACTCAAAAAAATATTTTCTGATGCTCAATAACTCAAAATTTTCAGACACATTTTCCGACTCATTTTTTAAGGTGAAAGTATGAAACTTCCCGACAGGATTGTTTAACAGATGTAGGAGCGGCAGTGTGCTTTCATTTTTAGCTCAATTAAAAAAATTAAAACTTTATTTATAACCAATTAATTTCTCAGTATTACACTTTTTTCATATCCAGCTCTCTCGTTTCGGGAAATTCGGTTCAAAAAGCCAGCATTGACAGCAATTTTCTCAATATATTCTGCCTTTATCAAAAAATCGACAAGCACGGCACATTACAGTTCCTGAAGAAGAGAATCTGCACATTTGATGCGTTTCAGAAAAAAAACGAATTTAAAAATGAGTCAGAAAATAAGCAGTTTTGATTTAAATACACCCTTAAACAAGATTAATATTGAAACTTGTGATTTAGATTTCAGAAACCGCCCGCGTCTTTATGTTACGAAAAACCGCACTTGTATTTAAACGTTAAGCATGAACAAGCATTCAATACATACTTGTATTCAAATTTATTTTGAAATTGTAATTTATTCCTAATGTAAATAGTTTTTCAAATGCATAAAAACCTTCAAAGGACTAGAAAAAATGTCAACAAACTAATTTAAATAAATTTATTATTTTACACCACATAATAAGAGTCTAAATGTAGGCACGAAAATTATCTCTCTGAGAAATGTTTACTCTGTTTTTAAACAAAGAATTGTTCTCTTAAATTTATATTTTAATCCTGCTAGATAAGCGTATTATCTATCATGCGTCCTCTAGCAATTTCTTTTCTTAACGTTTTAGAATTCTGTTTTCCCGAACTTAAATAGAGTTTAGCTAAAGATCTTTAACAGATTTAAAATAGCAATGCTTTTGTGCAAATGAAAACTCTCTGGAATTCCATGGAATATAGAAAAGGGAAATGACTAAATTTTAAAGACAACACAAGATCCTCTCAGATTATTATTGTAAGCTTTATTAAAAATTACACTGACAATCAGAAAGGCTGAAACTGTTTGATTTATTCAATAATGTTTCGAAGTATGAAATGTAATAATGTACCTTTCAATAAAATAACGAGCATGTACGTAAAATATTAGTTACTTGTTATGTATTAAAACAGAAGCATGTTCCCAACAAAAGAAACTGTAATCAACATGAAATATAGTAAATATTTTTATGAATATAACAAGTAAATAAAAGTTATACTAAATGTATAAAATAAAATTCATGTGGAGCTTGACCAATATCCACATTTGGATATACAGGGTGCAATATGCTATCTATCGCCGACCTATAATTTCTCAACCGTTGGTCGTAGACATACAGTTCCAATTACGAAACGTTTCAAATGAGGTAAATATTCATGTTGTGGCATTATTTAAAGTTAAAAAATCAATTTTATAAAAATTACGAAACCGAAATCTTTATTAAGTCCCCCAGTCACTGTAGTTATTTTTAGTAAAAGTTTATACATATCAGAACAAATATAACATAAAAAGTCTGGCATCTGTACTACAAAAATTGACAAAGATATTAAATTTCAAAGTTTGAGATTTTTTCACTGAGGGATCAGTTAAAAAATGAATTAAAGTAACTCGAGATCAAAATCAGGGTGCAATGTCCATTTTACGGCGAAACCACCTTTAATCGTTATCGTTAAATCGGGATATCACCTTAGAGAATTATTTCATCTAAAAGTTTGAGCTCAATTTTAAGGTTCAAACAACATTCAAAAGTCAAAGTAGGTACTGTTTGTTAAGAGGCCACACTAGTCACGGCTTGAAGTTCGAACGCTAATGCTAAGTCTATGGGAGCAATATTTTCAAATATCTTGCTTGATTTTTAATATTTTTAAATGATTTTTTTTTGCACAGGATAGCTGAGGACAATCTGTTTCCGGGCTATTTTTTACTTTTCCGATTTTCGTTGTAGTTTAATTCTCAGGATCCTGTCAATTTAAGATCCAGTGAAATTCGAGGTGTTGTGTCCTTTTTAGCCTTATAAAATCCATATCATCAAAATTCAGCAAAATTTAAAAAAATAATAACGAAAATATAGAGTTTAAGCTTTCCAATAATATGCTTTCAATAGTTCTACTACAATTAGGCTGAGCAAAATTTGTAAAGATTTTGATGAAATATGTGTCAGAAACTGCCTCTTAATGTTATGCTGCCCGCCTCCACCAAGACGATGAAAACACCGCCTATTAAAAATCTGATTGGCTAATATCCAAACATTTTAGCAAATGGAAACTATTTAATTGTGATTGGATTATTGTAACGTGTTAAAATAGATCACTCCTATTTTAAACCTTGGAATTATTTTTTTCTAAGATTATTGTTTATTTTCAACAAAATACTCTTGAAAGAATGAAATATTTCAAATTCTATATTTCTATGAATAACGAAGGAAATTAAGCATTTAGTTTGTATATATAAAATTTCAGAACCATACACAGGAAGGTAAAACTTGTACAAGTTACTAGGGGACCAAATTTCAGGCCGAGTTTATTACAGTGTTGAATTCAGACACTTTTCTCGGGGAGGGATTTCTGAGGCTCCGGAGGGAGACATACTACAGTTCTGGGGGGGGGGGGGGGATTGCATTTTTTGACCATTGAAAACACAAAATATCAAATCTTCTGGGGGGGGACAACTTATTGCTCCGGGGGGTGTGATGTCCCCCCCGGGCCACCCCCTGAATTCAACATTGGTTTATTAAGTAAAACGGTAAAAAAATAGGATCGTTCTTTTTAAAGTATTATTTAAGTTAAAATAGTTGACAAATAATAAAATTATGAAGTTAGAATTTGCTAGAACATGTTTGTGGCCTGGCCAGGAGACTGTGTTTCAAGTTTACTATTCTCGTATATGTATAAAAGATTCGACAATTTAACATTTTAAGTTCGAAAAACAGTTTTTTTAAATTAAAAATCAGCACAACTTAAAGTTAGTAAGTTTTAAAGATTGTTAACTTTAAAATTTTAGATCAACTTGTTCAAATTTATAAAGAAATATTTTTAATATTCATTACTTTAATATTTTTTATTTTTAAGGAGACAGTACACCTTTAACAGTCGCAGAACGAAATTTGTCCTGTGTAACGCATCTTTTTTTAAGAGCCCACTTCAGACACGGGAAGAAAGGAAAACGTTAATGTTAAGTCTATGGGGGCGTTATTTTAAAATTTCTCGCTTTGATTTTAGTATTATTGAATGATGTTTTTTGCACAGGATAGCTGAGTATGATCTACAACCAGCCTAGTTTTTACTTTTTAGATTTTGGTTATAGTTTATATATATATATATATATATTAGTATAGTTTCAATTTCAGATCCGATTCACTGCAGTTCCGAAAGTATATGAGTACTACAAGATGCTTACATTAGAATATGATGTGCATCATATTTTATTTCATTTACAGGGGCACATAAAAGATGTTGGATACAATACTGTATATGAAGTATTGTCTATTAGGGATGATTGCTGAAAGTGAGTTTTCAGCTATGATATAAGTTTTAAGCTAAATTTCTGTATACTAGATTATATATATAAATTCTATAGACTATGTACGGGGGCTACGCAAAAGAACTAGGAAGAATTGTTGAAAATTAGAGTGAATTGATTAATTTTATTTTCAAGTTCAACTATATTTAGAAAGATATGTTTGGAAAATACAAATATAATAATATACAAGACTACCCAAAGAATTTGACACATGCACACCTATTTCAGACACGGGAAGAAATGAAAACGCTAATTTTAAGTCTATGGGGGCGACATTTTCAAATTTCTCGCTTTGATTTTAATATTTTTGAATGTTTTTTTTTCATAGGATAGCCGAGGACGATCGAAAACCAGGATAGTTTTTACTTTTTCCATTTTAGCTATAGTTTTTTTTTATATATATATAAGGATAGTTTCAATTTCAGAACCGATTCCACCGGTTTCGAAAGTAAAAGTAATTTTTTTTTTTTTTAATATCTGAAACCAAAATCGAAAAAGTAAAAAACAGCCCGGTTGTAGATCATCCTCAGCTATCCTATGCAAAAAAAAATCATTTTAAAATATTAAAAAGGAAGCGAGATATTTCAAAATAACGCTCCCATAAACTGAACGTTAGCGCTTACATTTTTTTCCCATAACTAGTGTGTGCTCTCAAAGGTAACATAAAGGTATTTTTTTAACAGTAAGGAAACGCTAAAATTATCATTAACTTTAATAATGTAAACCTAAAAATAATGAGACTGTTAGGTAAAATATAGCATTTTATAAAAATCTGCTAGCTAGCAATTTATTTTCTAATACATGCTATTTTCTAATAATTTATACTTCACTTACATGGGCATTCAAAAGTATTCTTTTATATTATGGCTTATGTGATAAAAATCATTTGCGGTGTATTTTAATGATGTAAAACAATTTTAAACATAAAATTTATGCAACTTTTTGAAGTGCATAGGTACGTGTACAAGGGAATTCAAAAGTACATTTCATTATATTATGGGCTATGAAGAAAAAACGTTTGTGGCGTATTTTAATAACGTTTCTCTGTTACAACATAATGAAATTGATATGAATTTATGAGGCGTGGTAAAACATGCTTTCTGAAGGGGTTGCACAGCATTTATCATTCATTTACAGGGTCACAGAAAAGAGTCCAGTTTTATTACAGAAATAATTGCTTGCAGCATGTGTTTTAGTTATGTTTCAAGATTTTAAACAAGATGGAATTCATATACGTTACTGAGGTTTACTACAAGATGCTTACATTAGAATGTGATGTGCATCATATTTTATTTCATTTACAGGGGCACATAAAAGATGTTGGATACAATACTGTATATGAAGCAGTGTCTATTAGGGATGATTGCTGAAAGTGACTTTTCAGCTATGATATACGTTTTAAACTAAATTTCTGTATACTAGATTATATATATATATTCTATAGACTATGTATGGGGCTACGCAAAAGAACTAGGAAGATTGTTGAGAATGAGAGTGAATTGATTAATTTTATTTTCAAGTTCAACTATATTTAGAAAGATATGTTTGGAAAATACAAATATAATAATATACAGGGCTACTCAAAAAATTGGATGCATCCACGCCTATTTCAGACACGGGAAGAAATGAAAACGCTAATTTTAAGTCTATTGGGGGCGTCATTTTCAAGTTTCTCGCTTTGATTTTAATTTTTATTTATTTATTTATTTTTTATTTTTATTTTTTTATTTATTTATTTTTTTTTTGCGTAGGATAGCTGAGGACGATTGACAACCAGGCTAGTTTTTACCTTTTCGATTTTGGTTACAGTTTTTTTTTTTTTTTGTATTAGTATAGTTTAAATTTCAGAACGGATTTCAACCGGTTATGAAAGTAAAAGTTTTTTTTTTTTTTTTTTTAAATACCTGAAACCAAAATCGAAAAAGTAAAACCTAGCCCGGTTGTAGAGCGTCCTCAGCTATCCAATGCAAAAAAATGCATTTTAAATTTTTAAAAAGGAAGCGAGATATTTGAAAATAACGCTCCCATAGACTTAACATTATCGCTTTCATATTTTCCCCCGTTACTAGTATGGGTTCTCATGTAACGTAAAGGTATTATTTTAACTGTTAGGAAACGGGAAAATTTATCATTAACTATAATAATGTAAAACTAAAAGTTATGAGACTATGAGGTAAAACATAGCATTTTATAAAAGTCTGTCAGCTAGCAAATTTTCAATACGTATTGTAACGGAATCCTGGTTTAAACGGAATATTTTCAAGATTCCCCTAAAAATATCTTACAATTGTATATGCAAAGACGGAAAAACCCACCTAAAACGGTATTTCGCACTTCTTGTTTATGTTTTCATCTTACCAGGATTATAGTGTTATGTTTTTAGCATGAGGGTGTCGAATTTTAATTACTATTAGGTCCCACGTTTTTCTCTACGCCCTCTGTATTTTCTATATGTATATCCAACACAAAACTTTTGGACGGGTACTCAGATGTTTAGCACTCTCCAACATAGTTGAAAAATGTTTGAGTTGGGCTTGACTGCTCGTCTGTCCGTACTCTAACTAGCGTACATATACTTGGATTGTGATGTAACTGAAATACGTTGTTGAAGTTTATCATGGCATACATGACATTCATAATGAAGCGTGTAATAATTTATACTTCATGACATGGACATTCAAAAGTATTCTTTTATATTATGGCCTGTGTGGGAAAAATCATTTGCGGTGTATTTTAATGATGTAAAGCAATTTAAGCATAAAATCTATGCACCTTATTGAAGTGCACAGGTTCGTGTACAGGGGAATTCAAAAGTACATTTCTTTATATTGTCGACTATGAAGAAAAAACGTTTTACGGCGTATTTTAATAATGTTTCTCTGTTGCAAACATAGCGAAATGGATATGAATTCATGAGGTGTACTAACATGATTGCTGAAGGGATTGCAAAGCATTTATCATTCATTTACAGGATCACAGAAAAGAATACAGTTTTATTACAGAAAAAACTGCTCGCGGCATGTTTTAGTTCTGTTTCAACATTTTAAAGAAGATGAAATTCATATGCGTTACTGAGGTTTACTACAAGATGCTTACATTAGAATATGATGTGAATCACATTTTATTTCATTTACAGGGGCACATAAAAGTTGCTGTATACAATACTGTATACGAAATATTCTCTATTAGGGATGATTGCTAAAAGTCAGTTTTCACCTATGATATACTTTTTTAATACTAGATTATATATATGATTTCTATAGACCGTGTATAGGGCTACGCAAAAGAACTAGGAAGAATTGCTGAGAATGAGAATGAATTGCTAATTTTTTTTAATTAAATTCTACATTTTCAAGTTCAACTATATTTAGAAAGATGTGTTTGTAAAATATAAATATAATAATATACAAGGCTATTCAAAGAATTGGATGCATGCGCCCGCCTATGAATGATAATTTCTGGAAGTACGATTTCAGTTGTATTAAGCATGTTTATACTGCAATAATTTTGATCTTAACATGTTGCGTGTATATAAACTTGTTCGAATGCAAGGGCTGTACAAAATAATACAAATATACTGGCGTTAATTGGTAGAAATTGCTGAAAGTTTACTTTCATCTGCATTAATCGTTTTCTTATTATATTAAATTTTATCATTTTTTCATGCCGTTAAAACAAGCCTAAGAATATGCATTGATGACTTTGTCATTTTAATTTTTCAATAATTTGAACAATTTAAATTTACTAAGATTTAACAAAAACTTAAAGTTAGTAAGTATTAAAGAATGTTTACTTTGAAAGTTTTGATCAACTTGTTTGAAACTTTAAAGGAATATTGTTAATATTTATTACTTTTAATATTTGTTATTTTTAACGAAAAAGTACACATTTAACAGCCGCAGAAAATGCGAAATTTGTCTACATCTTTCTTTAAGTGCCCACTTCAGACACGGGAAGAAAAAAAACGCTAATTTTAAGTCTATGGGGGCGTTAATTTCAAATGTCTCGCTTTATTTTAATAGATTTTTGCATTGGATAGCTGAGGACGATCAACAACCAGGCTAGTTTTTACTTTTTCGATTTTGGTTTTAGTTTTTTATATAATATTAGGATAGTTTCGATTTCAGAACGGATTCCAACCGGTTCCGAAAGAAAAAACTAAATATAATAATATACAAGGCTATCCAGAGAATTGTATGCATGCACGCCTATGGATGATAATTTCTGGAAGTGCGATTTAAGTAGTTTTAAGCATATGTTTATACTGGAATAAATTTTATCTTAACATGTGACGTGTATAAAATCTTGTTGCTAATGTAAGGGCTGTACAAAAGAATGCAAATACACTTCCGTTAATTGGTAGAAATTCCTGAAAGTTGATTTTCATCTGTATTACTCATTTTCTTATTATATTAATTTTTAGTATATTTTTCATGCCGTTAAAACATGCCTAAGAACATTCATTGATGATTTTATTATTTTAATTTTTCATAATTTGAACAATTTAAATTTACTAAGTTTTAACAAGAACGTGGAATTCGTAAGTTTTAAAGATTGTTAACTTTAAAGTGTTGATCAATTTGTTAGAAACTTTAAAAAAAAATAATAATATTTATTATTTTTAATATTTTTTCATTTTTATGGGGACAGTATACCTTTAAAAGTCGCAGAAAATGCGAAATTTGTCCTGTGTGACATATTTTTTTAAGAGCCCACTTCAGACACGGGAAGAAATGAAAATGCTAATTTTAAGTCTATGGGGGCGTTATTTTCAAATTTCTCGCTTTGATTTTAATATTTTTGAATGATTTTTTTGCATAGGATAGCTGAGGGCGATCAACAACCAGGCTAGGTTTTACTTTTCGATTTTAGTTATAGTTTTCTTTTATTATGATAGTTTCAATTTCAGAACCGATTCCACCAGTTCCGAAAGTATAAGTAATTTTTTTTTTAAATATCTCTAACAAAAATCGAAAAAGTCAAAAACAGCCCGGTTCTAGATCGTTCTCGGCTATCCTATGCAAAAAATTTCATTTTAAAATATTAACAAGTTGGAAATTGCTCGTCAAACGTGGCAAATGAGGTGCGTTCGTACTATAACTAGTTTTAAAATTATTTTTTGCGCCCCATATTGTACTGAATGTATAATTGTTTGCACTTCATAACGTGCATAGTCTGATACATCATTAAAATGCACTTCCAATAATTTCTTCGGAACACTTTTGACTGTCCCTGTAATTAAACTATACATCCGATTTTCCTAAAATTTGAAATAGCTCAACAAAATTTTGCAACAATTATATCTTTAAAATTTCAGACCATTCGGAAGGCTGTAATATCATTAAAATGCACTTGCAATAATTTTTCCCATTGGCCGTAATGTAAAGAAAAACTTTTGGCTGTCCCTGTAATTAAACTATACATCCGATTTTCCTAAAATTTGAAATGGCTCGACAAAATTTTGCAACAATTATATCTTTAAAATTTCAGATCATTCGGAAGGCTCTAATACCATTAAAATCCACTTGCAATAATTTTTCCCATTGGCCGTAATGTAAAGAAAAACTTTTGACTGTCCCTGTAATTAAACTATACGTCCGATTTTCCTAAAATTTGAAATGGCTCGACAAAATTTTACAACAATTATATCTTTAAAATTTCAGATCATTCGGAAGGCTCTAATAGCATTAAAATCCACTTGCAATAATTTTTCCCATTGGCCGTAATGTAAAGAAAAACTTTTGACTGTCCCTGTAATTAAACTATACATCCGATTTTCATAAAATTTGAAATGGCTCGACAAAATTTTGCAACAATCACATATTTGAAATTTCAGACTATTCGGTTGGGTAGTTCTTGCTCTGTTACATGCGGACAGACGGACAGACGGACGGACAGACGGACAGACGGACAGACGGACAGACGGACGGACAGACGGACGGACTGAACGACGACTATAGGTGCTACGTATTTATATAATTACGAACGCACCTAAAAAGGATGCGAGATATTTGAAAATAACGCTCCCATAGACTTAACATTAGCGCTTACATTTTTCCCCGTTACTACACTGTAAAAAAAGGACTAAATTACGGAAATACTACTGGCAATCTAGACGATAGTACTATTTCCGTATTTTAACGGAACTTTTTCCTTTTAAATTACAGAAAAAATCCGTTAAATTCCAAAAAAACGGAAAATTTTGTGTAATTTACCGGGAAAAATTTCCTTTAAAATACGGAAATAGTACTGGCATCTAGATTGCCAGTAGTATTTCCGTATTTTAGTCTTTTTTTTTTTTTTTTTTTTTTTTTTACAGTGTTGTGTGTGTTCTCAAAGGTAAACTAAAGATATTTTTTGTAACGGTAAGGAAACGCGAAAATTTATGATTAACTATAATAATGTTAAACTGAAAATAAGGAGACTGCATGGTAAAATATTACATTTTATCAATGTCTGCTAGCTAACAAATTTATTTTCTGATAGTAGCTGTAACAGAACCCTGGTTTAACGGAATTCTCATTAGTCCTCTAAAAATACCCGGCAATTGTATCTGCAAAGACGCAAATAACCCATCTAAAAAGGTATTTCGCACCTATTGTTTATGTTTCCGTCTTACCAAGTTTTATAGTGTCATGTTCAGGGAAAATAAAATTTGATGTCGATACGAGTGTGTTTCGAAAGGTTATCAGCCCGACAAAGAAAATAGAAAAAATTTGACAGTATTTCATTTTTTTAACGTAGTTCCTTACAACTTATAAAATTTAAACCAACGAGTTTCCGACTTTTTATTATCTTCAGTATAATAAGCCTTATCTAACTTTGGAAATGAAGTGGTGGTCCCTGCTTTACCCCCATATTTTGAAGTGAATTTCCGACTACCGAGCCATTTCTTCAGGCATGAGAAAAGGAAATAATTGCTGGGAGCAAAATCCGGTGCATGTGGAAGCACTAAAGAGCGTAGGTCATTTACTTTCGTAGCGAAAACTACAGGCATGTGTTAAAGAATGTGTTAAAGAACACTTTTTTTTGCTCAGGTATGGACGTTTTGTCGGAATAAGCACTCTTTAATTGGTCCCGTAGAAATGCATAACACTGTCCGGTGACGATTCTACCTTTTGGCCGGTGGTCTACGGTCACCACACTTTGTGAATTCCCGAAAACCGTATCCATGGCTTTTCCAGCAGTTGGAACCGTTTTCACTTTCTTTGGTGTAATTTCAGCTGCTCTTTCACATTGTTTAGATTGCTGTTTCATCGCTAGTGAATAATGGCGGTTTCATGTTTCATCGACCGTTATAAGACGTTGACGAAAATCAGCAGATTGGTTAAGTTTTCTAACTTAACTTCAAATCACCAGATTCCACATTACTAAAGACAGTGGGCCATCTGCACTACCTTCTTTTGAAAAAAAAAACGAACAGTGAAGATGGAGAAACTCATAAAATGATAAAGAAAGGGGGGGGGGGTGAAGAAGGAGACCAATTTCACGAGGTTTAATTTGATTATGTTAATAAATGAAATGTTTTCATGAAGGAATTTTCAGCAGAAAGTCCACCCAAATCAGCATTTTATTGCAAAGTATATCTATACTAATATTATAAAGAAGTAAAGTTTGTTTGTTTGTTAGAGGTAATCTCTGGAGCTACCGAACCGATTTCAAAAGTAATGGTATAAAAATGATTGTGTTAGTCTAACTTAGAACATAGGCTGTATTTTATGTCAGTGCCACTACCTCAAAGGGGATGCAAGAGCAAAAAACGTTCTAAAAATGCGATTTTTGCGTTACTGAAGGGCCTAGAAATATGAAATTTGGAATATTAGTTACTTATAAGATATAAATGATGTCTAAGAACAATTCTTAAACAATTCGAAATTTAAAAGGGGTGAAAATGCATAAAAAGTGTTCTAAAAAACGTTCTAAATTGCGATTTCTATGCAGTCTCAGGAAGTACTGAACCGATTTCAAATATAATGGCGTACAAATGAAGGTGACAGATCTTTCTCCATGATAGGCTATATTTTATATCTGTTTCCACTACTCAAGAGGAGATGCAGGAGCAAAATGCGCGAAAGGCGTTCTAAAAACGTTCTAAATGCCGATTTGTCAGCAATATCTCAGGAAGAATCAAACTGATTTCAAACGTAATGGTAGAAAATTGATGATGACAGCCTCTGCTCTAACATAGGCGCTATTTTATGTCGCTATCACTATCACCTAGACGTTGCAGGAGCAAAAAAGCGTTCTAAATTTCGATTTTTGTGATCGGTAGGGGCTAGCAACTTAAAATTAGGCAAGGTACATATTTATTAGATATAAATTATCTTTAAGAACAGTTTCGAAAAAATTGGAAATTTAAAAAGGGGTGAAAATGCGCGAAAGCGTTCTGAAAACGTTGTAAATTGCGATTTCTACTCAATCTCTGGAAATACCAAAGCTATTTCAAAAGTAATGGTTGCAAATCAATGGTTACAGTCCCTGCTATAATATAGGTTATATTTTATGTTGCTGTCACTACCATCTGAGGGTTGCAAAAACAAAACATGTTCTAATTTGCGTTTTTTGCACAACTGAGGGGTCTAAAACATTGAAATATGGCATGGTATTTACTTACAAGATGCAACTGATTTCTAAGAACAATCGAAAGAAAATTCCAAATTTAAAAAGATGAAGTGAGCGAAAAGCGTTATAAATTACAATTTTTTCAGCAAACTTATAAAATACCAAACCGATTAAAACATAATCATGACAAATTGTTGGTGATAGAAACTGCTCAAAAATAAGCTATATTTTATGTCTGTGCCAGTACCATCAGAGGATTGCAGGAGCTAAAAAATTTCTAAATTGCGATTTCTGTGATACTGAAAAGGCTAGAAACTTTAAATATTTCATGGTAGTTACTTATAAAATATAAATACCCTCGAAGGACTGTCGAAAATAAATTTGAATTAAAAATGGGTGAAGGGAAGGGGAGGTGCGAAAAGCATTCGAAAAAGTCCTAAATTGCGATTTCTATGCAATTTCAGAAAATATAAACCGATTATAAAAGTAATAATAGTTTCGAATCAATGGTAACAGTCTCTGATCCTACACAGGCTATATTTTATGCCGATGATTCTACCACTTGGGGTTCACAGGAAAAACAAACGTTCTAAAAAAGGCCTTTAAAAGCTTTCTAAATTACGTTTCTGTGGAATATTAGGAAAAAACCGATTTCAAAATTAAATTTGGCAAATTAATGGTGACAGTTCCTATTTCAACATAGCCCTTTATCTTGAGAGAGGTGGTAGGACATGGAATTTGACATGATAGTTAACTTTAAGATGTAAGAAGATGGTTTGTAAAAAATTCAAAACTTCAAATGAATACTGAAATGAGCGTATTAATTGAGCATAAAAGTTTCAAAATATTTTCTAAATTATCATTTTTTTAGTTATATTTCGTTTTATTAATTTAAGCCTCATTTCTGCCTAATGCAGTGTAATAATGATGTTTAGTCAAACTGTGTTTTAAATAGTAATTTTTGAATTATTCCTAAAAGTAATAAGTACCTTTTAATAAAATAACATATTACTTTTTAATAAAATAAAAATTTAGTTAGTAATTTTTAATAAAAATTAGACATATAAATATTACTTGGCATATTTCAAATATTACGCAAGCAAAGCCGCGGGCTTTGCTAGTATCTGATAAAATCATAATAGAACCTCCACTTTTGAGTTTGCCAAATTCGACCTATAAGCGATGATCTAACGGGGGCAAATCAGGCAAATTTCTACCACTTATTTTAAAATGTTATTATTGCCTTAATTAACTGAAGTTATTAAATAGGATAAAAAAATTTAAAAATTTGTAATAGAAGTATGCCTACTTCATCCTCGTGAAGTCGGAACCTACGGTTCGATCCAGCACATTTCGGCCAGAAACTTTTTCTATAAGCAAGCCTCTATGATTGAATACCAGTCATAATTGATTGTATCAGTTTCTAAGTCTTTGTTGTCTAAAAATTTGAAAGTAGAGGTCTCCTCGGATAGAAATTTCTTGTTCCCGGTTTTAATTTGCAGCCTCTACTTGAACTTGTCGATCAAGACAATGTTATGCTATCATTCATTGGTGCCCATAAAATGTTTTTATCAGTTTGTTAAAAATGTCCTACTGACATTTTCTACGTAAATAACGCAGACTTTCACAGTGATAGACTTGTTGATGACGGTATTATCCTTCTCCTATAATTCTTGAAAAGCTAATGACAAATTTACTAACTGTTGATTTGTGAGCCTTAATTTCCTCTCTACTCATTTTATAAAACTGTGTCATTGAATAATGAATTGTAGTAAACCAAAGAATGTGCCATTACAAATACAACATGAAATAAAAGTTTTAAGTAACGCAATCTTTAACAGGATACCAATGTAAATTGAAAGTAAAGATGGACTGTTATTAAAATTTATAGAAAAAGACCAGAGAAGAATCCATTAGCAAATTCCGATTTTTGGAACTTATGCAAAAGTTTGTCGCATATTGTTGATGGAAATTAAAGAAAATGTATTTCGTGAAAATTTCAATTCCTAGCAGTTACATAATTAGCGCTTATCTGGCTAAAGAATCGATGTATTTTTTTAAATCTTCCAAAAAATAAAATATCTTATCCTTAAAATGTTTTGAAGTGATCTAAATAAACGGTCATTCGACGATGCAAGTTTTGGAGAATGGTTCTTGGATTGAAACATTTCATCTCAATTATAACAGTTTGTGTCTGAAGTGGGCTAGATACATGTGGTCTAGCAGTCTTGTTGGAAAACAATGCCTAATCGTTGATTATTTGAAGCTGCTTCTAGCGGATTGCTTGATTTAATTCACTTAATTATAAACAGTATTTCTGCAAATTAATGCTGTATTTTCTGAGTAACATCTATTAATAAACAATTTTCTTGTCTCACTGAATGCGAAAAAAATCTTCTGTGGGTAGGAACTGACTTTTGCTTTGATTAAAAGGCCTCTTCGATGTAGTCATCAATGTAGTCTAAATAATCATTAACATTGTTATTATTCCTTATATTCTAAGAATTACGAATATAATCTAAAAATGAAAACTATGTGTAAATCTGGTTTTTGAATATAGAATAACGTTGTTTTAGAAATATCGACATGTTTTGTAGAAATTGAGTGGGGCTAAAGTTTTAGCTTCATAAAACTGCAAATTTACCAAACTAATTTATAAACTAATAAAAACAGTTTATTAGCAAAAACGAATTATAGTTTAACACTGTCATGATCGGCAAGTTCAAGTAAAGACTATAAACTAAAAGCACTGCTAATTTACCAAATTCCGATATAGGACACAGGTTGGTAAATGATATTACTGCAACTCCTCCTGATTATTAACTTGGAAGTAGAGGAAGAAGGTGGAGAACCTCTGGAGATATTTGACTGTAAGCTTGCAACTGACAAGGTAAAAAAAATCTCTATCAGCAATGTGGGGAAAATAAAATTATAACTTAATCTAAAGATAAAGATGCAGGGAAAAATAAATTTATTTTCTCTGACTTCTGATAAGGAAAAACAATGCTTTGGTAAAATTGGAAGAAATTCGAAATTTTGCTTTGAAATGGAATTCTAAGGAACTCATTATCAGAATTGCATATCAATGTAATGAAAAATCCAAGCAGTTTTTAGAGAAAATAAAAACAGTCTTTCTCAAACAATTGTGAAAAAAAAAAAAAAAAAAAAAAAAAACTGTATTTGTTACAAAAAACTCCAAATTCAGAGTGATGAATTAAAAAAGGTTTTTATACACAATCTAGGTATAAAATCACAGATAGGATGTTTTTGTGTCTGTCCACAGATTCCTAAAGAGTGATGCAAGATTTCACAGGAAGGGATTTGCTCGACGGGTGGCAATTGCACAGACCATCAGCTCATCAAGTTGAAGACTGAAATTTTAGGATTAGATAGAACTCAATTAGCATATTAAAATGCAAATGGTCTGCCAAGTCATATCTTGATAGAAAATACCTGCAGACCGGAGTTTAGTATTTGATCGATTGGTTTATCATTGTATTTTCCTGCACCCAAATGTATGAAAACATTGAAGTTTGGGTGCATGAAAACACAACGGTAAGCCTGCAGATCAACCACTAAATTGAGGTTCTGCAGATGGTTTCCACCAAGATACGACTTGGCAGACCAATGCATATAACTTGTATATAAAATAAACGGACAAGTACGAGTATTACTCGCGCTCAGAGGGTTCCGTACAATAAATTTATGAATTATTAACTGTATTATTTAAAAGAATAATGAAACTTTGTAAAAAACTATGCAACGTAGAGTTCGGTATAGCTGTATATATTAGAAAAGTCCTTCCGGCCAGTGCCGGGAGGAAGAGGTAGCTTTCATATTCCTTACTTTTAAAAAGCCAGCTTATATTATTCAAATGCACAAAGCTCAATTTAGTGGAAACCGATTATAGGAGATTCAATACTAATTTTTATTAATACTAAATCATTATGAATGAGAATTTAGTGAAATTAGTCAGCTTTATCCAAGGTGCTTTTATTTAAAATAACTTATATTTCGTTGCCAAATTCGGCGATACATTGAAGTGCCTGCAATTTTAAGACAACAAGGTGGATGAGGCTAACCAGTGAACTTGGTCGAGACCTTAGTAATTCCTGTGCACATGCTCACTCACATCGGAATCGGTTGATATATACGGGTGCTGTGGCAGGCAAAAAATCAGATTTTTAAAAATGTCACCCGCATTAGAAATTCAAACTGCTATATCTGAGCCATTTTTTAAGATAAATTCAAAACAAAAAATGCGCCGGAATCCTTATATCAAGGTCAATTACTTAAAAAAGAAACCTTTTTCAATTTCTAATTTTTTTGCACCTGACTTTAAATATTTTTTTTTTAATTTACTGGCCGCCATTTGAAACAAGATGGCTGATAAAGCTGGCCAGCGAATTTGGGCAAGACATTGCTATATACTATCCACATGCCTTCTTACATGGAAATAGGTTGATAAATACACGTGTTATCGCGTGACAAATATAGATCGTTTCAAAATGTCAGCCATGCTAGAAATTCAAAGTGCTATAATTCAACCATTTTTTAAGATATAGACGAAACAAAAACTGCTCCGGAATCTTTGTATCAAGGTCACACACATAAAAAAAAATTCTTTTTCATTTTCCAATTTTTTGATACTTCATTTTAAATTTTAAATTTAAAATTGTTTTTTAATGGCAGCCCTTTTCAAACAAGATGGCGAATGAAGCTGGCTAACGAACTCGATCTAGACATTGTTATGTACTATGCACACAGCAAGTTACATCCAAATCTGTTCATAAATACGTCTGTTATTGCGTGACAAAAATCAGGTCGTTTCAAAATGTCAGCCACAATAGAAATTCAAAATGCTATAACTCAACCATTTTTCTAGATATAGACGAAACAAAATCTGTTCCGGAATCTTTGTATTAAGGTCAAACACATACAAAAAAAATCTTTTTCATTTTCCAATTTCTTGGTACCTCATTTAAAATTTAAATTTTTTTAAATGGCCGCCAATTTGAAACAAGATGGCGGATGAAGCTGGCGAACGAACTCGGTCGAGACATTGGTATGTACTATGTATACACCAAGGTACATTCAAATCGGTTCATAAATACGCCTGTTTTCGCGTGACAAAAATCAGGTCATTTCAAAATGTCAGCCACGCTAGAAATCCAAAGTACTATAACTCAGCCACTTTTTAAGATATAAACGAAACAAAAACTGCTCCGGAATCTTTGTATCAAGGTCAAACACATAAGAAAAAATATTTTTTAATTTTCAATTTTTTGGTACCACATTTAAAATTAAAAATTTTTTTAAAAAATTTAAATGGCCGCCATTTTGAAACAAGATGGCGGATGAAGCTGGCGAACGAACTCGGTCGAGACATTGTTATGCACTATGTATACACCAAATTACATCCAAATCGGTTCATAAATACGCCTGTTATCGCGTGACAAAAATCAGGTCGTTTCAAAATGTCAGCCACGCTAGAAATTCAAAGTGCTATAACTCAGCCATTTTTTTAAGATATAAACGAAACAAAAACTGCTCCGGAATTTTTGAATCAAGGTGAAACACATAAGAGAAAAATATTTTTTATTTTAAATTTTTTGGTACCACATTTCAAATTTTAAATTAAAAAAAAATTTAAATGGCCGCCATTTTGAAACAATACGGCGGATGAAGCTGGCCAACGAACTCGTTCGAGACATTGGTATGTACTATGTATACACGAAATTTCATCTAAATCGGTTCATAAAATCAGATATATATATATATATATATATCAACTTTTGAACGGAGGGTGGTTTCGGGGTCTGGGGGTCATGATCGATAAAAATATACCAAAATTTTTTGAAATTGCTTTCCTCCGAACGGCTGCAATCTTGCTGCGAACGGCGAGCTTTTTGTAATGAAAGCTACGTAAAAGTATGAATGAGTATACAACAATAGTTCAAAGAGATATGAAGCCAAAATAAAATTAAATATTGCTATTTTGTATAACTCTTTTTTTAAACTTATCTTAATTTGCATATGATGAACTTAATTCGGTACTGACAATAAAAGTACTGCATATTTAAATTTCATTTGGCATTTCATAAAACTAAATTCAAAATAGTAATATTTTTCTTTTTACAGTGTAGCTGAAAGAAAATTCTTGTTCAAAGTTTAAACTTGGCATTGTACTAAGCGCGCTTCGAAAGGAGGTCGCAATGATGCAACTCGACTTTGTCCGTGCCGCGTTATTTCAAATAGGTCTTTAATTATCATTTAAAGACACGGGAGGCATATTTAGAGATCCACTCAAAACAAACTAGTCGCGAATCTCATAGTATTTATGCGATTAATTCTAATTAAATTGGTCTGTTTTTAACAATTTGATATTTAATGCTTTTATGCTGCTACTGGGTATTGCATTACACAAATATATCATTAAAAGTTGTTATCTGGTATTTAAAAACCGATGGTATATAGAGTAAGCCGCCTCTGCCATTATCTATGTCCAAACCAACCGTGTCTTTAAGGGTTAAGGCTCCTGCCCCTGCCAGCGAAGGCACTCACGAGCTAATGCTAATCGTATGGGGAAGGATTTTTCTAATATCTCTTTTGCATTTCGATATTTTAAATTTTTTTTTTTTGGCATTGTATAGCTGAGATCCGTCTCTACATCGCAACTTTCTTTACTTTTTCCTCCCCATAGGATTAGCATTAGTTCGTTAGTGTCTTCGCCGGCAGGGACATGAGTCTTAATATCTCGGCGAATTACCGACGATTTTTTTTTCGAAAATCATTATAAACAATGCTTTTATACTTTTGATACGATAGGCACCTTTAGCGCTCTTCGATACCTTTGCTGAATGCCCGCAAATAAAAATCTGTATGTAACAGAAAAATGCGCTTTTATGAAAAACTATGCCACCTTGGGCAATCGCTATAATTTCCCTGCATGTATTAAATTAACCTCTACTACCTCTAATTTTTTTTCATAATTTTAGTTTCAGTAGATTTGAAAATAGATGGGGGGGAGGGACATATTTTTGCACTACATTTTCGACGATATCTCTGAAAATATAATATCTAAAATTAAAAGAAATGTATTTTTGAGTTCGGCGTTACGTAATCTTTTAACCGATACCCCACACGATATACAAAGAAAATATATTTCTTTTTCAAATAACCTAATTAGCCCCTCTACGTTTTCCCCCACATATACTTGTGAATGTCTAATAATCTGTAAATATGTGGGTCAATATTTTTTATTACATCCCCCAATTTGAACTTTCGGCGTTCCGTAGTTTACGAGTAAAATGGCTGTGACAGACAGACACAGGAGTGATCTTATAATGTTTCCGTTTATACTTTTTAAGTACGTAACCCTAAAATCATGATTATTGCAACTAAGAAATACAAAAACTTAAGAAGATGAATTATTGACAAAAAATAAAACAAGAAAGGAAAACCATGTGCCAAGTATGGATTATGAATCCTTTCCTACATTTTTAGTTCAGTTAGAAAACATAACATATTTGAAAATACACATTTATTAATTCCTAACAATAGACGGAAACGTACTTCAATTGTTTTGTGAAGCTCTGTATGTTCCTTACAAATTTTTATACACGCCACATACTGAGCTGAAATTTAATTCAGAAATAAATACGCTGAAAATCATTGAAATCACACTTCGAAGGCTAACATTAGCCTAAGAATTGCTATCCATGGACGGCCATGTATCCAATTTTTTGGCATACCACTATTTATTTATATGCTACAATGTCATTTAGCCGACGTGACATTTAGCAGACAGCAATTAGACGACAGGATGTTTAGCCGACATTACAATTAGTCGACAGCGACAGTTAGCCGACAAGATAGTTAGCCGACAGAGGACAATTATTCGACATGGACATTCATCTGACAGGACATTCATCCGACTTAACTGTAACGTAACTGTAACCTGATCTTAACCTAATTATAACCTAAGTATAAACTAACTCTAGCGTAACTGTAACCTAACCAATACCAAACTGTAACGTAACTATAACCTATCTGTAACCTAAACGTAACCTAAGTGTAACATAACCGTAACCTAAATGAAACCTAAAAGTAACCTAATTGTAGCCTAAATGTAACCTAACTGGGACGTAACCGTATTCTAACTGTAACTAATATTTACCTAGTTATAACCTAATCGTATGCTAACTGTAATGTACCTGTAACATAACTTTACCATGACCAAGCTGTAACCTAAGCGTATTCTAATTATCTCCTAAACGTAACCTAATTATAACCTAACAGTTATTTAACCGTAATCTAAACGTAACCTAAGTGTAACGTAACCGTAACCTAAGGGTAACCTAATTATAAAGTAACCGTAACCTAATTGAAACATAACAGCAACCTAATTGTAACCTAAATATAATCTAACTGGGACGTAACCGTCATCTAACTGTAACTAACGTTTACCTCATTATAACCTAATCATATGCTAGCAGTAATGTAACTGTAACACAGCTTTACCATGACCAAGCTGTAACCTAAGCGTAATTTAATTATCACCTAAACGTAACCTAATTATAACCGAGCAGTTACCTAACCATAATCTAAACGTAACATAAGTGTAACCTAATTATGAAGTAACCGTAACCAAACTAAAACCTAACAGTAACCTAATTGTAGCCTAAATATAATCTAACTGGGACGTAACCGTAATCTAACTGTAACTAACGTTTACCTAATTATAACCTAATCGTATGCTAGCAGTAATGTAACTGTAACACAACTTTACCATGACCAAGCTGTAACCTAAGCGTAATCTAATTATCACCTAAACGTAACCTATTTATAACCGAACAGTTACCTAGCCATAATCTAAACGTAACATAAGTGTAACCTAATTATGAAGTAACCGTAACCAAACTAAAACCTAACAGTAACCTAATTGTAGCCTAAATGTAACCTAACTGGAACGTAACCGTAATCTAACTGTAACTAACGTTTACCTAGTTATAACCTAATCATATGCTAACTGTTATGTAACTGTAACATAACTTTACCATGACCAAGCTGTAACCTAAGTGTAATCTAATTATCACCTAAACGTAACATAATTATAACCTAACAGTTACCTAACCGTAATCTAAGAGTAACTAATCGCAACTGTAACCAAACTGCAAATTAACTGTAACCTAGCGGGAGGTGCGTAATATGAAAGAGTGATCAAAGGGCTGCCCAGTCCAATGATATATCACTTGAGGGATGTCGGAAAAGTCAGAAAAATGATCTCGGTGATACAAATTGGGGGAGGGGGAACGGGAGGTACATAATATGAAAGAGTGATCAAAGGGCTCCAATGCGATGTATCTCATGAGGGGTGTCGAAAAATCTTAGAAAAGTGCCGGCTAATTATACTATCAGCTAAATGTCCTGTCGGCTAATCGCCTTTTCGGCTAAATGTCCTCCCGGCTAATTGCCACGTCCGGCCAGTTGCCTGTCGGCCAATTGTCTGTATTGCTAAAATTATTGTTATATGTCCGTTTCTGTCAATTGTCCTATATGCTGTATGTAAATTTCAGCTAATCGTGTTGTCGGCTATATGTACGTATCGGCTAAATGCACGTGTCAGCTAACTGCTTTCTCCTAAATGTCTTGACGGCTATTTGGTTGTCGGCTAAATGTCTGCCACCGGCTACGGGTCAAACATCTATACTAAAAGTAGTTGAGCTTGAAAATGCATAAATCAAATTAAAAAACATCTTTAAGTAATCCATGGTCATTCTCAGTACTACTGATGAAATCTTTTGTGTAGTGTCCATGCAATTCATATACACCACCTATGTGCCTGTGCAAAAATATTAGTTTAACTTAACTTATACCATAACTTATCATAAATAAAACATATCATAATTTAAAACTCACTTTCAGCAATCATCCCTAATGTTTCCCTGTAAATGAACAATAAATGCGATGAACACCATATTCTTATCCAAACATCCTGCACTCTTTGTCTCCCCTTCTTCGGAAATTTCGCTTCCCGTTTTGCTCCCTTTACAGTATCAAAGTTTAAAATCTTTAAAATTCCTTAATGTTTTCTTTAATTTTCTGTTTTATTTGTTACTTTAAACTAACAATAAATAATCAGTCATAAATTTCATTATCAATTTATCTCACCACATTCATTTCATTAAAAGTTCTTGTAAATTGCCCCTTCCGAAAATGTCATTTCTCCCTTTTGCTCCCTCACCCACGGTACCCATATTTTAAAATAAAAACCCTTTAAAACTCTCTAAATTTTTTTAATCTTTTCTGCTCAATTTGCCACTTTATTTTAACAATAAACAACCGATCATAAAAATTTCTCCCTCCCCCCCCACCCCAAATGAAATTGGTATTTCCTCCTCGCCTCTCCCTCTTACCAAGCATCTGAAATTTAAATCCCTTAAAATTTTTTCGTTTATTATTTTTTTAACCTATTTGTAAATATTTTCTAAGGTAAGTAAGTAATAAGTCACCAATAAACTTCCCTCCCCCCCCCTCCCGCAAAAAAGAACTAATTCTGCTTATTCCTCTTTTTTCACTCAGGTCACAAAATTTTAACCTTAAAAGTCATTGCTTTTTCTAAAACATTTTGTACTCTATCTGTTAATTTATTGTAATCATAAATAATCAATCATATAACTAAACTCCTCCCCCACCAAAATTTACGTTTGTTCTGACTCTACCCTTACCAAGAACACAAAATTTAGTCTTTTTTTGTCCTATTTCTTATTCTTTAGTAAGGTAATTAAATAAGTCATCAAATAAAATCCCCCCCCCCTTTTTCCTTCTTTCCCTTATTTAAGTTTAAAATCTTTGAACGTCTTTTTTTAATACATTTTCAGCTTTATCTGTTTCATATTGAACAATAAATAATCGATTATATAATTTCTTCCACCCCCATATAAAATTGACGTTTTCTTTTCTCCCTTTATTATTTCCATGCTCATAAAATTTAAAGTCTCTAAAACTCCTGATTTCAATGTTTTTGCCCTATTTGTAAATCTTTAATAAGTTACATAATCAGTCATCTATTAAACTCACCCCCCCCCCAAAAAAAAAAAAAAAAAAAAAAAATCTGTTTCTTCCCTTGTCTTACCCTCAACTCATGAAGTTAAAAAATCTAATTTACAGTCTTTAAAACTTTTTAATTTTTACTTTTTTTTGGTCCTAATTATAAATCTTTACTATCCATAATATTAACTAAATCTTTTCAACTATGTGCGAAAGTGTTAACAATAAAGCGATAGGTATACATTTAATTATGCACAAAACACATTTTAACTGTATTTCTGAAAGGAAAATGCCTATAGAGATATATTTCAAAGGAAAATATTGTGGTTTCTCGTCACTTGCAAGTATATTCTCAAAATCTTTTGAAATCCTTTCATTCCGACTAGCTCAGAAAGAACCACCAAATTTAGATACCAAAGGTGTTATCGACTAAGCCGAATACATCCATAAACAAAAAAAGAAAAATCATGCTTCAAAACTTTCCAACACTTCCAGAACACTGTAACAAAACTTCGCCGTTTAATAAAGTAAAGAAGTTACCTAACTAAACATTTGTAAAACGTATGACACATTTGAAAAGCAGATTTCAACAATTGCGCCCATAACCCGGAAGATATTCCAATTCTTTTGTGCAGCTCTGTATATGATATATTTGTACTGCATATATTTGTAGAGATTCTACATACTATGTTAAAATTTAATTTTGTAAGAAAATACATAAAACAGTTGAAAATTCACCCTCGGCAATTTCTACCAATAGACGGAAACATACTTGAATTATTTTGTGTAGCCCTGTATATAGCATACAGATTTTTATACACGTCTAATATTAAGCTGAAATCTAATTCAAGCAAATACATGCTTAAAATTACTGAAATCACACTTCTAGGAATTATTTTCCATAGGCGGCAATGTATCCAGTTTTTTTTTAATATCCCTGTATAGGATTTTATTTGTTTGATACAAACACCTCTTAGCACAATAAATGTAGTTGATCTTGTACATTTATAACTAAAAAAACCAAGCATCTTTAAGCCATTCATACTCATTTTCAGTAATGTTTACGAATTCTTTTGTGTAGTCCTGGTCTGTAAAATTTAAGCACACCATGTAGTACGCAAAAATTTAGTTAAACGTAAAAACGCATTCTGTAATTGAAAATGCACTTTCAGCATTAATTTTTAATAGCTAACACGTCGGATACAGTATTGTATCAAAATATTTTATGTGTCCCTGTAAATGAACACTAAATGAAATGCAAACCATATTCGAATGCAAGCATCTTGTAACAAATCGAAGTAATGTGTATCTAATTTCGTCATGTTTGAAATAATGTAACGTAATCGAAATACACTACAAACAGTTTTTCCTCGTAGACCATATATAACCAAGCTCTTATGTCTGACCCCGTAACTAATTATTAAATGCTCATGTTGTACAGAAAGTAGGCTTAGGACACCTCAGAAATTCATATCAATTTCATTATCATTGTTACAGAGTAATATCAACAAATACTCCGCAAACGATATTTCGTCATGGGCTATAACATAACGGAATACTTTTGAGTCCCCTATACTCGTACTTTAAGCGTTACACATAACTTAGTCTATAGTAACCATTTTAAAGTGTATCTCAAAGTATATAAAATTAACTATATTTAAGATTGTGTAACACTATTAAAATGCACCCTAAATGAGCCCCCCCCCCCGCATACACCATAATGTAAGAGAATACGTTTGAGTGCGTCTGTAAATGAACCATGAATGGTAATTAATTCGATATTCATTTTGAATACCGAACATACCATGATGATTTCGAATATCGTATATCAATTACATGGCAATCCGACTACATTTACGCTATTTAGAGCACGGACAGACAGACAGACGGACGGACAAACCCAATCACTTTTAAACTTTCTTGGAGAGTGTTAAAAATGAAAAAAAAATGTAATGAAAATAAAAGTATTTTAGTGTTATTTAGATTACGAACCGCTACAAAAACATTCTTATCTGACTGCATCATTTAAAAAATATTTTGTGTTCAGAAATCCCCCCCCCTACACACACACACTTATAAATAGTTCTTATAAATTTCTTGATAAATTTCATGTTTTAAAAAGAATCCCCACAAAAGATAGTTATTTTAGAATATTTGTACCTGATATTTCCCCCCTCATTCAATATCTCCCCCTTGATTTTAAATGTAATTGCGTTATGGGAAATAAAATAGTGTTTATACGGCAATAATTTCAATTTTACGTTTGTAAAAACTGTAAAATGAATCTGAATATATAAAAAAAAAGAAATATATCTAAATAAAATATTCATTTATTTTCTGAAATCATTTTAGTTTTTGCACTCTTATCATAAACAGATTAAAATTCTTTTTACGGCTTTTAATGTTATCGAGGGTATCCACAAAGCAGCGGCTTTCATCTAAGCTAAAAGCGAAGACGGTTGAAAAAAAAATTCTTTAGACCTGAAACTCACTGGAAATGATCAAATGTAGCTCTCAGCCGAAAGGAGGTGGGGGGTGGAATCGAGACAGATAATTGGCCATTTGCTGATTGGAAGAGCTCCCTTGTCAATCATTTGAATTTAGACCATCCTTCCAATTTAGCTAAAATGCGAGCGGCCATCTTGTTTTCATTTTGCCTGTGACTGCAGTGGCGTCTTAACGGAAAGCAAAACTCTGCGCCCTTTAGTGCATGAGTCAGGTCTGTTTTGATTTTATCATTTAGGATGAGTCGAGTTTGTTGCTTTTGGCTGAGTGCCAATCTTAGTGACAGCGTACAAGAAAAATTACAAAGTAGAACTTCGGGAAATACCCATGTCAACGTAACACCCCTTTTGATAGTAGCATCGCCCCAGAATGCTTAGCGCGGCATTCGAAAACAAATAGTAGGATAGACATCAGTGAAATAAAACATATTTACAAAATCTAGATGAATGGCACAGTGGAATGCAAACGATTAACCGAGCTATAACGAGCATGAAAATCGGAATTTTGTAAATTACAATAGTACCGCAGAGCCACACGTTCGGGATAAAACACGAGTCACTAGCAGTAGATGTTCTAGTCAGCTCTAAGATCGTGATGGCAGACTACACATACATGCAATATGCCGAAATGATACTTATTTATGGTGAATGTCAAAGGAATGCCAGAGCGGCTGCGAGGGTTTATTCAGAATGCTTTCCTAGGGATCGACATCTAACGCATGAAACTATAGCTGATGTATTGTACCGTCTTAGAGAGACCGGATCTGTTGCGCCACGACCCAGAACAAGTAGACTGACAAGGTGCAATCATCGATTAACACCGGAGGAGGTGCTGACATTTGCACGTTTAACTCCGCATCTAAGCCTGGCGGAAATACGCGAAGCATGTGGATACACGCGTCAGCATATCTGGCATCTGTTACATGCACATGGTGTGCATCCGTACCATCCGGAATTGGTACAAGAATTGATGCTGGGTGATCATGCACGGCGATTTGATTATTGTAATTTTTTGCTTAACACCTTAGAGGAAAATCCGTCATCCCTCAGTGACATTCTGTGGTCAGATGAGTCAACGTTTACACGGAGTGGCATTATGAGCGTGCAAAATGTGCATTACTGGTCGCTGGAAAACCCCACATCCCCCGTACAGTACGACACAAGGTACGGAACTCTAATTGATGGACCCATTTTCTACGAAGGTATCTTAACGGGCGATAGTTATCTGCACCTGCTACAAAACACGGTACATGAGTGGTATGAAGAGCTGCCTCTCCGACATGCATGACGTGTGTTGTTCCAACATGATGGGGCCCCTGTGCATAAAACACCTAACGTCCGTGCCTATTTGGCCACCGAATTCGGTCAACAAATCATTGGATATGGTTGCCAGGTAGTGTGGCCACCGAGTTCACCGGACTTGACTCCCATGGACGTCTACCTCTAGGGTCACATCAAGGCACAGATCTATGTGATTGATCCTACTTGTCTTGTTGACAACGCATATTCCTTGCTTGTTGCACAGTTACACCTGCTATGTTCTAACGTGTCCAGGACTCAGTAATGTCTCACATTCAAAATGGAGAACCCTTTGAGAAGTACCTCTAGTAGATTCTGGTATTTGATGTATTTTTTATAGTAGATCGTTTTCTGATATTATAATAAATTGATATTTATTTTTCTGTTTAATTTCAATATTTCATTCTTCGATTTTTATACGACCCCTAAAAGTCAGCTCAAATTTTAAAATAAAATATCACTCTTTGAAGATACCCCAATTTGACGATACCCACTAAAGGTTGTTTCTCCGTAAAAAGGGCATTGCACCCTGATTTTGATCTCAAATTACTTTCATTCATATTTTAACTGATCCCTCATTGAAAGACAAAATCATGTGAAAAAATCTCAAACTTTGAAATTTAATAATAGTGCCAATTTTTGTAGTACAGGTGTCAAAACGTTTTGTGTTATATCTGTTATGATATGTGTAAACTTTTACTAAATATAACTATAGGCACTGGGGGCCGTATAAAAAGTTAGATTTTATAAAATTGATTTTCTACTTAAAGTGATGCTACAGCATGAGTATTTACCTCATTTTAAACGTTTTTGTAACTGGAACTATATGTATACGACCAACGGTTGACAAATTAAAGGTCGGCGATAGATAACATATTGCATCCTGTATGATTGAATTATACTAATCTAAGATGAATAATATAACTGGCGCTTCACAGTGTACCAAAACTTTGGCTGTATTTTCTGCCAAATATCCAGCATACAATCGCCCAGTTAATTTTAGTATGTACATATTTTAAAGCATCTGCTCGAACATATAGGGGGAAATAATAGCAATCCCAATGTCACAGTTGCGCTTGCAGAGACAAAATTTCTGAAAATTTAAAAGACAGTACTCCATGTATGTAATTTGTTTCTTTTAAAGAATTACAAAACTAATTGTCAAACAAAATACTCCATAAAAACTATTGTAAAATAATGTGTATGTATATATGTCTGTATAACATGTTCCTACATATAATCATAAAAAATTATATCACCCGTGGTGATTTGCATTTACAAAAATATTTAGAAAGAAATTTTAATCCAGAAAAAAAAAATCTAATTTTTTTAATAAAAACCAATTTATGTATTAAATAAATGAAAAATAGTTACAAAAAAAAAAGAAAGAAATTATGGATTTTTGAAAATAAAAATGAAACATACAACACATTTTCGCTGCCGAATTTCTAAAAATATATAATTCAATATAAATTTTCTATGAATATTTTTTTACTTTTTTATGATATTCACTGATGGTTTTCACGCAAAATAATAAACATTTTAATGATCGGAGAAAAATATTTCCTATTTATTTTTCAATGGGTTTACATAAATATATAAAGTACCTATCCGACAGTAAATAAGCATCTATTAAAAGTAATGTATTATTTAAAACAAAACAAGCAGGAATAGTTTTAGTTACAGAATGCAATTTGTTTTTAACTCGAACATAAAAAAAAAATTCGGCACATAAATGTACATTATAAAGTAACAAAAGAAGAGTTAAAATTATGCATACATATTATTTTCCTTATCATCACGATGATCTAAACGAACCGTAATATATGATAAGAAATCTGTTTAGAAAACCAGAATAATATCTTGTGTGCTAATAATAATGATTATTTTTTTTTTTTATCTTTTATGATATTTACACTTTCGAAATGGCTTTTAAAAGTATTGCGTCACTATTATTTATGGTTAAAAGGGTTATATCTCTTTTATATTTAAAAAGGCTCTTTTTGTTTTCGCTATTCTATATATTTTTTTAATAAAAAAACTATAATGTAAATTCATTTAACCTTTCTGATGCAAAAACAAAATTGCTTAAATATAAATTATAACATTTCTGTCCCTTTTCCCATCACTGGGAAAAGAAGAAAAAACGAAATCTATCTATATTTTAAAGGACAAACATATCTGTGCGTAACGCATACGTCATTTTGCGAATGGCAACACTTTGAAATTTGAAATAAAATTTTGGCTTTGCAATTTTCTCTACTGCAAATTTTTAAACTTCTAAACATCGCATATATTAAATTTTTACACCGTCGTATAAGGAAAATAATGCTCTTTTAAATGCAATTTGTTTGAAAACTGTATCTCAATTTATTTTTGAGATATTAATTTTTTTGTAGTTTTTAATACCATTTTTCTTATCGTGGCAACAAAAGTACCTCATTTCATTGAAAGTCATTGAAAGTAAACGGAAAATAGTCGAAAATAGGAGATACTGTATCTTTCTGTTGCCATTTTCTCATAAAACCTAAAAAAAAAGTTGAAATTAAAATATGGGCTATGTCAAGAATATTGTCTGTTATTCTGTGATAGTGACATCATATGCACACTTTTCTATAGACGAAGTTTAAAACTGGATTGTAAAAGTGGATTGCTTTAGCGGATGCAAATGACGTCATTTTATAAAAAAGCGTGTATTTTGTTTCTTAAACCTGAATTATGTTTTGTAGAAGTGCGTCATTTTCACAGCCCAGCTGCTTTGAAATTCTTCACAGGTGAAAATGCTTCATATTTAAAAATAATGTAATCGAAATCACATACTGATAAAACGCAATGTTTTACAAAAATTTAGAGTATCTTTATAAAGTATATTTTTCAATCTTTTGACCATCGTTACATTTTCAATTTTCGTCGCATAGAGAAAAAATTTACTTTAAAATGCAATTTGTTTAAAAACTTTATCTTAATTGACTGATGTATTATATTTTTTAAAATAATTTTTAAGCATGATTTTTTTAAAGTTTATCTTATCACGTGCCGGTTTCAATACATAATAATAATAAACATTTTTCACATAAAGCAACAAACATTTTTCAACATTTGTTTCTGACTATTTTTGCATAGCGAAATTAATACTTCCTTTATAAACAAATAAAATTATAATATTAAAAAAACCACCAATCTAACATATTTGTGAAAGACAAATTAACGAAATTAATACTTCTTTTATAAACAAATAAAAGAATAATATTGAAAAAACAACAAACCTAACATATTTATAATCGTACAATTTAAATTTTTAGATCACCAAATAGGATTTTTTTTAATGGAATAACTTTGCAAAGTCCATCTCAGTTTACTGATTGTCTATAGTTTTAAAAACAATTTTTAAGCATGAAATATTTTTTAATTTATCTATATCGCGCGGAGCTCGATTACGAAAGATTAATCCATTTGCCCTTAAAACAAAATACAGATTTCATCATTTTCTTACGGCTAATATCCATTAAAAAAATTCCCTATGAATAAATAAAATAATATAAATAAAACGCAAATTTACCAGACATGTATAAGCTCTGAAATTATCAGAATATAAAAGGATGCCATAAGTAGCAAAATCTTGGCAAATAACTCTTAGCATGCGGCTAATAAGAAATTATCGCTTTTGATAATTTTCAAAAATTTATTTGATTGTATAATTCGCATTTTCCATATGAAAAATGCTTTTTTAATGTAAGTTGTCAATCTAAAAATATTATGGAATATAAAACATTATTAGTTTTCTATTTTAAAAAATGATTTCACCTATATTCTTTAACCCGGGAAGCCCGGGTACGATCCCCTAGTCTATATTATAAAGGACAAACATATCTGTGCGTAACGCATACGTCATTTTGCGAATGGCAACACTTTGAAATTTGAAATAAAATTTTGGTTTTGCATTTTCTCTACTGCAAATTTTTAAACTTCTATGCATCACACATTTTAACTTTTTACACCGTCGTATAAGGAAAAAAATTCTCTTTTAAATACTATTTGTTTGAAAGCTGTATCTCAATTTGTTTTTGAGATATTAATTTTTTTTGTAGTTTTTAATACAAATTTTGTAATTGTGGCAACTTAAGTACTCCATTTATATTGAAAGTCAAGGGAAAATATTCATGGTTTATTATTTTTATTCATTATATCTTTATTGATGCTATTTTCACATTACAAATAAAAGTAACTTTTTTATAATTTTTGAACAAAAAATAATGTCAGACATTAAATAAAACACGCATTCTTCTTCATAAATCAGCTACATTTTAATATTTTTACATTACGCTGATAAATGAGTTTGAGGCGCTCGGCAAAATGATTCATTGAGTAAAAATGATATATTTAAAACAAAACGATAATTTTTTTTTTTTTTGATAAAACTAAATATTTGACCAATACTATAAATGGCGAATACTATGACAACTAAAGTCAAATTTCTGAATTTTTTTTTCGCGGGTACTAAGATTAGAACTTAAGGTTTGTGCGAATGTTCACATGAAAAGTTGTATCGGACAAACGTGACTTTAACATTGGAAATGCATTCATTAATAATCTATTCTTTTGCGCATTAAAATACTTTTAAATTGTGAATTTGAGTGGTGCGTATGTAAATTACGAGAATGTGAAAATAACGTACAGTTTAGATTTTATGGGGAAAATTTTTATGATGTGATAAAGCGAAATCCTTTTTACTTATTTTTCATCCCGTAAAAACAAACATAAGAGCTCCATCGATAACTTCATCATAATTACTCATCTTGATTATGTAATCTAATACAGTTTAATTTTTCAATAATTTAAGCAGTTGAAGTTTGTAGAAATAATATTTTGGTAATTTTGGGTTTAAAATATTATTCGTTTTAAGAGTTTATACAACCAATGTAAGATGATTTTTTTGTTGTAATTATTTTTGTAGGTTTATTATAATTTCGATCTGACAGTTCCTTTCAAACATTTTAGTACGTCGAATTTCGACGGGTTGCAACTCGTACTAATAAAAGAATAAATCGCTCTGAGTGTGTATGTCTGTATGTATGCGATAGCTAGCGAAAACTACCGCAAGTAGAAGTCTGCAAATTCAGATGTGATTAGTCCAAGAGAGGTCCTGATACACTTGACGCTCGGATTTTTATTTTTTAAGGGCCGGTGCCCCTTTCAGTTTTTATGCACTGAAACGTTAATAACATGCCTCTTTTCTATCCGATCTTCTTCGTTTTTGGGGCGAATTATCCTTTCAGTTTCTGCCCCATTTCTACATTTTCCTTATGGCCCTGGCACCCTTGCAATGGGCCCAGTACAGGGCCCCTTAAACTTTTAGAGCACTGAATTATTAATAACATGCCTCTTTTCTATCCGATCTTCTTCGTTTTTGGTGTGAATTCTCCTTTCAGTTTCTGCCCCATTTCTATTTTTCAGTTATGAACCTGGGACCTTTGTAATGGATCCAATACAGGGCACCTTGAAGTTTTAGTGCACTAAAGTGTTAATAACATGCCTCTTTTCTATCCGATCTTCTTCGTTTTTGGGGTGAATTCTCCTTTCAGTTTCTATCCCATTCCAACATTTCAGTTAAAACCCTGGAACCCTTGGAAGTGACCCGGTACAGGGCCCCTTGACGTTTTAGTGCACTGAATTGTTAATAACATGCCTCTTTTCTATCAGATCTTCGTTGTTTTTGGGGTGAATTCTCCTTTTAGTTTGTTCCCCATTTCTACATTTCAGTTAAGACCCTGGCACCCTGTTAAGGGGCCCAGTACAGGGCCCCTTGATGTTTTATTGCACTGAGATGTTAATAAAATGCCTCTATTCTATCCGATCTTCTTCGATTTTGGAGCGAATTCTCCTTTTAGTTTCTACCCCATTTCTACATTTCAGTTAAGACCCTGGCACCCTTGCAAGGGGACCAATACAGGGCCCCTTGAACTTTTAGTGCAATAAAGTGTTAGTAACATGCCTCTTTTCTACCCGATCTTCTTCACTTTTGGGATGAATTCTCCTTTTAATTTCTGCCCCATTTCTACATTTCAGTTAAGACACTGGCACCCTTGCAAGTGGCCGGTACAGGGACCCATGAAGTTTTAGTGCACTAAATTGTTAATAACATGCCTCTTTTCTATCCGATCTTTTTCTTTTTTGGGGTGAATTCTCCTCTCAGTTTCTACCCCATTTCTGCATTTCAGTTAAAACCCTGGTACAGGACCCCTTGAAGTTTTAGTGCACTAAATTGTTAATAAATTTCTTCCTTTTTATCCGATTTTAATTTTTGGATACTTTCTCCATTTAGTTATACTCCCGTATCTACATCCTAGTTGAGACCATGGTCCTGTCTAGGGTCCTGTAAGGCCCGGTCCAGGGCCCCTTAATTTTTTGTTTGCCATGCGTTTTTCACAACCTAATTTTCTCACCTTCGCGATGCGTAGTTTTAAAGTTGAGTCTTGAAATCTTCTCCTTAGACCAACACTCACATATATTTATTGGGGCCTTAGGGCACTTTTTTAAGCATTTCTTTAATTTTTTGCTCATTTCTTTTAAATTATATTTTAATGCTTAATTCGTACCCTATGCATAATCTCAACTAATCGAAGATCTAAAATGATAAGTACTAAAACGTTGTAACATGTTTTCAAGTTAGGGCCTTTCCTCAACTATCAGTTTGCTCTTTTGGCCCCCTTATTATAACTCCCTAAAAAATAGTACGATTCACTAGCTTTTTTTCTAACAACATCTTAGGTTCTCCAGCTATTACATGAACAACAAAAAAAAAATATTTCTGGCTTCAACTACCACCAATTTTGAATATAAATCGTCTTCTTAGGGCCCTTGGTGCATCTTCTTTAAAAATTATCCGAATTCCTTGCAATCTTCTTTACCATAGTTCTAGTGTACTCAGATTACATCAAAAACTACTAAAAAGTGTATTTATACCAAACTACATGTCACTTAAGTCATTTTCCCTTTGGGGCCGGGTACAAGGCCTCTTGAAGCTTTTGCACCATAAATTATTGATAAATTGCCACTCCTAATCCGATCTTCATTTTTGGAACCATTTTTCCATTTAGTTATTCTCCAGTTTCGATATTCCAGTTAAAATCCTGGGGCACCTTAGGGTCCTGTAGGGCCCTATCCAACATAATTGAAATCTTTTTTATGAATTCGGTCCATGTGTACGCCTGGCTGTCCACCTGAGCTCTTACTTGCATAAATATTGTCGGATTGTCATGCGATTGATATATAATATTGATACACTAATGTTCAAAATACGAGAATTTTCAGATTTGGTCGATTATCTCCAGAACTGTTGGACATATTTTAAAGAAATTTAGCATTACAAAGGTTGATATAATGCAACAAAAATAAGAATTCTGCATTTATAATACGCACGCACAATCGTTTGTAAGAATCATCAGCGTCGGAAGGTATAAAACAGAGCTTAAAATATTGAGCCTTAAAATGTGTTAACTGGGGTGTGGTCGCCTCTTACAGTTATACAGCACTCATAACGTGAACTCATTCTGAAAATCATGCAGCTTATGGGTCTTTGTGGCAGTTAATCTCACTTCTCCAGCAAGCTCCCTGCCCGGTTCTGGGAGGTGGAAAGCGAGTTCAGATTTTGATCGATTCAAATTTGAAATCGATTTTTAAATATAGTTATGCCAGTAAGACATATCTACGTACAAAAAAATCAATATAATATTATGTTTTATTCATAAATACATTTGATTACAAATAAAAACTTGTTTGAAAATATTTTATGCGTTTTTCAAATTGTTTTTAGATAGCATTGTTACAGTTACATATAACCTGAATGTGTTGGAAACTGTTTCATAATCTATGCTTCACGCATGATGTTTCTTTGTTGTTTATGTCATCCATTCAAAATCCCTCCTTTATAATATACGACCTTCAGGCAGTTCTTCTATTATGTATGCAAAAGAAATTTTAAACTTAAATGCGTACATTAATATAAATTAGTTGAAATATATAACCACATACATTCTTCATATTTTATTCTTGAGTTAGCTTTTTCCTAACCTTTTTCTAAACTGAAATTCCTTAAGAAGTACATTGAAATTTGAAATCGATTTTAAAATATAGCTACGCCAGTAAGACATATCTACGTACAAAAAAATTCAATATAATATTATGTTTTATTTATAAGTAAATTTGATTACAAATAAATACTTCAGTCTGAATCATTCTGAATTCTGTATAGAGCACAAATATTATATGTTGAGTTATAAATCTCCGAATACATCTGCATTAAATCAAACTAGAAAATCACGATCGGGAATAGTAAGGTATAAGTTGTTAATTTCGAAAATATCTGCTGTGCTTGGCTAATACATTTTTAATGGAATATTGTTTTAGCACGATATCCATATTTATTTTTATTATTTAGAACTCCTATTTCATTATTTTACTATTAAAGAAAATCTGATTTTTTATCTTTTAAAACCGAACATTTTTTCAGAACCTTTTCTTGAAACAACCTTCTAAAACTGCACAATAATGGAAAGAAATGCACCCTCTAATTACAATTTAAACACCAAATTGTCACAATGAGATGTGAGAGGTACCTTTCGAGTAAGAAATTTGTCTATTTTTGGAATGTAAAATAGCAGTTCTTTAAAAATTTCAAATTGTGGAACTTTGAATTTTAAAATTTTAACGAGTAAATTTGTCGTCATATTTCATCGCTTTCGATGAAAGTAGTCAGAAAAAAATTATATTATATTTACTTAGATCTTTCACAAAGGTAAACTGTTCTAAATTTTAGAACAGTAGGCTAATTCCATGCAAGCGTGTCATGTCTGTCACACAGCTGAAGATCGCCATATTTGTTGGCTACCAGTATTTTAGAACGGAAAATGTGACTTACTTTATCGGAGATATCTCATCAACTGAAAAACGCGAAGCAAACTTTTCGAAAATAATGGTGGCCAACAAGCATAGTGATTTTCAGTTGTGTGACAGACATGACATGTTTTCAAGGAATTAGCCAGTAATGTTAAATTATTTCATCACAAAAAATCATAAAAATCATCAGTGAATCTTGTTTTCCAGACTTGTGTTAGTTCCTTCAATTTTTTATAAAACTTAGATACAATGAATACACCCGAATACATTTTAGGCATTTTATTATTTAAAAACTTTTTTTCATTATGAACTTTTTAAATAAATTGAAGTTAAAAGTTATGAATTTCATATATTATTTCTTTTAAGTTAAGTGAAACACAATCGTAGAAAACATGGGTGCGAAATTGAAACGTTCGGGAAAACAAAGTACTTGAGCCCCATTTCATAAAACGCTTCTTATCTAAATGAGAACATGTCCAAAGAAGGTCTACAGTCACTCAACAAATATTACTAAAAAGCAACGGGAAGTTTAATCGGTAAGCCTCGATGTAGTTGTTCCACAAATGAATGACTCCAAAACAGACTTTCATTCAGACGACAATATAAATAATATAAAAAACTGGTGGAACCAGAGAGAAACCTATGGCTCTATCTAAAAACGTTATAGTAAAAAATTGGTAAATAGTTTCAGTTTAAAAAATTAAGTACTTAAAAGAAAAGTAATGGAACCAGATTATCTGTAAAGCTTATGAAATTACCTAAATTTTTGTTGATAGCTGAAAATGTGGACTGAGCTTTACTGGTTCCTTAAAATCAACCAGGGAAGTAAAGGCCATTTTAACTCATTCTGAATTCCAATCATTCATAAACAGTTAAAAAATTTGGGTTCATGAGAATAGGTTAGAGGTTGATTTGGTAATGAACGAGAACATGAGAGATCGTTCAGTACGAATTATGTACCAAATTCCATTCCAGGGATCACTGATAAGCCTGGAAGTTCAAAACCCAAAGTAAGACCAAAACCCTGAGCATGTACGATTCAACCATATGCTAACTACTTGTCTGGCTTAAGTCCATTGATATAAGGTTCCCTTTTCAGAGTAATTACAAGAAATAAAAATTATTACGTTAGATGTGTTATGTCAGAAATGTTAATAACAACAATTTCTCAACAACCTGACTATATTAATGTTATACTTAAAATATTACTTCATGGTTTACATTGTTTTAGCTTTGTGGAATTTTGCATGACTTGATGTAATCATATCCACAATTCTGAGCCTGACAGAGATTTTTTAGCAAATAACTACACATTCTGTTTACTATACCCAGTACTAATTTTGAGTAGATAATATGATTCTGAATATAAGGCACGAGTAAAGCTCAGTCCATATTTTCAGCTATCGACAAATATTTGGGTAATTTTATGAGCTTTGCAAATAATCTGGTTCCTTTACTTTTCTACTCACTACTTACTTTTTTAAACTGAAACTATTTACCAATTCTTACTGTAACTTTTTTAGATCGAGCTTTATTTTTCTCTCTGGTCCCACCAGTTTTTTACATCACTTCAAACCTTTTTCAGATCCTTTCAGGAACTTAATCAACCAACTACAACTAACCAAACAACCATCCCAACTAACCAACTAATGACCTCAATTCAACCTGCCCAAACAATTGCCCCAATAATAAAAAAAAAACAGAAACATTGGTTCACCAGTGTATTTCAAGAGTTCGGATGATCCATACTTATTGCTAACTCCCATATTGGGAAATTGACCTAAACTTTACTTAGGAATGGCCGCCAGACTAGTCCTTAGACTAAGATTTGTACATAGTGTGGTCTCTTGAATTTTTCTGCTACGTACCTACGCTCCTCTGGTTTAAGGGGCTATGCAGTATCCTAGGTCAACCCCTCAAACACATAAAAATCTAGCGTAAGAAACAGTCATAAGAAATGAATTAAAACTGCGAAAAAACTATAAAAAGAGAAAATGTCTGTTTTTAAGACTTAATGGGAATTTAAAATTTTAAAAAAGTGTGAAAATGACTGAGTGCAGAAAAATGAACAAATTGATTGGAAATATTATACAATAAGCCAGGGTTTCCAGGGTTACAGATTATAGGTGAAAACCATCATATATGTTATTTATGATGTTAAAATCTTTTTTTTTCTCTTTACATACTAAAGGTATAGCGATGAATGAGATATTTTTCGAAAGGTTGTGGGAGCAGTTTTTGACACAGTATACTTATATATCTATAAAACATGTTGTTTGATAAAAATAATTGCTGTTAATCAAAAATTAATCCAAAAACGCACCAGCAAATAATCTCAAATATTGCGGTTTGAAAGCCTCATATTGGTCTACTTTAAAAAAAAAAAAAAACTATTGTTAAACCCTAATAGAAATTTACTTAACGTATTAAAAAAGATATTTCCTTCTGGCCTCAGATCAGAAGTTAACAGCCGGATATATCTCCAAAAATAACTATTTACTCTTAACGTTTTTCATTCTTTTCATTTCAGTGGAACGAAAAGCGAAATTCGGTTATGCAGGGGGGCGCAAAATTTTAAGCACAACGTAAATATTTTAATAAAAGTAAAATTGTACGACGGAATGCTTTCAAATATCCACTCTAGGTGAATATTCTGATCATAAATATATACCTCAAATTTGAAAAAAAAATCATCGTTACAAAAATCAAAAATTACAAAAAAAACATTTTTTGTGATGTGGTGGATCGTCGAAACATTTTTCCTAGAGTATAAAGTGTAGTAATCCTTGTACGAGTTACATAAAAATGCCAAATCTCTGCAGTTCTCCCTTGAAGAAGTTGTAGATGTTTGGAAGCTGAAAGCTGAACTTAAATCGTTTTGCAAATTTCGCTTATTTTAAATCGGTCTAAACGTGATATTTGTAGTATTTTGCAACGTGGAAAACAATTCAAAAATGCGTATCGCTCAGAAAGGTCGAATAAAACCAAATTTCGTGAAGATAGAAGAATGAAAAGATTGGATGCAACTAGCAATTTGTCTATTAATCAGATAAAAAAATGACTTGGATCAGAAATATCTCGTGACACCATACACAGACGAATGACCGAATCAGGATTCATCAAAGAACAAAAATTAGCTCGTAAGCCTTTTCTGGAACAGAGTCACAAACAAGCAAGACTTCAATGGGCAAAACAGCACATGTATTATCGTGACAAATGGAATAGTGTTATTCTTTTCTGATGAAAAAAATGGAATTTGGATGGTCCAGATGGCTTCTCATTCTATTGGCGTGCCTTGAAGAAAGATCCGAAAAAATATTCAGCAGTCAACAAAACGTGGTGGTTCTCTCATGGTATCGGACGCTTTTGGCTTCAATAGACAAACGTCTGTTTGCTTCCCAAATGGCAGACAGAATTTACAAAAGTATCAGAAAACTCTGAGTGAGCATTTTTGGCCGTTTTTTGAACTCCTAGGTGACTCAAATTGTACCTTTCAGCAAGACAACGCATCGATACTCACTTCCAGTTGCACAAAAGAATGGTTTAGATTTCAGAATATCAGTGTTATGAACTGGCCAGCCCTCAACCCAGATCTCAATCTCATAGAGAGCACCTGCGAAAAACTCTCACGTGAGGTCTACAAGAATGGGAAGCAGTATTACCCAGTGCAAAAGCTCAAATCAGCGATCGAAGAAGCCTGGCACAAACTCGCTCCTAAAACCTTCCATACTCTCGTGTTATCAATGTAAAATCACGTATTCGATCTCATCATGTGCTATGGTAACACCACAGACTACTAAATGATTTTTGTTCTTTGTGAAATGTAAATATTTCGCTTTTGTGCATAAACTTTTGCGACATCACAATTTAAATTTTTTTATAATTTATTACTTTCCTTACAATGAATTGTTTCCGAATTCGAAACATCAATTTGTGATCCAAATTTAGATACAGGGAAAGTTTCAAAGCATTCATGTCTACATTTTTCATTTTATAAAAACGTTTATCTTGTGCATAAACTTTTGCGCGGCACTGTATGTCTTATATTTGTATTTTATTCATATTTGATTGTTTTATTTATTGATGGATGATTGTTTTAATTTCGTTTTGGAATATAAGCTGAAGTCAAATCCTGAGCTATTTATATTAATTTAAGTGCAAAGAGATTTATCTTTCATAATCTTTTGCACGCGATAGAGATAGTTTTGAAAAAAAAATCATGCTTCAAAATTAATTTTAAAACAATAGAGTTTGAGTAAATTGCAATACAGTATTCAAATAAATTGCGATATAGATTTTTTTAACGTATTTTAAATTACATTTTTTTCTTATTCAACGGTGCGAAAATTGAAAATATGCTGTATTTCAAAGTTAAAATATTGAGATAAAAAATAATTTTAATGGTCTGCTGATGCCACCGTCAAAATAATGCCAGAGTTACAAACGAGCATATTTGTCCTTTATAATACAGTTAGCTTATTATTAATTAAAATCACAGTTAAGCTTCTTTTCACATTTTCTTTTATAAGTTTAAGAAGATTAGAAAAATAAATCTATGAACTATACGTTTTTTAGAACTACATTGTTAGCACTAAAAGCATATGTTACTACTATTTAAAAAAAGAAATAAGAAAAGCAAACGACAGTTGGTGCAAGTTTCAAATGTTGACAAATCGTATTTCAAAAGTTGCATTTATATTCAGAATGTACACAAAATTTCTGCTCAAACGATACTAACAAATATCTCTTTGACAATTTGTGATTAAATAGCACAGAATGTTTTTTTTTTGCCCTAAAAGAATGCACATTACGATAATATAGTTTTAAGATCTCTTAAAACAATAAAGAACTTTGAAAAATTTCTGAAACGTAAAAACATAAGTTTTTTGCTAAACAAAATTGACAATATTTTGAAAAGAAACTTGTTATTGCTACAATTGATGGACTTCAGAGCTTAATAAAAATGAAATACAAATTTCAAGATATATATATATATATATATATAACACAAAAAACACATACTATACATCCAATACCAAAACTCCTGAACTACAAAGAAAAATTAACACAATAACTATGGAAAAATCTTACTAACAAAACCATAAACCAAAAGAAAACATCCAATGGAGACAGACTGCAAGGCTAAAGACTTGCATGCTGGGTTATACCGGTAATTACTAATGAAACTTCCCCCATGTCTGTCGAGACCAAACTGACCAAAGAAAGCTTTAAACAGGCCATACAAAGCAGCAACCCAATTCGAAAAGAACGACGCATCCAGGCAGAGCTCCTTATAAAGCCTACAATTATTTGGTGATGTTTTTAATCGCCAAAAGTAAAGCATCGCGGTAATCGTTATCCTTGATGAAATTGTTTGTCAAACTATTTATCAAACTAATACAATAATTCTGAACCATTGCATCTTGATAGAAATTTATAATGTCATTTATTATACTATTATGATTAGAATTTAACTTCACTATCCTTATTAAACTATTGATAATGATATTTCTGAAAATGGAAATATGTACATTGGAATTAAAATTTAAAAACTTTATTGTTTCAAAGTTGTAATCCTTTCTCTTATCATAATTGCAAGTACTCAAACCACCCCTCTCAATGTCGATAGTGAGATCTAAATAATTTACATGTTTTTCGTCATATGAAGTTTTCTTTAATGTCAAACCTTGGGGATAGTAGTCTAAATTTAAATCGCTATTGTAATCGTTAATCCTTACCAACAACACATCATGAATATATCTAAAACTTAAAAAATCCTTATTTAGTGTTTCATTAACCTCGTATAAAAATAAATAAATATCTGCAAGTACCGAACTGCAACTACCCCCCATAGGTATACCCCTTATCTGCTGAAATACATGCTTACCATCAAATAAATAATTTTCATTAACTACAAAGTTAAATAAATTTGTTAAATGATCCAAATTTTGACCCAAAATATTGTACCAATTGAAAAAGTCAAAAATTTTATTTTTAAGATCAGTTAAATCAATACTATTATATAAATCTTCAAAATAATAAACATATAAACCTTTAACATTACTCAAACCTTGCAATTTATTAACTCAAAACTATTTTTTATAATACACGTGTAATTTTGTTTTAATGCCACTTCAAATAAACTCTGCAAAATATCCAAAAACTTTTTATTAGCAACTTCCAAATAAGTGCCAAAACCACATGTAATTGTACGGAAGGCAATGGGGTCATTATGAAATTTAGGAACCAAAACCATATAAGGGAATTCCGTACTACGTTGTGTGTATTTTAGCGTTTTGTAAAAAGCACCAATTCTACTTTCTGTCTCTTTTACACTGGTATTTAACATCCTGTAATTATGTGTATTATTATAACATTGTCTTAATTGATTACAGTATAGCTTTTTACAAATAACTGCAAAGTTTGTATTTGCCTTAATAATATATGTTATAACAAAATGGCTCTGTAAATCCTTAATAGAATCTTTTAATTCTTTATATTCTTCTAACGAAATCCCCCCGTTTTACCGCAGTAAATTGAACTCAAATCCTTCAATATATTATGTTTCCATTCCAGAAAATAGGCAAAATTTGTTCATTAGTTTATGTATAAACATATCGACATTGGTTTTTAATCGTTTTTTTTATAAAATCCTTAGTGTTTAATCTTTTTAAACGAAACTTTGTGCTAAATTGCATATAATCCCTCAAAGTTTTGTCCTTGACAATATCTAAATTTCCAGTCAATACGTGACTGTGATCCACATCCACATAATCACGATAATCTGGATCATTACAATGACACAAATTATCGTTGTTTCTACCAATTTCTTTTGAAAAATTATTATAGTTAAAAACCATACGACCTAAAGTTTTATCGTATCTAAAAACCTTGACAATTTCCATGTCCTTATCTGGAAGCAAATTATTGTATTTATTCAATACCTTGCCCATATTTATACCACGTTTTTTAATTTCTATGTAATCCATTACAAAATACATTCTATTAACTAATCTATTTTTGTTATTGCTTCTCCCCAGATATTCCTCCAAATGTTGTGATCAAATCCTATACCTCAAATATATACCATAAATAATATATATATATATACATATATATATATATATATATATTATTTATGTTTCTCCGATAGCACATTTCTAGACACAGTTAGTGAGTATTTTGTATAACAATTAGAAAAAAATTCTGTTTATCTTAAGGATTTTTTTTACGCTAAGTTTTATTTTTCTTTAAAAATGTTTTAATTTTCTAAACAAATAAATTCTTTAAAATAAATAATCATTGTTTAACGTGTGATATACGATTTAATATATATATATATATTAAATATATATATATATATATATATATATATATATATATAATATATATATATATATATTAAATATATATATATATATATATATATATATATATATATATAATATATATATATATATTAAATGTGTATTATAATTCGTCAGACATACAAGTAAAAATTACATAAATACATTTAACACAATTAAAAAGCAAACGTTTCGAGCTAGATTTAATCCCCTCATCAATGCAATAAATAACATTCAAATGACAGAAAACTATATATCATGTTTACAGTTAAAACTTATTAGCAGTTAAAATTAAATAAAGTACAAAAAATGTCAAAACAATGCTGTGTATTCAGGTGGAAGTGCACATGATTCATTTATCGGCGAAGTTCGAAGAAGAAAGAAATTCTTTGTTTTATTTATTCAAAACTATTTTTGTTTACTTTTAATGTCTTTTAAAATATCGTTTGAGAATGTACAAATATAATATGCGGAAGATAAAATTTTACCCTGTAGGTTAGTTCAACTTTAAACTCTTTTAAAATTTATTTAGTTGGTCTTAGAAACTTTTCAACGCTTTGAGCTTAATTTATTTTCTAATGAATTTCATTAATAATATTGCATAGTATGATACAAATGCACACTGTTTTCCTTTATAATGCATAATTATTTAGGGTAACATATGGGACTTGAAACAAAAATCTCAAGAGAAAGTTTTAAGTAAATAGATTTAAAACTTGTTTTTATTAGATAAATGAAGCTTACTTTTTTAATGAACATTGGGCGAAATAAAAGTTTATGTTCCTTTCTACTCAGTAAGAATATTTCAAAATTATTGACAGGCGACATAGTATAGATTCACCGATAAGGAGTTTATTTAAAGAGAGGGGAGTCGCTTAAATCTAAAAATGTATATCAGGTAACAAACGCTACTACATTTTAGAAGTTACTGTACAACATATTACTATAACGGAAGATAAAAGATACGCAGTTCAAACATAATTTAAAAAGATATTTATGTATATTTATTAAATAATATTTCTTAATATAAATATAATTACTTTTTCAGCGAAAGAAATAACATTTCTGCCCGAATAAACTATTTATCACATATAGAGGAAAAATAATTAGATATATTTTTTAAAAAACATAAAATATTTCGAAATACTAAATTTTCGTCAAATATGTTTTTTTTTTGTTTTGTTCAAATATAAATAAACATTTTTCTACGATGCATCGAAAAGGAAACATTTCTTTTGTATAGTGTCCCATTTACATAAATAACAAATGTATTATTAGAGCAAGTGTATAAAACTTCATTATATCATAATAGATTATAAATCATGGCAACAAAGGTACATATTAGATTAGATTGAATCGGCCTCTCATCAATTATGACCAATGCCTTGGTTTAATTTGTCATGTGTTACCATTTATGTAAATAATTGGGACATGTACAACATATGAGAATTCATAAATCAAATAAATAGCTGAAACTTCTAAATAACATATCATTGTATTTAATGATCATTACAAAAAATATACTTTGAATTCAAATTGTCATACAATATAAGGAATCGGCATTAAATTCTGTTCGTATGGATTTACTTTATCAAAATCTGCCTATAGCCTAAAAAAAAAGAAATCAGTGATAAAATCCTTTAAAAAACATGGCGCACAGTACTCAATCGTTTTTTCTTGAACATGGATCTAAGATGCTATAAAACGTATGTCTCGTTCAGTTGGTCAGTCTAACGCGGGAGCTAAACAAGTTTAGTACTCTTTTTATCGACCCCAAAAGGATGAAAGTTTCATTAAACTTAACCCTGTCTTCATTCCAGAATGTTGACCTTTACACAGTGGTCGTGGTAGGAGGCTTATCCATAAGCAGTATTATAGATTTCAAAAAAGACTATATATGGAGCAGAAATTACGTAGTATATTAATAATTTGATAACGTATATTCAAATTCCTCTTTTCGTACAAGGTTCATTTTTTTTGTTTTTGCATGAGAAATGTCTGAAACCATTGAAAATTATTGAATAATATAATAAAATTCATAACAATAAAAAATATCCATTTACAGAGAAACGTGTGCGTTTTAACTTTCAATTTACAACAGCAACATCCAATAACACATGGTATCTGAAATTTACACAATCGGTAGGTATCTTAAGGATAAATCAATAACAAGAATTCTGCTTTTTCAGACTTTAGTGTCGCCCCCTGCATTTCCATTTCTTCGTTTTCTTCTGATGGACTGGTTGCTCCTATTATTATGAAACAGCCATTATAAATGAAGCGTTAGGTGAAGATGAAAGAGCAGTCGTAAAAAGTTAGAACTCTGATTTTCTGGAAAAAAAAATATGGCCATTTTTTTTCCATTGTGACCAGAAAATCAGAGTTCTAACTTTTTATGGCTGCTCTTTCATCTTCACCTAAACGCTTCATTTATAATGGCTGTGTCATAATAATAGAAGCAACCAGTCCATCAGAAGAAAATAACTCGGTTAAGTGGGACTCGGATAATCGGGACTCTACTGTAAAACATATTTCAATTTTAAGACTTAAAGCACACTCTTTTATTTTATGTAAAATGACGTCATTTGCATTAATATAGATACTTAAAATTAAATATAGTTTATAATAGCTCCATGTTTTATCATAAATCCTTCATTTATATTTTTCTCAAAATAGCACGTATTTTAATTATTTTTTTCCTTCAATTTTTATGAGAAAATGGCAACAAAAAGGTATAATTGCTATTTTTCAACAATTTTTTCGTTACTTTCTATAGAAATGGAGTACTTGGGTTGCCAAAATGAAACAAATGTCGCTAAAAACTATAAAAAAAATAATATTTCAAAAACAAATGAAGATGCAGTTTCCAAACAAATTGCATTAAAAAGTACTTTTTTCCCCAATACGACGGTATAAACATCGAAAATATGCGATGCTTAGAAGTTTTTAAAAATGCTGTAGAGTATTTAATCGCACAATGAAACATCGTCATTTGTTTTACGGCTGGAGTAGACAAAGTAACGTTATTTATTGGAGACAAAATAAGATGGGAGAAAGAAATAGCATACCGGAGGCTAATAATAATTGTGAGCAGTTCATCTTAATTTATTTAATTGACTATCTAACTGGCATGTGCAGAAATACACATATTTGCCAACCTCATCATAAAATACGGAAAATGTAACCTTTTCTGAAGTTTCGATCCGTTTAAGTACCTTTGCAATATGTAACAAATATTGGTATCTAACATTTTCTTATTATCCACCATCACTCATATACTTATTTCACATTCCATTCAAAATTTGTGAAATATCATTAAACATTACCAAAAGTTGTGTCACTTAAATTTATAATGGTAATTAAATAGTAATACAGTGGATTTTAAAAAGTATTTTATTATCTTTTGATGACTTTCCCTAGTTTAAAATATAAATTTAGAAAAGCAATCCCTATTTGTTCAAACATATTTTATCTTTTCTAAAGTCATTCAGAAATTATTTTACTATTAAAATATTTAAAATAAGGAATGTTCGGCGCTTCTAGTTTAGTTTTTGTTTATATGTTTCTTGTCAAAATTCTTATTCGGAATTTAACATTATTCAAAAGTTATCTAAAATTAAAAAAGTTGGTTATTAAAAGTTAGCTAATGTTAATAAGGTGCAGTTGAGTCGATATCCTTGTACTAATTCAGTCGTTGATCTTTTACTGCAAATTATTTCCGTGCATTTTACTTATGATTATGTATTAACCTGGAATAACAGTCTCTATGTCCCTATCACATAACTTGAGATAAAAGGCTTGTGAATTATATTGTAATCATTATCCTTATATTAATTTTAGCAGACTTAATTAATATTGTTATCGTAATTTAATACATTATTAAAAGAATTTGGGTCAGGTTGATTTTTGACGGCCGATTAGCTACTCAAGGGATATAGGCCCTTGGGAGTGCTCTTACGTGGGAGTCTTTCTGCGGGATTATAATCTTTCAGTTAGTCTAAATTTCGGCTGCAGTCAACATCAAGAGCAGAAAAATATATGCAGATGTTTTGAAGATTTTAACAAGCAGAAGCTGCTGAAATGCTGCTTGCTGTGCGTATACTCTTCCGATCCATCACTTTACGTTGAATCGAGAGATTGCACAACATATTCGTCAGTGCCCCCATTCTTTGTAATAACATTTGCGTAAATTTCTGCATATTCTACAAAGGTTTCTTCCGATGAAATAATTCTGATAAAGGAATTTTAAAATTGTAGTGCTAAATTCACCCCGAGTAAATAATTAAAATTCGTACAAAGCACAAGATTGCTTTTAGGTGCATATATATCTATATAATATAAAATAACTTAAAATACATTAGAATACGTTAAAAATACATTACAAATCAAATTAAAATCCCAAAATGTTTTCGGCTAAATTCACATGGCCATCGTCAGTGGTTATTTACACATTGTTATTTCTCTTTGCACTTATTCGTCAAGGAGAGACAATTTTAATTAAAGAGTGTTGTGGACGATAAGGTGAGGGGACGGGTATTTACATTTTTAACAAAGCAAGCTTCCATATACTATGTGGCAATTCTTTCCAGACTCAATGGATGTTACATGACAAGGTATCATTACATATTATATCTTTATTGAAAATTATTTCAAAGGTTTCTCTTATATTTGCTTCCAGGTAATTACTTGCATGGAAAATAATTTTGGATTTATTGAAATCTACATTTATAGGGTGAAGTTGAACTAAGCTTCCTAGTGCAGTATGGAGGTCTATTTATTTTAAGTTTGCTTTTACTTAACCTTCTCATTACCGCGAACTGATATATTCGTTCACTAAGCTGAATCTTTCACTGCAAATGAAGCATTATTTAAATTAATATTGTCAGAGGTTGCGTGTTATTAAACTAAAATTTTAAAGACTTATTCTTTTATATAAAAACATTATTTATTTCACACATATAAAATAGCCACATCTCACATGGATGACACTTTTAGAACCACAACAAATAAAAATCGGTTGCCATGCAACAAAAACAACTTATCAATTGAAGAAGAAGTGCGTGCCGATAAGCCATGTACGCAACACACTCCCACCTTTTGATTGTAGGACATTACAATCAAAACTCACATTACTCAACAATATCATAAAATACATATACTTACATATTAAAGATAAATATACTAAGTTGAAAACATAATGTTAAAAATTAAAGTTCAACTAAACAAAGTTCATATACAGTCCTGTCAAAATCTTGCAGATAATTTGACAGTTCTACCACTTCTAGTAGTAACATTTTTGTTTTCTCTTAGGAAATCTGAAGTTAAGGAATGTTCTGGTTTTGGTGCAAGATCAGTGAGCGAATCTCGATCGGAAGTAGGAACATTCGGGATAGTTTGCGCGATCGGCAAATCTGGTGCTGAGGTAAAAGTACCGCTAGATTGTTCATCTGAAGCTTGCGAACCACATTCCGTCTCTAATGGATATAGTTTACGAATAGGTCGAATTATCTCTCCCGATGAAGTTTTCAATTTTGCAACACGTATGTTGCCATCTTTGCCGGTATAAAGTTCAAGAACTTTTGCCAATGGCCAGAAAAATCGTTTTCGTGAATCACTCTCAACAAGTATTATATCATAAGCGTGAATTTGCAAGAGTTGTCTACCACGTTTGTGCTGCAGCAGTTGCTCAAGATATTCCAAGCGAAAACGCTTTCTCAGATTCTCTCTCAGTGTTTGAAAGTATCTCCATCGTATCTTTAAATCGTGCTTATCAATTAGGTTTAAATCTGCGACATCAACTGTCTGAATGTTTTGTAAAAACATAGATGGAGTTAGAGGAATTAATGCATCAGGTTCTTCGGAAATGTAAGTCAGAGGTCTTGAATTAACAACAGCTTCACATTCGCAAAGTACACTCATTAATTCTTCATAATTCAATGAAGCTCTTACTAAAACACGCCTTAAGAGATTCTTCACTATTCCAATAAGACGTTCCCAAAATCCACCCCACCAAGCGGCGGAAGGAGGGCTGAACCTCCATTGTATTCTTTTAAGCGTTGCTTCTTGTTCTACAGCAGACCAAACAATAGATTGAAACAAATTTGTAGTTCCAACGAAATGCAAGCCATTATCACTATAGATGATATTCTGACGACCACGTCGAGCGATAAATCTTCTAAAACTCAGAAGGAAAGCTTTCGTTGACAAACATGTTATTAACTCTAGATGTACAGCACGATATACAGCGCAAGTGTATAGCACAATCCATGCTTTTCCTTCTTCTTTCAGCATCAAGGGGCGAGCTAGATCAACTCCTACTACTTCAAACGTCGAAACATCCTTTATTCGATCTTCTGGTAAAGGAGCTGGTGGAGTTTCTAGAGATTTTGAATTATGTCTTTTACATCTTACGCATCTATTGATTACTTGACGAACAGATCTTCTACCATTTATAATCCAAAATTTCTCTCTCAAGCAAGATAACAAAATTTGTATTCCGGCATGCATCATTTTCAAATGTGTCTCTCTGATGAGAAGCTCTGTTATTCGATGCTTTCCAGGAAAAATAATAGGAAACCTGAAATCATGTGTATCATTCCGTTCAGTTAGTTTGGTCTTGATTCTAAAAATACCTTCTTCATCTTTAAAAATATTCTATGACTTTAAACTTTTAATATATTCTTCCGTTAGGGTTTCATTTTGAATAATTTTGATATTCTCTTCTCTGCTTCATTTATTTCATTTACTGTTAGATTACCCGTTCTCTGATTCTTTTGATTCTTTGAGTTGAACAAAAATCTTAGTATCCAGCCTATCATTCTAACGATTTTCGTATAACTTGAAAAATAAGATAAAATGTTATCACTTGCCAGTGTTTCGTTTACAACCAAGGTAGTGCATTTCTTCTTTTCCTTTAAAACGTCATCTTCGTTAAAGGATGTTTCAGCTTTGGGCCAATCCTCTTCAGGAAGCCAAGTGGGACCCTCCCACCATCTCGAAGAAAGAAGTTTTGAAGCTGAGCATCCTCTCGAAGGTAAATCAGCCGGATTGTATTATCCAGGATATGCCTCCAGTCTTTTTCCTGAGTTAACTTACGAATTTCATCTACTCTATTGCGTACAAATACTCCCCAGGAATCATCATTCTTTATCCACTGTAACGCTGTTGTGGAATCTGTCCAGAAATAATCTTTAATATTCTGAAGTTTGAGGCTTCTTTTTACAAATTCAGCTAAACGTGAACTTAGACAGCAGGCTAAAAGTTCTAATCGTGGTATAGATATTTCTTTCAAAGGTGCTACTCGAGATTTAGACATCAGTAACTGTACAAAAACATCTTGGTTGGAATGACATCTTAAGTAAACAACAGCAGCATACGAAGTTCCACAGTCATCTGAAAAGATGTGTAGACTCCTTTCAGAGCTATCAGTAAGAACGGCAAGTCTAGGAATTTCTACAAGGCGCAGCAGAGGTAAATCTTCCAACCATTTTAGGAATTTTCTTCTAACATCATCAGGTACCTCTGAATCCCAGCTCAGTTTAGATTTCCAACTTGTCTGAAGCATAAGTTTAGGTAATAGGGTAACTGGGCAGGAAAATCCGATCGGATCGAAGATTTTTTGAACAAGTGATAATATGCTTCGTCTGGTAACAGTGCTTAGATTGATATCGGCTGTGGGTATTGATTTATTGATTGTCAATTGATATGATATTGTCAGTTGATTTATTCCACACCAAACCTAATACAGAAGATATATTTGATTCAGTACATGAATCATCAGTGAAGCTTTTTGACTCTTGCAAATCGGTATGCTCCCACCCTCGTAAGTCAAATTTGGCTTCTGCCATAACTTTTTTCGACATATCTATAAACTTTTTCAATTCTTTTTTAGTTTTGACTGAAGTGACGCAATTATCGACATAAAAGGACGTACTGAGCTTTTCAACAATTTTACCAATGCACGATACTGAGCTGAAATAGGAACATACCCTTTCTAAATGAAAACGTAAAACTGCATTTAACAGAAATGGACTGCAATTCAAGCCGAAAACGACTCTACAATGTTGAAACACTTTTCTCTTCCCTTCTTTACCATACCATATGAACTTCAAGTATTCGCGATCTGGTTTGGCTACTGAAATTTAAAGGAAGGCCTTCTTTATATCAGACGTTATTCCGATTTCTTCTTGTTGAAATTTCATAAGCACTGAAGGAATTTCTTCCAAAACATTAGGCCCTTTCAACAAGCAGTCGTTTAAAGATAGATTCCTTTTGGTTTGCTTGAAGGATGCATCAAATACAGGACGAGTTTTTGTGGTAGAATTTTCTTTAAATACTCCACGATGAGGTAAATAGTGGCCTGGACCTTCTATATTTTCTTCTATAATACCATTAGCCAACCACTCTTTGAATACTTCATCATAGGCATTTAATTTACCATTTATTATCAACTTGGAAGTGGTGGATCTCAAACGTCTTTCAGCACCTTCTCTATTACTTGGAAGGTCAACTTTATTTTCTATCCAAGGAAGACTGACTTCATATCTTCCATCATCATTAATATGGACTGTCTTCCTGAAATGACGCAATGCAGCTTCTTCTAACACTTCCTGATTTTTACGTTCACAAGGATCAGTAATACCTATAGCTTCCAGATTCCATAAATTAGCGATATCATCACACTGAGCTAACATAGATGCGACACAACTATTGACGTACTTTACATCTGGTTTTCCCATTACCCACCAACCTAAATATGTCTTCATAGCGACGAGACCACATTTCAACTGAAACGTCAATCCAGAAAATAATTTTCCAGCGTAATCAGCCCCTATTAAGATCTCTATTTGAGGAGAAGTCGCTCCCACATCGTGTAGCTGAATACCCCTTTTTGGAAGTTCTTTGAAGCAAACACCCCTTTTCATTCTAGGAACACTACCGCAAATTACCGATTGATTTAACACTTGTATATTGCAAGAATAATTGCCTCTAAATTCATTAATTTTCAACGTATAACATTTATGTTTTCTTCTATTAGTGCTTCGTCCAAACATCGTATGGAGCAAAACTTCAGACCGCGTTGGTTTTAAGCCAAGCCTTTCTGCTGTTTAATTTAGAACGCAAAATCGTTGAGAACCAGTGTCAATAAGAGCTCTGACGCTCGATTGTTTTCCATTTACTTCTACGTTAACCAATAATGTATTTAGTAAAACTTCAGAGGAACCACTATAATTGTACAGCGTGGAATCTGAATAAAATTTTCGATCATCTTCTATTGGGGCTTTAAAATTATGTTTCAACTCGGAACACATAATGGGCCAATGTTCTTTACCGCAAACGACACATTTTACGTAGCTTTTACAATTTTTCGATAAATGACCTGCCTTAAGACATGAAAAGCAACTCTTATTACGTTTTAAAATACTTTGCTTCTCTTCTAACGAAAGATTTTGTCCCTTAAAGCAATTTTTAGTCTCATGGACCTTATCACAAAATAAACAACGTACAGCAGTTTCTTTCCATACGTTAGAAAGTAAATCATTAGCATTTGGACTCGACTCAACTACTCTATAATGTTGTTTCCTCAAAGGAGTATCATTTTGATTGATTCCTATGTTTGCCATTGAAACTCGCTCTTCCCCTTCAACTTCGGTGCGAAGAAATAGCAACAACTGTGATAATTTATCCCCATAAGAATTCTCACTTGTATTCGATACTGGGTTCCTGAGCCAAACTCAAAGCAACGCGTTAGGAATACAAGGTTCAACTAAATCAAACAACATAGCCGAATATTTATCAGACGTCATACCAATGGATTCAAGAGATCGCAAATAAGACTCTAATTTATCGTAAAGATGAACTATGTTGCTTTTTATTTTCGTGCTCGTAGCGTTTTTTACAACTAGACTTAAAAATTCACGCACATAAAATTCTACCTCTCGTCCGAATCTCGCCTTTACGCTTTCAATTGCTTTGTTATAATTTTCTGAGGTTGGAGGGTAACTATCAATAATTTCTCTTGCTCTACTACCAGGAGACATACACTGTATTAAATAGTGGAATTTATCTACATCCTCTAATGATTTATCCTCGTGAATTCTGCTAAACTGACTCCAAAATGTGAGCCAATCTCCTACTTCTCCGCGAAAATGAATAAGCTCAATTTTCGGAAGTTTTAAATTAGTCTTAACAACGGCATTTTGTTGTTCGAAAGCAGAATTCTGAGTTAAAAGCTCAACGCGAGTTTTCATTTCGTCGAATTTTTCTCTGTAATTTTCTACAATTCCAAACTGTCTGCGTATTTCGTATGAGAAACATCATTTAATAATAACCCTAATATTTCGTTATCAAGATCCGTTAAATGGCAAAATAGTCTCTCTAAAGATGAAAATTTCACTTCTATATTTTCAATTACATCGTTATTTTCTAATAGAGTTTTTAAACATTGGTAAAGTTTTGTAAAATTAGCCCTAACTGGAGCTCTCTGTTTAATCAAAATATCCATTTCGGATCTCTAACAGAATTCGAAACTTTCTATTTTTCAAACTTGAAAATCTATATATATAAAATAAGAGATGTCTGTCTGCCTGCCTGCCTGACCGCGGAAAGCTCCAAAATTATAACACCTAGACCTCTGAAATTTTTGTCATGTGTAGATGCTATTACCGGAAAGTGCACTTCACCGCCGGATTTTAAAATTTCAATTTAGATATTTAAAAAAAATTAAAACGTAATTAAAACATTTTGTGTTAGAGGCTATTTACAGCTCTAAGCCAATCCGCTGCAATAAAACGTTATGGGTTTCAGGCTACTTACAGCTCTAAGTCAATCCGCGGCAAAGAAGAAACCAGCCAATGTGAGCAGGTGGAAATATGAGATACAGCGGCTACATTTCCTAGCCTAATTGCAGCGGGAAATTGCACTGTTTATTTTCCATGCTTTATTTATTTTGTTACTATAAGATTTAATCTTATTGACATTATTTTATAATGTTTTTTATATTGTTTATAAGAAGTGATATAATACAATTCACGTAAGTTACTTTAAATTGTATTCGTTCTTCGTATTAATATCTATTTGCATACGCGTAGTCGCCCAAGAATGAAATAGTATAATGTTTCTTCAACTTTCTGGGATCTTAAAGTAATTATTTTTTTTTTCAAATTTGCTGATTATTTTTTTTCAAATTTGCTGAATCAACGCTTCACTGAATGTTTTCATTTCTTAGTAAAAATAGAACTGTACATTTTATAGTAAAGTGCAAGATGAAAACTGTACTTTCTATGAATGAAGTTATTTGGGTTTTTCTTTTATCTTTTATTTCCACTTCCCCATATATTATGAGTTTCATAACAAATCCCAATGAAAACATATTTTTTACACTTTACTGAGTGTTTTCATTTCTTATCAAAGTCATGATATGTAACAAGCACAGGGATCTGTTTAGGAAAAATTGGGTTCTTTAAAGGACCCCTCACAAAATTTTTCATTTCAAAACAGGACCCCTCACAACATTTTTCATGTCAAAACTCGACCTTTCACAACATTTTTTATGTCAAAACTGGACCCTGCACAAATTTTTTCAAATCAAAGCAGGACCCTTCACAAAACCTTTCACCTTAAAAAAAAGGACCCTTCACAAAATTGTCATAAAAGTAGGCTTTTTACAAACTTTTTCACCTGAAAACTAAACTTTTCACATATTTGCTGAATCAACGCTTCCGTGAATGTTTTCTTTTCATCTCTTAACAAAAGTATAAGATGTATGTTTTGATTTTAAGATTTGTTATTGAACTCTGTTTCATTTAAGGAGTTTCGGGACATACCTATTTTAAAATAATTTTTATTTATTGAGTTACTATTTTGAAATTTTTTGTGATGCTTAACCATAACATGATAAAACTTATTAATCGGTATAACTCGAAATGTTATATGTAGAATTTAAACTTTTTTCATTTAAATAAACAAAAATATAAGTTTTAATTTTGATTCTGCATTTTTAAAATTGTTATTGAACTCAGTTTGCTTCATATACAAATATTCAATGTTTTGATTTATTATTGTTGACATTATTGGGCGATGACAACGTACATTTTATACCTGACTGTATGTCCATTCTTGGACGATTATTCTGAAACTCCAAATTTGTCTAATCGCCCCAAGAATCGAATGTTTTTTTAAAACATTCAGTGAATAATTGCCGTTCTTGGGCGATTAAGAGTTCATTCACGTGCGATTCTTATGAAACTCCATGTCACAAAATGCACATCTTAACTATTTTACGCACTCAGAATTTTCCATTTTCAGTTCTTTTCCTTTTGTTAATCTTTTCTCTCCACTTTCCCACTGATAAGAAATCGTAATGAAAACATATCTTGCACTTTACTGAATGTTTTCATAGTGCTATGTCCAGTAGCAGAAAATTCAAGATGGGAGACAGGCGTAACAGATTTTCTTATCTCTTTTGCAGATTATTTTTCCATCAAACCTTTTATTATTTCGCTTTACAATTATGTTTAGCTCTTTATTACTTAATACAAAACTAACATTATTATCTATAAAAATTAATAAAATGCTTAAAGACATTGCAGGTAAGTGGTGGTTTGATTAATTAATGCTTCAATTGTAAAATATTTTACCAGCAGATTATTTTCTGCCACTGAAGTATCTGTCACAGACACTTGGAGAATTATCTGCAACTTCTGGTGCCAGGCATCGCAGTTTAAAGTTTAGGCGTAATTCAGTGAAGAGAAATTATGATTTTTTTTTTGTTCTGTCGCCATTTGTCAAAGTTCCCGACATTTTTCAGCGACAGATTGGAAAAATTCAGCGTGTGCTTCTGCACTCTTTTGTCAAAATTTGCTATACATTTCCGCGATCTTTTGATGAAATTTGCAATTTATTCCCTCGACTGTTTATCGAATTTTGTGTTTTATTTTTGTAGTGATTGTTTTTACAAGATTTTTCATGAAATTCGCGTTATTTTTTTTTGCGACCATTATCCAAAGATTAGACAAACTTTGCTATCGTTTCACGAAATTTGCAGTTTTTTTTTTCACGATTTTTTTTAAACGATCAGTGACAAAATTTGTTTTTCTTTTCCGTGGCCATTTGACGAACTTTCCTATATTTCTCAGCGACATATTGGCAAAATTTGTAATCTGCACTCTTCAAACAAACTTTGCTATGCGTTTCTGCGATCTTTTGATGAAATTTGCAATATTTTTCTTCGTTTACTGAAATTCACGTTTTTTTTTCAGTGATCGTTTCACAAAATGCACGATTCCCCCCCTCTCCCCGCAAATCGTTTCATGAAATTTGTGGGGTTTTTTTAACGATCAGTAACAAAATTTGTGTTTTTCTTTTCCGCGGCCATTTGACAAAATTCGTAATGTGCACTCTTTAGACAAAATTTGCTATGCGTTTCTGTGATCTTTTGATGAAATTTTCAATATTTTTCTTTGTTTACTGAAATTCACTTTTTTTTCTGAGATCGTTTCACAAAATGCACAATCCCCCCCCCCCCCCCCAAATCGTTTCATGAAATTTGCATTTTTTTTTTCAACGATCAGTGACAAAATTTTTGTTTTTCTTTTCCGCGGCCATTTGTCGAAGTTCCCGATATTTCTCAGTGACACATTGGCAAAATTGGCATATGCTTCTGCACTTTTTTGACGAAATTTGCCATGCATTTCCGCGATCTTTTGATGAAATTTGCAATATTTTTCTTCGATTGTTTACTGAAATTCGAGGGCTTTTTGCAGCGATCGTTTCACAAAATGCATGATTTTTTCCCAAGATTGTCTGGCGAAATTTGCATTTTTTTTTTCAATTACCTGTGACGAATTTGATTTTTTTTCTGCGACTATTTGTCGAAGTTCCCGATATTCCTGAGTGACAGATTGACAAATTCAACATGTGCTTCTGCGATCTTTTGATGAAATTTGCAAATTTTTTCTTGGATTGTTTCACAAAATTCATGATTATTTTTCCAAGATCGTTGGATGAAATTCTTTTTTTTCTAATGATCATTTCACAATTTTTTTCAACGATCTATGACAAAATTTGTGATTTTTTTTTTTATTTGCGACAATTTATCGCATGTTATGTGTTCACCGTTCATGGGTGTCTAAAAATGTAATCAACAATTTTAACAGGAAGATAGATTATAAATAACGAACACTCAAAATTTTCGCTTCATTGAATTATGCCTAAACTTTACACTGCACTTTCAATGTGACAACATTCAATAAAGTATAACATATGTTTTCATTAGGATGAGAAAATATTAACAAAAGAATAAGAACTGAGTGAAAAATCCTTGAGTTCATGAAATACATAATATGGTGTGCATTTTGTGATATATTAGGAGTTTTATAAGAATCGCATGTGAATGGACTCTTAATCGCTCAAGAACGGAAATTATTTACTTCATAAAAAGTTCAAGAAACACGTTCCATGCTTGGGCGACTATGCATATGTAAATTGCCATTAACACGAAGAACGAATACAATTGAAATTAACTTACGTGAATGACAACACTTTAAAATTTTAAAGAAGGTGGGAGAGTTGAATTTCGAGTTTGGAAGGCGGCTGACGATAATTGTCCTTACAACTGTAGCGTTTTCTTTGATGAGCATCCTTTATATGTTGTTTTCTGACAGAGGTTGTTTTAAAGCTTTTGGCCTTTTATGTCATACTAAGCACTCACTCCTCTCCTCTTAACTAATTTTTTCATCAGTAGAGGGTGTTTTAAAATTTTAATTTGTTCATGACTATGGCATACAATTTTACAAAAATTTATGAATAAAATTTGCATAACATCTCAACAATTTGCAACTGCTTCTCCCCCATTTTCACACTGTGAGTGGGTACGTATTTCAGACAAAATCGAGTTACATATAAAATCATATAAATAAAAGGTTTCTTTATAAATATTACCACGGACCCGGGCAACGCCGGGCGGGTCAGCTAGTAATAAATAAATATGGAAACTGACCTTTAAAAATACATCACGTACGGTTTCACCACTTTATCAGAAGGTTGCGTGTTCAAATCACGTCCGGGTCACCACTTTGTCAGAGGTTCCGTGTTATTAATCTAAAATTTTAAAGACTTATTCTTTTATATAAAAACATTATTTATTTCACACATATAAAATAACCACCTCTCGCATGGATGACTCTTTTAGAACCACAACAAATAGAAATCGTTTGCCATGCAACGAAAACAACTTATCAATTGAAGAAGAAGTGCGTGCCGATAAACCATGGACGCAACAAATATAATTCTACTGATAAAATTGAGTTTTGAAAAATTAAGTTATTATTAATACTCTCAAGCCTTACATGCCTATACGTAATAATTTTTTAAAGCATCTTTTTTTACTATTTCTAATAAATTACAGGAAAAAAAATACAATTTTGCCCTTTTTCTCGGCGGTCAGGGGGTTAAATGTTGTTGTGGTTACATACAACCACTGCCATATTTTTACTTAATTTAATTTTAGAAATATTTTATTAATCTTTATTCGTTTAATATCATTTATTAGTACACTTCTATGACAAAACAAACAAATGTCACGTTGACGAAATTTCTTCTTCAACTATTTCATTTTCAAGCGAAGTACAGCAAGTACAGAAACATTTCCAGTGAAGGAAAAAATGAATAGACTTTGCTATTCTGAAAATTCTTTGTTATCAAAGTATTCTTCTGAAATTGATGATTGTGTACAACAACGACGCATAATTTGCAGGTCGTTTGACAACACTTATTCGCTTCCATGTATAATAATGAAATTTCATGTACATAATGAAATATCAAATCTCATTGATACAGGATCAACTTTATCATTGTTGGATCATGAATGCTTTAACAGAATTAAATCCAAAATCCATTATACATTTTATCTACAAATGTTTCTGCATCAACTATAAACTCTAAAGTTTTCTTTAAAGTATGTATCGAGATTGCCTTCAAAATAGATAAATTCCTTTTCCATCATGTCTTTTACTTTACTGATATAAATAATGTTAATTTTGAAGCCATACTTCGTTTTAGTTTATGAATAAGCATTCTTTAACCATCTCTCCAACTTTTAAATCTATATTAATTAAATATAAGCATATACATTTTAACATTCAAAAAGAGCTTCCTACCAGTTATTATTTGAATTCTCAGTATACTAATGACAATATCACAGTGTCAGATTCTTTTGATGCACACAATGTGCCTATTTATGAAAATCCTATGTCATTTAACACAAATAATGGTACTTATTTTGATAATGTGAATTGGAATTTTGGTGATAATTATTTGCATTAGTTAAATAATTATGAAAACTATCCTTGCAATTACAGTTTTCCAAATAATGGTTTGTTTATAAATAATGTTGGTAATACTGTTATGAATTATGATAATTCTTTTATGAATGCTAATTTCAATATCAGAAATTTAGAAGGTCAGGCTGAAGATTTTATTCAGTTTCCTAATTATTTTCCCAGTAACCCAAACTTTGATTATGCTAACGTTAAAAATAATTTTTCTAATATCAGTAATACCAAAATCTGATGACAAAAATGTCACATCTGAAGGTGACAATGACATTAGTTATGCCGGTAAAAAGTATAACTATTTAAAAAATGGTAATGAAAAATTATTGAATTCTAAGATGGTACAAAGTGTAAATAGAGAGTTAATCCCCACCAATTCTTTTGTTTATTTACATGTCCAATACTTGAATTCTCCACCTGAATGTTTTATTTTTAAGCCTGCTTTGAAAAGTAAAGCTCGTGTTTTACATGAATCAATTGCATTCTAAATCTTCAATTCAAAAAGTTTTGTTTTTAGTTGTTTGTCAGGATATATCCAAAGTGGATATTCATTTAAATAAAAATACAGTTCTTGGTGAGCGCAATAATGTAGATGAGAACAATATTGAAAAATATTCCTTTGATACACATTTATAAGTGTAATTTAATAGTGTAATTTAATTTTACCATCTGAGGAAATTAAAAGAAAACGGATACAAGAGCTGTCACCAAACGATTTTGACTTAAAACACTTGAGCCCCACATGAAAGTGACTGTTTAATAAAATTATTGTGCAATAAAGCTCAAGCATTTTCTAAATCCTTAGACACTTTAGGTCATACAGACATTCTCTCAGAAAGATTACAGAATGAGTCCCTTTTATTAGAGAAGCCTACGTAGTACTAACACATTAGCTGAATTGGCGCATATTTCTTGAACATGTGCGGTGCCCATAAGTGTACCTGATACATAAATTAAAAAACCCAATTCCACTCCATCCAGGCAACAAAATGGATGCTTATATGGATCATCCCGAGGCAAATCCACCATTTCAAAGAAAGGATTAGTTTTTCTCCCGATGCGAGGTGGGGGAGAATGATGAATGACTTTCTTATTGTTTGATTTGAACCGGGCCAGTTTTAATCCTCAGCTTTCAATGATGAATTCTCATTCGTTGAAAACCCTACCTTTTCCTGTACCACAGGCACTAGAACAAGAAGTTCTTGACCAGATCCATAAAATACTAAATGCTCACAGAAATACCACATTCATCTTGGGATTATCCCATGCTTTTAGTTAAAAAGAAAAGAACTGACATGTCAAAACCTCAAAAATATCGTTTGGCATTAGATTTACGGTTATTAAATTCTATTATTATTCCATATTCATATCCTCTACCTTGCATTCAAAATCTATTAGTACAATTGTCAAAATTTTAATACTACAGTACACTGGACTTGCCCTCTGCGCACTGGCAGATTGCTGTACCTAAAGAGATGCAATATAAGCTCAGTTTTAACACTCCATGGGGAATGTGTACCTACCTTCGTCTTGTTTTTGGCTTGAAGGCAGCTACGAGTACTTTTCAACAGTTAATTGATTCAGTTATTCAATTATCTGAATTTGACTCTTGATACGCATACTAGGACTACATAGTTGTTGGCGCTAATTCGTTTGAAGAAATGATTCCGAAACGCACAAAACTCTTGGATGCTCTTATTGCCAAACAACATTACTCTTTCTCCTGAAAAGTGTTCTTTTATGAAAACCAGCATTAAATATTTAGGCTTCCAACTCACAGATCATGAATTTCTTCCAATTAGAAGCAATTATTTAAAAAAATTCCTTCTTTCCAAAGCCAAAAACTAAGGGGCCGACAAAGAGTTTTATTTGCTTATGTTCATTTACATGTCAACTACAACTCATTTTGCTAGATTGATTACTCCTCTTATTGAAATCACCAAACCTAAAAATAAATTCTGTTGGAAATTTGAACAAAAAAATGCGTTTAATAAATTGCATGAAATTATCTTCCACAAACCCATACTCAACATTCCAAATTGGAATGAAACCTTCTATGTTAATACACATGCTTCAAAGACAGCAATCTCAGCTGTTCTTATGCAAAAAATTCAAGGTGAACTTCGCCCCATTTCTTATTACTCCAAAACTCTGTCTCAGTCTGAAAAGCATTACCCAGCCATCAAACTGGAACTTTATGTCATTTATAAAATATAACAGCTTTTAAATATTACTTTTTTACAGACCCTTCGTTATTTTGTCTGATGCTAAACCTCTCAATAACTACAAAAAACCAACATATCCTGCTGACATCACTACACGTTGGATGTTAGAATTATCTGAATACTCTACACATTCTTCAAGCATGTTCCAGCAAAGAGAATGTATTGGCAGATTTTCTAAGTAGGACACCTCACATTCATACTGAAGATCTCCGTACTAATCCGTATCTCATTTTTGAACAAGAAGTACTGCCTGTTGTTGATGATCAAAATGATCTACATAACGAAATTGCTCAGTGTCCATGTGAATTAATTGGCAAAACTCATCATAATTGCCATCTCCAAATTGACTCTCCATCTACAAATAATGGTAGTAATGAAGACCCATTTTTAGAAATCTTTGATAAAACTATCCTTATTGAACAAAAAAAGATTCTGAAATTAAGAAAATTTATGAAGATATTAAAACTAATAAAAAATCTAAAAGTGTAAAGGGTTATTACATTAATCCGAGTAATGATTTGCTTTGTTATAATGGAAACTTCTCTTCAGAAGACATTGATCAATATAGAGTTGTTTTACCATCTTCACTTACAGCTAAAGCTTTAAGGATTGGTCATGTTACTCATACTGGTATTTATAAAACCGTTGTTAATTTCCAGAAAAGGTTCACTTGGAAAAATCTAGTTTCTGATGCAATCAGTTATGTCAACTCTTGTGAAATTTGTTTAGTAAATAAAAATCATAAGAAAAACTCTGCTCCTTATCTGCCAGCAATCAATTCAACTCCCAATCAAAAGGTTTCGATGGATTTACTTAGCCCTTTGAGAAATCATCAATTTATTATGACTGTAATCGTCCATTTTTCTCGTCATCTTGAATTACATGCATTGAATAGCATTCATGCTGAGTCGGTTACTAAAGCTCACTTGAATTAAATTTCTACTCATGGAAAACCTCAGTTAACTCTTACTGATCATTGTTCCTAGTTTACTAGTGATAAGTGTTCTCATTTCAACAAAATTTGGCATTAAACCAGAGCACAGCACAGTAGCGCATACATAGGCTAATGTATTGAGTGAGAGATGCAACACTCAAATAAAGTCATCTGTGAATACAATGGCTTCCCATGGATTTGATGTTCCAACTGCTTTAAAAATCCACCAGTCCATACGTAGCGCTACACCTCATCCAGCTACAAAATTCACTCCAAATCTTTTACATATTGGAACGGAGGTGAATGATATTTACGTCAATTATAAAACCCATTTTTCCTCGAAAATCATTAACACTGCATATGAAATCCACAAATTAATGGATGTTATTGAAAGATTGCACTATCAAGCTTACTAAAATCTAGAGACAAAAAGTGTATCAGAAATCAAGAGAAAAATTACAATTTGCTAATATCAAAGTTGACGATAATGTTTATTCAAAATTTCCCAGTGTATTTAACAAAACAAGTACAAGGACCTTAGATGGTAAAGAAAATAATTTCACCTATACTTATTAAAATTGAAGATTAATAATAATCAAGAATCACTTATGTTAATTCATACTAACAGAATCTTGAAACTCTAGAAAAGAAATGAAGCATTGCTAAATTCTTCTGATTCATCTAGAATATCAACACATGATGAAACAGCTGTTGAGAGTGAATCTTTTTCCCCTGTGAAACGGCATATTTGTACTCATACTGCTAATTGTGTTTCTCCTTGCTATCACACTAATAATAATACAGCTCCTATAATTCACACCTCTTCAAAGTGCCAACAAACATTTTCGCATTCGCATAGTTTAGTGCATTCACATGACTGATTGATTATTTTATTTGCTTTCTTCTACCAAAGCTACAGGCAGTATTTGTGTAATTTATATATATATATTTTTTTTAAGCCACCTTCGCCTTGACACAGTGGAATTGTCATCCTGCAAAAGTATGTAAATCTAATTTTTTTTTTCTCTCCTGTTCACTATGTTTCTCACTGAAATATTTTCTTCAAAACCATATTCATTTTTAGAATTTATGTTTAATGTGAAATGTGCTGATAACTGAAAACATTTAAATTCAGTATTTGATTTAAATAGTTAAAAATATTTAAAAAAAATCAAAATCACATTTTTTGTAAACTTATAATTCAATATTATAGTTGGAGACGAAGTGTGATTGATTGAATTATTTTGATAAGGTATTTATGGTAAAAAGTAAATTGTTATTGATATAAAGTATAGTATGAGTACATATGTCATCACTTTCCCTATTGTGACTTTTAGAATAATTCAAATGTTATTTATCATTAATTATAATTATTGCATGTTTTAACATCTAAACTCTTTTAGCATCTAAAAAAAAACAATAATAAAATTATACATGCTAATACTTCTACTATTATTATTGGTGTATTATGTAAAATGGTTGAAAATACATTAAGCTAAGTGTTGGAAAATTCACAAATTGAAAAATATGTTTATGCATATGAAAATTATATACTTTGGATCCAAGGATTGTTTTAAGTCTTTACATTTTAAAAAAAATCACATGTTTATACTTACAAATGTTTGAAAATTTGAATTAAACATATTCAATAAGCATTCAAGATATTTAGTATAAATATTTTGTGTGATAATTTTTGTAAGACCAATATTATTGAAGTTATGTGGTAGAATGATGCATTTATTTATGTACTTTTCTGAGAGTTTAAATATCCCCTCTTTGCCATTATTTACTTTGAAAGTATTATTGTTGTTGTTGCTGTAGAATAACACGATATTAGAGTTATTCAACTAAGAAAAGTTGATTTCTTATGAAGGGCTATATATATATTTATTTTAATGAGAGTCTAAATATTCTCTCTTGACCATTTGCTTACATTTTGAATTTTGTTATGGGAAAATTCTCAAATGAGTAATTTATTGAATTTATATAATAATTATTCTAATAAAAATGTTAATACAAAAATTGAAATGTAGTTCATCGACTGTGACAAGAAATACAGTTGTGATTCAAAGGTCTAATTATTGCTATTTATTTTCCAAAATATAAATGTTTTATTACTAATGTCGTACTATATTGAATGATGGAGAGCCATTATTAATATGATTGTCAATTTGTATCATATAACATTATTTGTTTATGTGTACATTATTACAACTTTTTTTCATTGTTTTAGTATATACTGAACTTACTTTATAGTGTTGTACTTGCTATTCCACATATCAGTGAATGGACTTTTAGCAATTTTATTTTGAAAAACTTTGTTTACTTTTGCCAGAAGAATGTAAACTTATTATTATTTTTATTTTGTTTCTCATTATTTGTAGCTATATGTGTATTTCATGTAGATTAGAAAATATTGACTCGATGTCAAAATTATTAAATTTCTCCATCTCACGAATATTTTCTCTTGGGGAGGCCGGGAATATATGTTTTAGTTACTTACAACCACTGCCATATTTTTATTTAATTTAATTTAAAAATATTTTATTAATCTTTATTCTTTTAATATTAAAATTTGCATTCTAAAATTATTTTAATTCCTTCCTTTTTAAAGCTTCCCTATAAGCTTTTCTTTCTTACTTAACATTTCGTTTTATTTTAAAATGATTAATATAGTTTTGAAATCTGAACTTCCGGGAAAGAATTTCACATTGAGAAGGTATTCTAAAACCTTCTAAACGTGAAGTCATTTTCTCTTGTAGCTCCTCCCGTAGTCAATCAAATTCGAATCAGTTTAATACGTAAATTCAAAAATTGTAGCACTTTACTACTAATTGGCATTTATCTTTAAAACATCTATAAAAATTTTCCTCTTAAATAAAGCAGTTTTCATATACTATAACATTACAAATTATGCCAACGCAGGATTCTAGTATTTTCGTCTCTGCAAATTGGCGATTTTAAATGTTACGGGAACCCCCTTTCCCTCTTGAAACGCCGAGTCTGCGGACTTTTGCTCACTAGCATTTTACTACAGGCGCGGAAGGTAGTGGCTTGCCTTCTGCGAAGAATCATGTGCGTGCAGCGAAAGCAGTAAAATGAAAGAAAAATTTTAAAATTATGATGATTTGATGGTTTGATGGGCTACATATTTTCTTCTGATTACGGCAAGGATGATAACAGTTCCACCAACGGAGATGCAACGACAATTGTTAGTAATGCTAAGTGGATAGAACCTGCTGATGATGTATGGCAGGCGTTGTTTATTTTCATTCGACTGGTGGTATGTTTTGTGTTTTAAATTGGTGCTAAATCATATAAATAATTTGTTTTTGTAAGACAAGTCCCTCTTTAACACCCGAGAGAAAATTATATTATTTTTCTCACGATAAGTGCATATTGAAAATATCGATTATATACCTAAGTTATACGATTATATACCTATTCTAAAAAGTTTGATCGATAAATTGGGTATCCATTATAAATATATTTTTTCAAGAAAATTCTTTATAAATAAAGATTTTCGGAGCTGAATTCCCAGTGCATTCCTTTTATTTGTATCCACCACTTTTATTTTTTAGGGCATTCAGGTAATACTTTTTCTTCTATTTTCTTTGTTCTTGATTATCAAGTATATATGAATATTTATTTAACGAATCACTTTTAACAATGATTGTCATGTCGGCGTGGTCTTTTGTGGCCATAACTCAGTGTACTTGGCACCCTATTCTGTATGATCACATGATAAAGTTATTGGAATATTAAAATTATTTCAGTGTTAAAAAAACTGTATGATAATATACTTCACCTTTTAGCGTCCAATAATCACAAGTGTCCCCATAGGTAATGTGCTTCACGATCTTGATCGATAGATGCAACGGCACGACGGTGGAATTTTCGCCTTCCAAAGCATATTTATTTGAGGTAACAACTGATACAAACTTCCAGTCTCATTAGAATTATAGACATTCCAAGGGCTGTACTGATTAATCAATTTTTTCTGAGCACCCAGTCAATTACTCATCACTGCCTGGTCCACATCGCCATTTTCACAACAAATTGTTTAAAAAAAATAGCATGTCCGTCAATGAACCGTTGAAACCGATCATTTTCAGGTCCAAATCCGGTTTATTAAGACGATTAGAAAATGATTTCCTTTCTCCGTTAGTATTTTTTCGTATATTCGAACATTGTTATTTCTAACACGTGTAAACTATGTAAATAAGGGTTCGTCGATATCAGCATCACACATACAAAACGTTTCCCTCTCAGGATCTGAATTGTTTGTAAAAAAATGTTTGAAGAGCCGTAGAGAAGGAGTTTCCACGTTAGTCCAAAATCGGCGTTTTGGAGACAAAAAGAAACGTCTGTGACATCTGTGCCTTTGTTAGAAGTCGGAGTATTTTTTCAAAATATATTTATGTTTAGGTTAATGTAAAATGTAATAAGCTATTCAGTATCATTTAAAATTATCGCAGTCCTTCATTTTGGCAGTATTCAAAACCAATTAAAATATCCATTTGTATTTTCACATTTGAAACTCGCAAAAATTATTTTTTGATACATATATTCAAACAATTTTCAGCATTGATGAAAACTTTCAGAACTTCGTTTACTTTCTATTTTGTAAAAGTTTTAGCCACTTTATCAAAATTCAATTTAAAAGTAGTTTTCTTCTGGAAATACATCATGACTTTTTGGAAAATTTCATCGTTTTTCTAAACAGATGGATTTGTTGATTTTTGATATTATAGTTCAGCTTTACTCCCGATTGCAGATTGGTTATAGTAAGTTCAATATTTGAATTTAGAAGCGTAAATAAACTTTAGGATAGCTTATAATTTTAAATAAATATTTTGTCTCTTATATGCATGAAATTATATTTGATTTTTTTTTTTTTTTTTTGCGCAATCTTCTTTGTTACTTTTAATATCGTTTTCATATATTTATTTATTTATTTATTTTTAATCTGAAACATTTTTGTCAAGATTATGCATTTTTTACATACAGTTTACAAAAGCAATAATTTAATGTATATGAATATCAATATTCGCAACCACACAGTAATATCAAGCATCAAATATAATAATAAATACATGTAATGAAATTAGAGACCATTCCACTAATTATTAAAATCAATGAGTTCTTGATTAAATAGTATTTTTTCACAAATTACATAAATACTAGAAAATATTTTTCTAAAGTACTATATTAACATTTTAAATAATTCACGAGCAGCATGTGCAATTGTAATTTTCGTCCGATTGCACGAAAACATTCAAACCTAGAAATCATTAGGTTTTTTTTTGTTATACATATTGGCTAATTAGGCTAATGTCAGGCAAACGACTATTTGCACGCTTTTTGTTTCAACATGAAAAAGAAACCCCTACTAGCGAAGGTGTTTCGAATTCATGTTGAAATAAAAAGCATGCAAATAGACGTTCGTCTGACATTAGCCTTAGGCCAATGTCAGACGGGCGACATTTTTGCTGCTTTTTTGCTTAAATATTATCCATTCACAATGCTACACCATTGTGAATGGATAATACTTAAGCAAAAAAGCAGCAAAAAAGACGCCCGTCTGACATTGGCCTAAGGATCAAACACAATAACTGAAAAGTCCATATGTATTACTGTTTTCTAATCTATTGTATTAATCTATACTAATATTATAAAGAGGCAAAAATTGTTTATTTGCAGGAGGTAAGCTCTGGATCTACCGAACCGATTCCAAAAGTAATGGTATCAAAATAATGGTGTTAGTCCAACTTAGAACATAGGCTATATCTTATGTCCGTGCCACTGGCCAAAAGGGGTGCAGGGGCAAAAAACGTTCTAAAAAGGCGATTTTTGTGTTACTGGAGAGCCTGGAAACATGAAATTTGGAATGGTAGTTACTTATCAGATACTAATGATCTATAAGGACATTTCTTTAAAAAATCGAAATTAAAAAGGGGTGAAAATGTGCGAAAAGCGTTCGAAAAAACGTTCTAAATGGCGATTTTTATGCAATTTCAGGAAGTACCTAACCGATTTCAAAAATAAAGGTGTCAAAATGATGGTGACAATCCTTGATCCAACATAGGATACAATTTATGGTGGTGCCACTCACTCAAAGGGGGTGCAGGAGCAAAAAATGTACTAAAAATGCGATTTTTGTGTTACTGAAGTACCTAGAAATATGAAATTTGAAATATTAGTTACTTATTAGATATAAAGGATTTCTAAGAACAGTTCATAAACAATTCGGAATTTAAAAGGGGTGAAAATGCACAAAAAGCGTTCTAAAAAACCTTCTAAATGGTAGTTTCTACATAATCTCAGGAAATACCAAAACGATTTTTAAAAAAGTCCTCCCGGCCAGTGTCGGGAGGAAGAGGTAGCTTTCATATTCCTTATTTTTAAAAAGCCAACTTATATTATTCAAACACACGAAGCTCAATTTAGTGGAAACCGAATATAGGAGATTCAATACTAATTTTTATCAATATAATGAATGAGAATTTCGCGAAATTAGTCAGCTTTATCCAAGCTGCTTTTCTTTAAAGTAACTTATATTTGGCTGCCAAATTCGGCGATTTCTTAAAGTGCCTGCCATTATAAGGCAACATGGTGGATGAGACTAACAAGTGAACAATTGCTGTGCACATGCTCACTCACATCGGAATCGATTGCTATATACGAGTGCTGCCGCAGGCAAAATCTCAGATTTTTCAAAATGTCACCCACATTAGAAATTGAAACTGCTATATCTGAGCCATTTTTTAAGATAAAGACAAACAAAAAATGCTCCTGAATCCTTATATCAAGGTCAAATACTTAAAAAGAAACCTTTTTCAATTTATAATTTTTTTGCACCTCACTTAAAATTTTTTTTTTTTTTATTTAATGGCCGCCATTTTGAAACAAGATGGCTGATGAATCTGGCCAGCGAACTTGGTCGAGATATTGATGTATACTATCCACGTGCCTTCTTACATCGAAATGGGCGAATACGTGTGTTATTGCGTGACAAATACAAGATCGTTTCAAAATGTTAGCCATGCTAGAAATTCAAAGTGCTATAATTAAACCATTTTTTAAGATATAAACAAAAGAACAAATTTTCAGAAACAAAAACTGCTCCGGAATCTTTGTATCAAGGCCAAACATATAAATAAAATCTTTTTCATTTTCCAATTTTTTAATTCTTCATTTTAAATTTAAAATTTAATTTTTTTTTAAATGGCAACCCTTTTGAAACAAGATGGCGAATGAAGCTGTCCAACGAACTCGGTCGAGAGGTTGGTATATACTATGTACAGACCAAGTTACATCCAAATCGGTTCATAAATACGCCCGTTATCGCGTGACAAAAATCAGGTCGTTTTAAAATGTCAGCCACAATAGAAATTCAAAATGCTATAACTCAGCCATTTTTTTAGATATAGACGAAACAAAAACTGTTCCGGAATCTTTGTATTAAGGTCAAACACATACGAAAATAATCTTTTTCATTTTCCATTTTTTAGTACCTCATTTTAAATTTTAATTTTTTTAAATGGCCGCCATTTTGAACGAAGATGGCGGATGAAGATGGCCAACGAACTCGGTCGAGACATTGGTAAGCACTATGTACACACCGAATTACATCGAAATCGGTTCATAAATACGCCTTTTATCGCGTGACAAAATTCAGGACGTTTCAAAATGTCAGCCACACTAGAAATTCAAAATGCTATACCTCAGCCATTTTTTAAGATATAGACGAAACAAAAACTGCTCCGGAATCTTTGTATAAAGTTCAAATACATACGAAAAAAATATTTTTCTATTTTTAATTTTTTGGTACCACATTTCAAATTTTAAATTTCTTTTAGGTAGCTTTCTTTACAAAAAAGCTACCTATTGCAGCCGTTCGGAGGAAAGCGATTTCAAAAAATTTTGGTATATTTTCATCGATCATGACCCCCAGACCCCGAAACCACCCTCCGTTCAAAATTGATATATATATATATATATATATATATATATATATCTGACCTATGTCACACTGTAACTCCCGTAATTATGAACCGATTTCGATGTAATTCGGTGTGTACATAGTACATACCAATGTCTCGACCGAGTTCGTTGGCCAGCTTCATCCGCCATTTTGTTTCAAAATGGCGGCCATTTAAATTTTTTTAAAAAAAATTAAAACTTGAAATGTGGTACCAAAAAATTAAAAATGGAAAAATAATTTTTTCTTATGTATTTGACCTTTATACAAAGATTCCGGAGCAGTTTTTGTTTCGTCTATATCTTAAAAAATGGCTGAGTTGTAGCATTTTGAGTTTCTAGCGTGGCTGACATTTTGAAACGTCCTGAATTTTGTCACGTGATAAAAGGCGTATTTATGAACCGATTTGGATGTAATTCGGTGTGTACATAGTACATACCAATCTCTCGACCGAGTTCGTTGGCCAGCTTCATCCGCCATTTTGTTTCAAAATGGCGGCCATTTAAAAATTTTTTTTAAATGTAAAAATTGAAATGTGGTACCAAAAAATTGAAAATGGAAAAATATTTTTTTCTTATGTATTTGACCTTTATACAAAGATTTCGGAGCAGTTTTTGTTTCGTCTATATCTTAAAAAATGGCTGAGTTATAGCATTTTGAATTTCTAGCGTGGCTGGCATTTTGAAACGTCCTGAATTTTGTCACGCGATAAAAGGCGTATTTATGAACCGATTTGGATGTAACTTCGTTTATACATAGTACATACCAATGTCTCGACCGGGTTCGTTGGCCAGCTTCACCTGCCATCTTGTTTAAAAATGGCGGCCATTTAAATTTTTAAGAAAAATTTAAATTTGAAATGTGGTACCAAAAATTGAAAATTGAAAAAATATTTTCTTCTTATGTGTTTGACCTTGATAAAAAGATTCGGGAGCAGTTTTTGTTCCGTCTATATCTTAAGAAATGGCTGAGTTATAGCATTTTGAATTTCTAGCGTGGCTGACATTTTAAAACGTCCTGATTTTTCTCACGTAATAACAGGCGTATTTATGAACCGACTTGGATGTACCTTGGTGTGTACATAGTACATACAAATATCTCGACCGAGTTCGTTGGCCAGCTTCATCCGCCATCTTGTTTCAAAATGGCGGCCATTTAAAAAAATTAAAAAATAAAAAAATTTAAATGAGATACCAAAAAATTGGAAAATGAAAAAGATTTTTTTTTGTATGTGTTTGACCTTAATACAAAGATTCCGGAACAGTTTTTCTTTCGTCTATATCCAAAAAAAAATGGCTGATTAATAGCAATTTGAATTTCTCTTGTGGCTGACATTTTAAAACGACCTGATTTTTGTCACGCGATAACAGGCGTATTTATGAACCTATTTGGATGTAACTTGGTCTGTACATAGTACATACCAATGTCTCGACCGAGTTCGTTGGCAAGCTTCATTCGCCATCTTGTTTCAAAAGGGTTGCCATTTAAAAAAAAATTAAATTTAAAATTCAAAATGAGGTATTAAAAAATTAGAAAATGAAAAAGATTTTTTTTATGTGTTTGGTCTTGATACAAAGATTCCGGAGCAGTTTTTGTTTCTGAAAATTTGTTCTTTTGTTGATATCTTAAAAAATGGTTGATTTATAGCTCTTTGAATTTCTAGCATGGCTAACATTTTGAAACGATCTTGTATTTCTCACGCGATAACACGCGTATTCGCCTATTTCGATGTAAGAAGGCATGTGGATAGTATACATCAACACCTCGACCAAATTCGCTGGCCAGATTCATCAGCCATCTTGTTTCAAAATGGCGGCCATTAAATTAAAAAAAAATATATATATTTAAAGTGAGGTGCAAAAAAATTAGAAATTGAAAAAGGTTTCTTTCTTAAGTATTTGATCTTGATATAAGGATTCAGGAGCATTTTTTGTTTGTCTTTACCTTAAAAAATGGTTCAGATATAGCAGTTTCAATTTCTATTGTGGGTGACATTTTGAAAAATCTGATTTTTTGCATGCGACAGCACTCCTATATATTAACCGATTCCGATGTGAGTGAGCATGTGCACAGCAATTACTAAGGTCTCGATCAAGTTCACTGCTTAGCCACATCCACCATGTTGTCTTAAAATGACAGGCACTTTAAGAAATTGCCGAATTTGGCAGCCAAATATAAGTTACTTTAAAGAAAAGCAGCTTGGATAAAGCTGACTAATTTCGCGAAATTCTCATTCATTATATTGATAAAAATTAGTATTGAATCTCCTATATTCGGTTTCCACTAAATTGAGCTTCGTGTGTTTGCATGATATAAGTTGGCTTTTTTTAAATAAGGATTATGAAAGCTACCTCTTCCTCCCGGCATTGTCCGGAAGGACTTTTTTAAATTTAAATGGCTGCCATTTTGAAACAAAATTCGGTTCATAAATACGAGAGTTACAGTGTGACAAATGTCATATATATATATATATATATATATATGGTTATATATATATATATATATATATATATATATATCAATTTTGAACGGAGGGTGGTTTCGGTGTCTGGGGGTCATGATCGATGAAAATATACTAAAATTTTTTGAAATCGCTTTCCTCCGAACGGTTGCAATAGGTAGCTTTTTATAATGAAAGCTACCTAATATTGGTGTCAAAATGATGATGACGACGCTTGCTCCAAGATAGGCTATATTTTATGTCGGTGCCACTACCCCAAAAGGGGGTGCAGGAGCAAAAAACGTTCGAAATTGCGATTTTTGTGTTACCGAAGGGTCCAAATACATGAAATTTGGCATGGTAGTTACTTATTAGATATAAATGATCTCTAAGAACATTTCTTAAAAATTTCTAAATTTAAAAGGGGTGAAAATGCGCAAAATCCGTTCTAAAAAATGTTCTAAAGGCGATTTTTACGGAATCTCAAGAAGTACCAAACCGATTTAAAAAAAAATGCTGTCAAAATGATGGTGACAACCCTTGCTCCGATATAGGCAACATTTTATATCGGTGCCATCACCCCTAAAGGGGGTGCAGGAGCATTAATATGTTCGAAATTGCGATTTTTGTGTTACTGAAGGGCCCAGATACATGGAATTTGCAATGGTAGTTACTTATTAGATATAAATGATCTCTAAGAACATTTCTTAAAAATTCGATATTTAAAAGGTGTTAAAATGCGCAAAATGCGTTCTAAAAAACCTTCTAAATGGCGATTTTTACACAATCTCAGGAAGTACCAAACCGATTTAAAAAATAATGGTGTCAAAATGATGGTGACATCCATTGCTACAACATAGGCTCTATTTCATGTCGGTGTCATTACCACCTAGGGGTTGCACAAGCAAAAAACGTTCTAAATTGAAGTTTTTGTGTTACTGAAGGGCCTAAAATCTTGAAATTAGGCAGGGCAGTTATTTATAAGATACAAATGATCTCTAAGAACATTTCCTTCAAAACCGAAATTTAAAAGTGGTAAAAATGAGCGAAAAGCATTCTAAAAAACTTTCTAAATTGCGATTTCTACGCAATCTCAGGAAGTACCGAACCCATTTAAAAAATACTGTTATGAAAACGATGGTGACAGCCCTCGCTCAATATATATACGTCATGTGAATCTATAATAATATTATAAGGAAGTAAAGTTTGTTTGTTTGTAGGAGGTGATCTCTGGAACTACCGAAGCAATTTCAAAAGTAATGGTGTCAAAATAATGGTGTTGTTCCCTTTTCCAACATAGGCTATACCTTATGTCGGTGCCACTACCCCAAAGGGGGTGAAGGAACAAAAAAACGACCTAATTGCGTTTTTTGTAATACTGCAACGGCTAGCAACTTGAAACTAGGCATTGCAGTTACTTATAAGATATAAATTATCTCTGAGAACATTTCCTAAATAACTCGAAATTTAAAAGGGGTGAATATGGACGAAAAACGTTCTAAAAAACGGTCTAAATTGCGATTTCTAAGCAATCTCAGAAAGTATGAAACCGGTTTCAATGGCTATGGTTGGAAATTGATGATGGCAGCCCTTGCTCCAATATAGGATCTATTTCATGTCGGTGTCTTTACCACCTTGAGGTTGCATTTTAAAAAACGTTCTAAATTGTGACGGCAACTTAAAATTTGGCATGGTAATTACTTATGAGATGTAAATACTCTCTGGGAAGAGTTCTTTAAAAATTTGAAAATTTAAAGGGGTGAAAATGAACGGAAAGCGTTCTAAATAGCTATTTGTACGCAATCTCAAGAAATATAAACCGATTTCAGAATTAATGTTTTCAAATTGATGTTGACAGTCCCCGGTCCAACATAGCTTATATTTTACGTTGTTGTCAATACCACCTGGAGGTTACAGAAGCAACAAATGTTCTAAATTGCGTTTTTTGTGTTACAGAGGGTGTCTAACATTTTAAATTTGGAATGGTAATTACTTCAAAGATGCAAATGCTTTCTAAGAATTGTCGAAAGGAAATTCCAAATTTAAAAGGATGAAGCGAGCGAAAAGATTTCTATAAGCGTTTTAAATTACGATTTTTATGCAATCGTATGAAATACGAAACCGATTTCAAACATAATGGTTGCAAATTGATTGTGATAGAACCTGCTCAAACATAAGCTATATATTTTATGTCGAGGTTTGCAGGAGCAAAAAACTTTCTAAATTGCGATTTCTGCGGTACTGAAGAGGGTAGAAACTTTAAATATAGCACGGTAGTTACTTATAAAATATAAGTGTCCTCTAAGTAAAGTCGAAAATAAATTCGAAATTAAAAAGGAGTGAAGCTTTTTATTAAAAAGGAGTGAATATTAGGAAATACCAACCGATATCAAGGTTAATGTTGGCAAATTAATGGTGGCTGTCTCTGTTTCAACATTCTTCGAGACATTCTATTTCACTCTCTTTCGGCATTTTATGTTCATGGCACTAACACCAGACAGGTGGTAGACTGTTAGACAAGAAGTTTGAAATTTGAGATTATGGTTAATTTTAAGATGTATATGTGTTGAGATGGTTTTTAAAAAATTCAAAACTTCAAATGAATACTGAAATGAGCGTATGAAATGAGCATAAAAGTCTCGAAATACTTTCTAAATTATCATTTAATTAGAATTAGTTTTAGTTCTTCTTATTAATTAAAATCTCATTTCTGTCTATTGCACTTTTATGATGAAGTTTAGTCAAACTGTGGCTTAATTTGTAACTTTTGAATTATTTCAAAAAGTGTTCTTCTAATAAAAAATAGTCATGCGAATATCACTTGGCCTATTTCAAATATTAAGCGGGCATAGCTGCGGGTTTTATTAGTATACAATAATCTCGCCGCTGGATCTGTAAGGAAGATCTTTGTTGAGAAAGCATTTTATTAAACACCACGTTACAGTTAGCTTTCATTAATTCACAAATGCACTGCTAATGAAGAAACGATACCAATTTCTTAATTCCCATTCACCTATGCATGATTACTGAACATCTTGCGATTAATTCACTAATGGGAGATTGATTACTTTATTACTGTCGCAGATTATCATATCTGCGGAAAATGTGAATGCACGAGTTGAAGAAGCTATCTTTTATCGGCATATAGATAAAAGATGTAGCGTACAAATAATGATCTCGCAATTAATTAATTAATGGGTTGCAGATTAATTTATTGCTATCAAAGATTACACGTCTGAGTCACCTGTGTTGGATAGCTAGAGAAGTTATCTTTTATCTGTACATAGATCAAAGTTATACTCTACGAATGGTGATTGAACACTATGGCAACATGGTTAATCGTAGATTACAGGTTGAGGCAGGCGGTACAGCTTTACAAATGGCTTAAGATCATCAAAACAACTCAAAAGTAGATGAATGACTTAGCTTCATTCTAGAATAATTTGAAACTCATTGAAAAATTCTCGTGAAGAATGACAAAATATTTTTTTTAACATTGGTAAACATTTCTCAGTGAGGAAACTGTTAACTGAAGTAAATGACGATTTCATGCTATGATGTTTATTGTTTTCCCTGAACTGTTAGAAATATCTTTTAGGATTACCAATAAAATAGGTAAAGATGGATACGAACAAGGTTAAGAACTATCACGGATGCACACTGCGCCATGAAAATTATCTGTGAAAGGGCAAACTTCAATATTAAAAAAAAACGCCTGTTTTTTTTTTTTTTTTTTTTTTTTTTTTTTTTTTACTAAAGAATAAGTTTAACTGGGGGATACATTTTTTAAAACTTAACTGACGATAATTAAAACAATTACACTGGTCAGCAAATTTGAACTTTTGCTCTGTCCTAAAACAGAAATAAGTTGTTTTTTACGCAGTTTTTTGAGCTGATTCCGAATCTCGTTTTAGATTTACTCCAGCACGTCAAGTTTGAGAGATATTTGCATATTTCAATTTATGAAAATTTAGTAAATTTTATACAATTATTTGCAAATTTAAGGTATAAAGAAATACCAGACAGGGTTTTTTGTTTTATGTTATGATTACTACCTAATTGACTTCAAAAAACGTTGTTTCTGAGATTATACTGACATTTGACTGTGAAATATTGTACCTAATTTGCATATTTTTTATGTTTTTTCTAATAATGTTTCTTGACGTTCAAATATTTCTCCCGCACGAGTACGCTAATATGTTTCTAAACCAGTTTTTTGAGCTGATTTCAAATCTTGCATCTGTTTTCTTCTATCACGTCTAGGATTTGAAAAAAGTGAAATTTTAGTTTTTGGTCAAAAAAGCCAGAAATAGCTTTTTATGATACTTTGTATGTTAAATTTCAACTAGTTAGGATAGATTCCACTACTTATTTTTTTCGATTATATAAATTTTTGTTTATGTCTCTGATATGAATCTGACTCTGCTCACCTTCTTGTCAATGAATTACACCCCCCTAAAAAGCATCTTATATCAAACCTGTGTTAATATCGTGCAAAAGTAGAAATTCATCTTACTCAAAAACTGGACATGACATAAGAAAACAGACTGCAGATTTGGAATCAGCATAAAAAATCTAGCCTAAATTGACGTAATGTTATTACGTCAATTCTGTGGCAACTATTTTAAAGTTTATAGTGATGTAAACATTACACCATTGAAAAATATGCAAATTAGGCTTAACCCGAGAGTAGTCGCGGCATTTTTTAGAACGTTAGTAATCGCGTTCGGTCCATTTGCCGCCGTTACCAGCAGGCCGAAAATGAAGGGAAACTTGCCGGTGTTATCAGATGATCGAAAACGGATAACGTAGGGTGAAAATATTGACTGAACTTTAAAAGATTACAGCACTTATTCATTTTACAACTTTTTACAGCAATTATTTATTGCGCTTAAGTATATATTCAGTTGGCATCTAGATAAATGTTTTTATAACTCTTTCTTCGTTTTGCATAAATACTTAAATGTAAATAGTAAATGATTTGATTGAATTTCTGATGTCACTATGAATCAATAATTAGTAGGAAAACATTTTCGAATATGAATCTAAATTCGTGATAGGGGTATTTTTATTTATTTATTTTTTTTGGAAGGACAGAATGAGAGTCAGGTAGATTTTTATGATACTCCGGCACTCTATCCATTTAATAAAATAAAATAAATAAATTTAGCATCAATATATTACACTGACATTAAATTGAACAATTAAACTGAAAGTAAAAATGGAACCTATGACATGCAACAGAAAATCAAATGCAATACCACTAATTCACCAGCATATTGCGGACGATTAATTCATTTAAAACATATGAAAAACCATCAAATTTGATGCAATAAACAATTAAAGACAATATATATATATATATATATATATATATACATATATATATATATATATATATATATATATATATATATATATATATATATATATATATATATATATATATATATATATACTTTTTGTACAATAATACCATTGAAAAATAATGAAAATGACCAATAAATATGAAATCACAAACACCACATAAACCAAATATTATTAAAAATGTATAATTATATAAATATATATATATATATATATATATATATATATATATAATAAAGAAAAAGGTAAAAAATGCTTAACTTCGAAATTATAAATGTAAATGTTGTAACTACGTTTTAGTTATTTATTTATTTTGTGGGGTGTCTGTGTGTGTATGAGGGGGGAGAGGAGGGGGGGGGGGGTCGCGAAATTTTGTGATTAAATCCATTTTTCAAATGAAAATGCACGATTTGTAGTTTTTTACTTATTTCAGGGTGGGATCAGCGCCCTTGAATAAAAATCTGGATACGAACTTCACTTATATAAAGCAAATAATAAATAAGTTATTGAAATTATATATTTAATTTAAATACATTTGCAATTGTAGATTTAAATCCTAAGATGGATAAATTATTTTAATTAATAGAATCACTGAAAGGTTCATTTTAATAGGGATGTATTTTAGAGCAACTATTTAATTAAAATAAATATTCAATTGTACATTTCATAATAAGGTATTAATGATATAATTTATTGTTTTATAAAAACATTCATTAAAATAATAAAAATAATAAGAAAATTTTCTCCGAAATTATAAATATGCAGCAATAATTTAATTTAAATGAATTTTCTCTCATATTCTGGAAAACATTATTCTGAAAAATAGTTTGAACAATTGATGAAGGCCAACAAATTTAAATTTGTTAGATATCGTCCCCAAGCCTCTATTGGATTTCAATAATAATAATAAAAAAATACATTTTCTGAGGCATTGTTAAAAAAATGTGTTTTTACTTACAGTATGAAAATTTAACAATAGATAAATTTTAGAAAAATACTTAAAATATTTTTTTTTTTAAATCATAGTATAAACATTCACTGAATTAGCCAAAAGATATTTTTATTTGCGTAATTTCTAGCCTACATTATAAAATTCTCATTATTTTTCTTATTGTACAAATAAATTATATGGATGTTCTTCGCAGATATACATACTACATTTCTGAGAAAATTGTTTTATCTTTCGAATTTGTTTTATTGTACAAAAACGATACTCTTCAGATTTTGGAGATACGGCAATTTTTTTACTGATTCCTACAAAATTCTCTTCTCTTTTCTTTAATGGTTTGGCAGTGTTATTGTCTGTTTTTTTCCTTTATATGTTCCGGTAATAAATGGAAAGCAAGTTCTTGCAAATAATGATGATGAATTTCCCTTTTATTTCCATATTTAAACGATTATCAATTTGAGAATTTATTCGCGCAATATTTGACAATGAAAAAAAAATGTCAGTGAACATCCATCAGTTTTTTGTGCGAACTGACTTCACAACTAATATAATAAAACAATTTTAAGTCACATTCTAAAAGTAAAAAAAGTACTCTATGAACGGGTAAAATAGTAAGAAAGAAAGAGAAAAGAAAGAAAAAAGAAAGAAAGAGACGAAATAACAACAGGCAGAGAGTCCGTACTTCGAAGAAACTTTCCCCCACAGATTTCGCGGAAATGGGAAAGGATGAACACGAGGGGGAAAAATTCAACTAACGCAAGTGGTCGCAACGCGGTCATTTAGACCGATTGAAACTTAAGAATGCGATAAAATGCTAAGAAATAGCAGGAATGACTTGCAATTTTACTACACAAGAGTGTGAACACTCAAGGTCAGCTACACGGAATTTCGCTATCGTAACTTTAACGGGAAATGAGTTACAGGAAGATAACCAATTTCGGGCGGGGAAAAGACCAACGTGCGACTATTAACGAGTTAATAACTAATAAATAAATGTTAAGAATATTCAAATCGTGACATTTATCTGAAGAAAATAGTCAAGAAGTCATTATCTAGAAAACGTAATTAGATGTGACACATATTGTATCTAAAATTTGCATAAAATAGCACAAAAAAGCTTAAATTTGCATAAATATAAATATGCAAATTTCTCAAAACCTGGACCATTTAGAGATAAACGTAAAGCATATTCGGAATTAGCACCAAAAAACTGATCTAGAATCAACTAATTTTAGTTCTAAGACAAAACCACTGTTGTCCAGTGTTATTTGCCATAATTTCATATATGGCAAGCATGTGAGAACAAATATTAAAAATTCGAAAAGAATACCAGTATTGCGTCAGTTAAAAGAACTGAACTGAACTGATGTTTTTCCTAGGAAAGAAACTGAAGCTTTTCTGTTGTTTCATTTTTTTGTTTCGGGGTTGTAATGTGTTGCTTCTGTGATCGTGAATTAAATGTTCTTTATTTAAAAGTGAAGGACTTCATTCTTTTTTAAGATAGCTATAATATATCTGGAAGATATCCGTCAACGAATCCTCAGTATATTTTGAATACCATATTATTATTTTCAACCCGTAAAGCGTGTAAAACAATGTTTTCGGACTTTCCTGCAACAACCACCGACATCATGAAAGAAAATATGTATCCCATAATATAGGAGATCATGGATTTCTTCCGAACATTATTGAAGAACATTATTGAAGACATTACTGTAGAAAATTGTGCATTAAAGCTTTGATATGCATTGTCGCTCTTTTTACAAAAAATAAGATTAAAGCATTACTCGTTAACAGAAAATTTAAAATTCCAAATCAGAAACCTTATAATCGTATGTTTTATTGAGTTTAATGCCCTCTATGGTTGTTGAATATCATTTTGTCATAATTACTCCTGTTTGAAACATAACAGATAAGCGCATTTAGTAAAACTGGTTGTTGTTATTAAATATTTTAATCAATTTTACATTCATTCTTAAAATATATTATCGAAAAATATTTTAGACATCTCCTAATGTATAGGATTGGAACAAGAAATATGTATTTCGTATAAGTGTGTCAGTTTTGATGCAAGGTGTGCCATTTTTTTAGGATAATTTTTAGTATTTTTATTTTTATTAATGATAGGTGAACTATTATTTTAACACAATCAAACTGATTGGTAAAGTTATCATGCGAATTGAATATTTCCAAGTGAGTGAAAAAATGCCCATGCCGAGAATCGAACTTAGATCTTTGGCTTACAAGGCCAATGCTTTTACCGTTTAAACTAACTGGTCCGACAACCAGCCAGCATATTTCGCTCAGATAACCTTATTGGTAGTAACATCTGGTCTGTCATGCAGACAGCTCAACAAAATAAACCGCAACGTATAAACTATGGATACGTAGATGAACTATTATTTTAACACAATCAAACTGATTGGTAAAGTTGTCATACGAATTGAATATTTCCAACTGAGCGAAAAAATTCGCTAATTAATACCTTAGAAAGTCCCGGACGTGTTTGTCAAATTTGTGGAGCTGTACTCAAACTATTGTTCATAATTTTAAGTGAATATCCTCATTCTCCAAATTTTAAGAGCCTACCGCAGTATAATGAGATGTAGCTTTGTCATAATTCAAAATAACATTAAGCAGTACGTCAGTTTGTAAAAATTCACGCGTGTTGAGTGAATCTGATATCAATAAAGGTTACAATGGAATATGTAATACGTGAATTACCACATAGAACAAACAATGTGAAAAATGTCCAAGCCGGGAATCCAACCCGGAATCCCTGGAATAGCGCAGGGGTTCCGAGTTCTACTCCCGACTTGGACATTTTTCACACTGTTGGTTCTACGCTTCGTTAGCATTGTGATAATTCACGTATTACATATTCAATAATTTCGAACGTAATTTCACTGCAGAAAATTAATTGAAAAAGGAATTAAAATTATATATGTGTTCACCGATGCTGGGTTTGTTTGAGTCTCATGTTTCGCCGCAGGATTGTGTGCTCATTAAGACTGTTCCATGTTGTGCTGCAGTTGCAGCCTTACCAACATATGCGAGAAATGCTAAGCTGGGCATCGTTCTCGTAGCTTAATTGGTAGAGCACTTGGAGCGCTATTCCAAAGGTTCTGAGTTCGATTCCCGGCTTGGACATTTTTCACAATGTTGGTTCTATGCTTCGTTAGCAATGTGATATTCACGTATTACATATTCAATAATTTCAGACAGAATATCATTTCTAATAAACAAAGTGAATTTGATCCGATTGCGATTGTTTCCATGTACTCTGCATCAGAATAAAACAAAACATTTCGTAAGAAAGCGTGTCAAAAGTACACTCTATTGCTCGTCGAACATTAAGTCTTAAAATTTCATCGAAACAAGTTGTATGCCCGTACCTGCGTCTCTTGTCTGCTGTCTTTCTTCACACGTAAAAAAAGGTAATAGTTTTTTAACACTATTGCTTTGTAGAAAATTACTACTAAATCTTTGATCAGCAAAAACAGCAACTAAACTTGCGACGCAGTGCTGTATCTGTTCCCAGATCTGCTCCAACTCTATTCACACTTCGGCTATCTTGCAATATTACATTGATACAAACGTGTTAGAAGCCATTTACATGTTTTCAGGACAATTGTTAGTTTCTCTCTACATAATGTGTTACTTCATCATCCAACCGAAATAGCTATTATTGGTATGCTAATGATGCACCACACTTAACAATCCTAGATTATATATCGCTCACATTCTGTTTAGGATTTCTCAGATATGTTTACGAATAACATACGATAGAGAAATTCTTAAATACGTCATAAAATTAGCCAAATGCTCCGACAATGCAAAGATTGGTATTACAATGTGTGTACTTTTTCATGATCACAATAGGAATGTGTTGCTTAACGCCATCTACAGCGCCTAACACAGCTTTGCCTACCATAAAGATAAACTAGCCAGAAATTTTTGCAAATCCATAAAATGAGTTATACCGCTATAACAATTAGATGAATTAAAATCAGATAGCTGCAAAACTAAAGACTACGTATTAGCTTTAGCAGCGAAAAAACAGTTATTTTGTTTAATATTTTTTTTATTTGATTGCATTAAAAAAAATCTTTGACAGCACGTATCTGTCTTTTAATAAGAAAATTAAAATTAAAAACAAATTAGATTTATAAAATATAATATATATTTTGATTTCTGAAGTAAATAAGATTGTTTTATCAACACGGCCGTTTAATTAATTATTTTTATACGTAATGTTGATATTTGTTAATAAATAAAGTTGTTACAAAATTTATTTTCTTGAACATGCATAAGATTGCATTTCTTTTCATACTCTTCATCACTTTTAAAAATACATTTTTGTAATTCAAAAGAAACCGTGTTGTAATATCACCAAAAAACACATTCTTTGCATGATACACAAAATGCATTATTATTAAAGCTTACTAAAGTTACATTTATGTAAAATAAGAACTGTTATATTATATCTGACGTTTATCCGCAGTGAAGTTTTTAGATATCTAAAGAGCTAAGAAGAAGTGATATTGATGAATTGCAGCTTTTTGTGTGATAACAGTCATCATGTTGTCAACGTGTCATTCAAAATAACAATATTTATCCTACTAGCCACCCTTGGTGACCAGTTTGGTCTCCCTTAATTGCTAAGCAATATATATAATGTTACTTTTATTCATAATTCAATTTACGGGCTCAATCCTTTGCCAAATTCGAAGAGTGTGATAGAAAAATCGAGAAATCGGTAATTTTAAACTAGCGCGGGCGCAGGTAATAAATCACCAAACAGTGATCCTGTAGCATTTTTTTGTATTTCATTAATTACACTTAAAATATAATATTTTCACTTATTTTATTTAAAATACAAAACATTAATTTAAAACTGAAACCTTTATAATTCATAGCTTTTAATTCTTTCATTCTCTTTCTTTTTAACGAAACGGAACGAAAAATATTAAATAAACCGCAAACCATGACATTTAATTTCACCTTCAAAGTTTTAATTTACCATGCGAAAAAAAAAAAAAAAATGTTAACAGGAGAGTTAAAAAATGCTAACAGGAGAGTTAAAAATGCTATTGGCGAGATTTGCACCCGGCTAACATTACAGTACCATGAATTCGTTGCGATCATGGACAACTTTTATGTAGTTTTATTCGATTTTTTTTAAATCAAAATGAAAAACTTGCATATAAAAAGCAAAAGGAATAGTTCGTAACTGTTTATGACAGTTGTGGCAGCTTCTCTTTACATATCGATTTCCAGTCCCCCGTTACTCAAAAATCTAGTTTGAACAAGTGAAATCATTAAAATTAATTCATTTTCTTAAAACAATATGTAATTCTATCTACATGTATATATTTTTTCTCTCTCTCCTTTTCGCAACGATGTTATTACAAAATTTTTAAATGAAACGATTTATGATTTCATTTTCCAGTTATTCAAGTGGCCGTCCCTCCATGTGGTCCGAAACCGACCCCTTGAGTGGGGGAGGAGACTCGGAGCGCGGCCGAGTTGGTTGAACACGAATGCAAGGGGGCCGGATGGGGACGATTAACTACCTTTTAGAGTGGCTCGCGGTCGAGTCTGGTGGCCACGGGTAACGAACGTCGTGCATAGGTGGAAACGTTTTAGGATGTTGGCGTGCATCCACCTCCGGCACCTGGGCTGTCCGGGCAAGCCGGATAGCGACGGTCCATAGATCTATCTCAGTGCCGGTCTACGGGCCGGACGGTGTCGCTGAGCAAACACTGGCTAAAGTGATAGGACCCCATCCACCAGTTGACTAAGATGGAGTCTAAGGTGAGATAGCGGACTTTGTAGAGGAAAGGTGTCGGTGACTCACTAGTGACGGCAGGCCTCGCGGGATCGCCATGCAGGGTTTCCCGGAGCAACCGAAGGGTGACGGTTTCGGACAGCGCTTGATATACTTTTTGCGTCAGGTGGCTCATCCCGCCGAGATTCGCAGCTGAAGCAGTTGTGAGCCGACCCTAAGGAGGGTGCGGCTTGGTGGTGCGCGCGTCGACCAGAGAGTGGTCGCAGAGGGAGGAAAGTATGGCTCTGGTTGCCCGATGTCGTGCCGTAAACAGTGGGAGGGGGTCACCCGGCAGGTCCGACATTGAACACTATTTCCGCAGGGAACCGGGACGGAGGCTTGCCAGCTAACGTGGACGCGCTTCGAACCTTGCAAGAACTCTTGGTCCGATCCAGATCTTCCGTGTCTTTGCGTTACTGGAGGTTGCCGCGCCCAGTGGTGAGCTTTCCGTGCCCGCCTGGTGTCGGTAACGGCACCTAGTCTGGTCTCTCTGACTCCCGGCGTTGAGCCGCGAGGGGTTCCGTCGGTTGATTGGAGCGACTGGGCGAAAACCCCTAACGAGGTGATGTCTTTGTCGTCAGAGAATGAGTTACTTCGTCTCCTCGGGGTCCATTAGAAGCCCCTTCATGATCCCCTGAGCGAGGCGTCGTATTTGGCGCAAGGAGGGATTTTCTTAGACATTCCGGGGTTTACTAGGTAGGAGCACCCCCTTCTCCTATGGGTTGGCTCGCATAAATGTATTTTCGCATAAATGGTAGTTGATCTTGTGAGCCCTCCATAAAGTAACAACGGCTCGGAAAACCTCGTGCAAGTTCATGGGCCCGACTCCTTTATAGGTGTTTGGTTCCTGTGGGCTGTCGCGCCGTACCGTGTCGGGTAACCAAGAGAAGGGATAATTTGGCTCTTCTAGCTGGGTGGTGGGGATTGTCGTATGCGACCAATTCATCTCTCTTTAGGAAATAAACGGCGTGACGTGAGCTGAGCAGTGGGCCGGTCTGATCGGAGTTTTTGTGAGGGCTGCCATGATGGGGCGTGTCTGGCGGCGACCTTCGGGACGCGTCGCGGGGCTCGTCTCGCGGGTAGTTCCGAACAGAGGCAAATGGGCTTGTATGAGATTGGGATCGAGAAGTGGGACCTTCGGTGTTTCCAGTTATTCAAAATTCCATTCTCGCATAATCCATTTTTTTCCTTAACGGTCTTTGTTTAAAAGTAATCAAATAAAGAGACACAAACCTAAGTGCAGCTGTCTTTTTTTAACATTACACTTTCTTTTATCGTATTTTATCTGCGTTGTAAATAACTCATTCTTAAGTGCAGCTAGAATTTGACTGTTAAAAAGAAATAAAAAAAAAAAAAAATTATTTTATGGAATTACGGTTTCAAATATATTTCATTTATCTTAGTACATATGCTTTTTCTCTGCATTTTCCATACATTCGATAGCTTTCACAATCACATTTAAGCTAATTTGTTGGTGTTAAAATAAACAGACCCATACTTGATGTCGCTCTTACTCATGAAATAAAATAGGGTTGCTTTACATCCCATGAGTGAGTGCTGAGGGGGGCTGCCACATTATATTCTGCTAAACCTCCCGCCAATGCTTTGTCTCTTTTATTTCGGCGTCAAAAATCTTTGTAAATTGGCGATAATATACTACGCCAAAACATGTGAATCAGTACGCAAAAAGTTCAGCTGGCTTTCTCCCGAAGTGGCTGTAAGGTCCCGATAACGGGACCTTCACAACAGTGACGACTTGGGAAATTATAATATAGAAGAAATGATGGTGATAGAACAATATTTGGCGATTTATCACCTGTACCTGGCTAACATTAAGCGTAATTGAGGTAATTATCGAAATTGAAAAATGTCATTTTTTTAATGCATTCTCTTTTTACAAAGATTTTACATATTTTAAATACTTTAAATCTACCTATTGATTTTCCATGAAAATAGGTTTTATATATTTAATTCTAGGATTTACAGTTGTTGCATATTTAAAAGATAATAGAAAAATAGCAGAGTCTCTATCTATACCACATTTCCGATGTTTTACATAACAAAAAATCATTAACCGAGAAATAGAAAGTTGAGAAGCTGGAACCTTGTTAGCATTATCATCGAATGATATTCTACTTGCAATGAAACTACATATTGTTTTTCAATGAAAAATATTATTAATACCTATATTAAAACAATTTCGACATGTTGTGGTAAGAAAGTGTTGCTAATATGAATGGGAGGAGCTTCAGAATCTTTCGGTCTGTAAAGCTAATAAGGGATCAAGTGCGAGTATATCTCGCGCTCAGAGGATTCCGTACAGTAAATATATGAATTATTCACTGTATTCTTAAGAAAAAAAATTGCTAAAAGAATAATAAGACTTTGTTAAAACTATACAACGTAGGGTCGGGTATACCTGATTATGTATACAAATATTCAGGTATAATGTGTGTATAAATATGAATGTAATGCGTTAAAATATGCATTACATGCATATTTTAATACACTTCATAAATGCATATCCATTTTCTTAAGTGTGAAAGGGTGTAACATCATTAAAAAACATTTAAAAGGATTTTCCCCCATTGGCCGTAATGCACCGGATTACTTTCGCCTGTCCCTGTAAATGAGCTAAACCTGCTACAAACTTCATTTGAAATAAGGATCGTGCTATTGTAAACGTCAATAACCTTCAAATATTTCAGGGCAATCCGAGTATATTTAATAGAGTTAGAGTGCGGGCAGGCGGACAAATGAACCAAAGTCTCCAACACTTTTCAACTTTGTTGGAAAGTGTTAAAAACTAGACCTTTCAAAATACTTAGAATATCCTAAAATAGATTAGTTTTGTAATGGGAAAGCAAAGATACCAATCATATATATTTTGAGCAAGTAAAGCAAAAAAAGTCTTTCAAAGTTATCATAAGTATATTAAATGCAGAAAATTATAGAAATTTCAAATATGTTATTTTAACAAATTATATCGTTATTTTTATATAAGACGTTTGAATTGAATTTCTTTACATAAACAGTTCTAAAATGAATCAATATTTGGAACTTTGTACTTGCAAGTTGTTTTATTAATCTTTATATTCATGGTAACGAGAAAAAAGAATGCTTCCTTGTAGGGACAAAAGAATTAGAATGTTAGGTTTTATAAAATTATGAGATTTTTTATGTATTAGGAGATGATGTGTAATGAATTTCAGAAATACGTTCATTAAAAAAATTTTCAAAATGTACTTAAAATTTATGAAATCAAAATTAGTTAAAAATACTTTGCATTAATTAAGACATTTAGAAAGAAGTATTTACATAATAGAATTTTATTAATTTGTAAAAAATACAAATTATAGATACAACTAACTTATGTATACATAAAAATTAATATTTCATTTTCAATTGTTCAATTGTGAATATTTACATCATTAAACTATTTCTGTATATTTTAAGCACATTAACATGTCTGTAAACTAGTTGTAATGGATTAATAAACAAATAGGTTTTACAATTATAGTTTGTTCTTTGAAGATGTTATTGAAACACATCTTCCACGCTCTAATATTTATTTTTACAAAGATAAAATGCAACATTCAATTTACTTTGGCCGTTAAGCACATCATTCACAGTGCAATAGTAGTTCTTATCTATTTAAGAAGTAGCTGCATATCCGCCATTTCCAATTTTATTAACAAATTTCGGTTGTTTTTTCTTTAATTAAGGCGATAACAGAAACTTCCCGGGATAGCACTTTATAAAATAGTTTTCATTCTTCCTGCATTTTACGATAAGGGAAATGGTAGCTTTAAGCTTAGAAACACGTCTGAGTATGTGTACTTTCTCACTCCACTGTAAATAACTTCAAAGGAAAAGATTTAATAGCGATTTTAGGGGTTTTCTCAGTGACACATGGTAATTATTTCAAGAATATGCATTCAAATTGAACTGTTAACATTCATAAAAGAAAAACTGAAAAACATTACTACATAAGTAAGTAAAAAAAGAAAAAGAACGACAATTTTTAAATAAAAAGTTAAAAGGAATTTCTTTAAATCACAAATATACTTTTAGAATTATTAACTTTATTATTCCAGAAAAAAAAAGTTATAAAAAATTAATCCCATAGTCTGTTTTGTTTAGTTTTATAATAATCGAATATTAAACGAGTTTAGCTTTAAGAATTAAAGAATTACTACATTGCGATTACACTGCGGAATGTTAGATCATTCCTGATTAGCAGTACATAAGTATAAATTTCTTTTCCAATTATATTTTTATCCAAGTTCCTGTATAATAAAACAGCTCATCTATACTCCTATTATAAAGAGGAAAAAAATTGTTTATTTGTCAGAGATAAGCTCTGGAACTACCGAACCGATTCCAAAAGTAGTGGTATCAAAATGATGGTATTAGTCCAACTTAGAACATAGGCTATATCTTATGTCGGTGCCAATACCCCAAAGGGGTGTAGGAGCAAAAAACGTTCTAAAAATGCGATTTTAGCGTTACTGAAGGGTTTAGAAATATGAAATTTTGAATATTAGTTACTTATAAGATATAAATGATGTCTAAGAACAGTTCTTAAACAATTCGAAATTTAAAAGGGTTGAAAATGCACAATAAGTGTTCTAAAAAACGTTCTAAATGGTAGTTTCTACACAATCTCAGGAAATACCAAACCGATTTAAAAAGTATTGGTGTCAAAATGATGGTGACAACGCTTGCTCCAAGATAGGCTATGTTTTATGTCGGTGCCACTACCCCAAAGGGGTTGTAGGAGCAAAAAACGTTCTAAAAATGCAATTTTAGCGTTACTGAAGGGCCTATAAATATGAAATTTTGAATATTAGTTACTTATAAGATATAAATGATATCTAAGAACAGTTCTTAAACAATTCGAAATTTAAAAGGGGTGAAAATGCACAAAAAGCGTTCTAAAAAACTTTCTAAATGGTAGTTTCTACACAATCTCAGGAAATACCAAACCGATTTAAAAAATATTGATGTCAAAATGATGGTGACAACGCTTGCTCCAAGATAGGCTATGTTTTATGTCGGTGTCACTACCCCAGAGGGGGTGCAGGAGCAAAAAACGTTCTAAAAATGCGATTTATGTGTTACTGAAGGGCCTAGAAATATGAAATTTGAAATATTAGCTACTTATTAGATATAAAGGATTTCTAAGAACAGTTCTTAAGCAATTCGAAATTTGAAAGGGGTGAAAATGCGCGAAAATCGTTCTAAAAAACGTTCTAAATGGTGGTTTCTACACAATCTCAGGAAATACCAAACCGATTAAAAAAATAATGGTGTCAAAATGATGGTGAAAACCCTTGCTCTAACATAGGTGATGTTTTATGTCGGTGCCACTACCCCAAAGGGGGTGCAGGAGCAAAAAAAGTTCTAAATTGCGGCTTTTGCGTTACGGAAAGGCCTAGAATCGTGGAATTTGGAATGGTAGTTAGTTATAGGATATCAATGATCTCTAAAGACATTTCCTAAAAAAATCGAAATTTAAAAGGGGGTCAAAATGCCCAAAAAGCGTTATAAAAAACTTTCTAAATTGCGATTTCTATGCAATCTCAGGAAGTACTGAACCGATTTCAAATATAATGGTGTAAAAATGATGGTGACAGATCTTGCTCCAAGATAGGCTATATTTTATATCTGTTTCCACTACCCCAGAGGAGATGCAGGAGCAAAATGCGCGAAAAGAGTTCTAAAAACGTTCTAGATGCCGATTTGTCGGCAATATCTCAGGAAGAGTGAATCTGATTTCAAACATAATGGTAGGAAATTGATGCTGACAGCCTCTCCTCTAACATAGACGATATTTTATGTCGGTATCACTATCACCAAGACGTTGCAGGAGCAAAAAGGCGTTCTAAATTTCGATTTTTGTGATCGGTTGGGGCTAGCAACTTAAAATTAGGCAAAGTACATATTTATTAGATATAAATGATCTTTAAGAACAGTTTCGAAAAAATTGGAAATTTAAAAAGGGGTGAAAATGCGCGAAAAGAGTCCTAAAAACGTTCTAAATTGCGATTTCTACTCAATCTAAGGAAATACCAAAGCTATTTTAAAAGTAATGGTTGCAAATCAATGGTGACAGTCCCTGCTATAACATAGGTTATATTTTATGTTGCTGTCACTACCACCTGAGGGTTGCAAAAGCAAAACATGTTCTAATTTGCATTTTTTGCACAACTGAGGGGTCTAACACTTTGAAGTATGGAATGGTATTTACTTACAAGATGCAATTGCTTTCTAAGAACAGTCGAAAGAAAATTCCAAATTTTAAAAAAATGAAGTGAGTGAAAAGCGTTATAAATTACAATTTTTAAGCAAACTTATACATTACAAAACCGATTAAAAAAATAATGATGACAAATTTTGGTGATATAACCTGCTCAAACATAAGCTATATTTTATGTATGTTCCACTACCACCAGAGGGTTGCAGGAGCTAAAAACTTTCTAAATTTGCGATTTCTGTGATACTGAAGAGGCTAGAAACTTTAAATATGACATGGTAGTTGCTTATAAAATATAAATGTCCTCGAAGGAACGTCGAAAATAAATTCGAATTAAAAAGGGGTGAAGCGAAGAGGAGGTGCGGAAAGTATTCTAAAAAAGTTCTAAATTACGATTCTATACAATTTCAGGGAATAAAAACCGATTATAAAAGTAATAATTGCGAATCAGGGGTAACAGTCTCTGATCCAATACAGGCTATATTTTATGCCGGTGATTCTACCAACTGGGGTTCACAGGAACAACAAACGTTCTAAAAAAGGGCTTTAAAAGCTTTTTAAATTACGTTTCTGTGGAATATTAGGAAATAACAAACCGATTTCAAAATTAATGTTGGCAAATTAATGGTGACAGTTCCTGTTTCAACATAGCCCTTTATGTTAAGAGAGGTGGTACGACTTGGAATTCGACATGATGGTTAATTTTAAGATGTAAGAAGATGGTTTCTAAAAAATTCAAAACTTCAAATGAATACTGAAATGAGCGTATTAATTGAGCATAAAAGTTTGAAAATATTTTCTAAATTATCATTTATTTAGTTTTATTTCATTTTATTAATTTAAGTCTCATTTCTGCCTAATATAGTGTAATAATGATGTTTAGTCAAACTGTGTTTTAAATAGTAATTTTTGAATTATTCCTAAAAGTAATAAGTACCTTTTAATAAAATAAAATATTACCTTTTAATAAAATAAAAATTTAGTTAGTACCTTTTGATAAAAATTAGACATATAAATATCACTTGGCATATTTCAAATATTACGCGAGCAAAGCCGCGGGTTTTGCTAGTTTATATAATAATTTTAAATAAAAAATGCGGATTAAATATTACAAAGCTAAGTGTCAAAGCTTTTAAACGGATTGCTAAAACACTTAAGGGAATCTACAAATAATTATTTCAAGAAAAGTAACATATTAACACAAATTACGCGAAAACATTTCATTTTTTAACCCCTGATATGTTATTTCTTTCTCATACCTATTAATACGTCGTCTCCAAAAAATAACGTTACGTTGGATAAGCCAGCTGTAAAATAAAGCAGATATGTCATTGTACGGAATAATCTCTGTTACAATTTTTTTAACTTCTAAGAATCGCACATTTTCAATTTTTATACCGTAGTATTGTGAAAAAAAAGTACTTTTATGTGCAATTTGATTGAAAACTGCATCTCTATTTATTTTTGAGATATTATTTTCTTTTGTAGTTTTTAGCATCATTTGTTTAATTTTGGCAACTCAGGTACTCCATTTCTGTAGAAAGTAAAGGGAAAACAGTTGAAAAATAGCAATTATATCTTTTTGTTGCAATTTTCTAAAAAAAAACTGAAAAAAAATTAAAATACGTGCTATTTTGAAAAAATATAAATGAATGATTTCTGATAAAACATGGAAATATTATAAACTAAATTTAATTTTAAGTATCTATATTAATATTACAAACAAATGAAGGCGTATGAATCATGACATAGCCGATATTTTTTGTCCACTTTCCTGAATGATGAAATTTCTTTTTTTCTTGGATTTGGTTATTATTCACGTCCTAAGCATATTTTATTGTAGATGTTGTTTAAGACTAAATCATAAATGAGGAATTCTTTAGCGGATGCGGATGACGTCAATTTATATAAAACAACAGCGCATGTTTGGAGTCTTCAAACTAAACTATCTTTATTTATATACATATATATAAAGATATATATATATATATATATATTATATATTTTATATATATATTTAAATGGTTTAAATCGTATTGCAAATTTGTGCTCAAATGTTGATAAATTGGTTGGTGAAATTTTTAACCTTTACATAAACGCCAGTAAACAAAATTACCCAATACATTTTCTGAATGATTTAACTTTCAATTTTATGAGGCAAAAAATCTATCGAAATAAAACACTGGAATTGTTCGATGATTGTGATTTATCGATACGTGATTCCTATCGAAAATAGCTTAGCGGGGAGGATAATCACGGACTTCATTTGACGGCTTTTGAATTAGTTTGTGGTTTTCATTTTTTCCAATCTCTGTTTGTTTGGTCTTGGCAAGTGAGGGGGAATGTTGTGCACATAAAACATGTTTAACCCCGCAATACAAGCCATAAGCTTTGGCCACTTGTCTTCATGTTTGGTTTTTTCTTAGTTACTCTTGGTTTTGTTAATTATTGTTTTAGTTACAGTTTGTTAGATGTTTTTTTCGTGTACTAAATTATATGAATTTGGATTTTTCAATATATATATATGTATACATATATATATATTTCACCGGGGGCGACACTAAATTCTGAAAAAGCAGAATTCCTGTTTTCTAGTTTCCTTTTTTACATGTTTTCCACCAAGACACGCTAGAAACCAAAAGCTCTTTACCCGCATACAGTAGGGCAATTTGATAGGAATGAGAAAAAAATAAAGAAATCAGTGCGAGTTTGCTATGCAAATTCTCAAACCTTTGTGTAAAAATTAAGTACTATAGTCAAATTAATATTAAAGTAATTGTTTCCAAAAATTGTTTTTGCATTTTTAATGCTTTTTAAAAGTGCATTTCTTTAAATTTTCTCTGGAGCAAAATAAAAAGAACGCCATAAATATTTCGAGACCATCGCTCGTGATTACTGGATGTTTCCGCATATCATTTAACTGGGCACATCAATTTAGTTCGCAAACCTGTTTAGTGATGGGGAGAGGAAAACTGCTTTCTAACTTGCTAATTGACTAAATTCTTTCTTATAACAACACTGGTAGTGCAAAATCTACTGGAAGGTCGAAAATTCTTTTGAAATGCAAAAAAGAATTACATCAAAGAAAATTGGAAGCCAGATGAAGATGCAAGCAAGTATGAACTATAAGGAGAGAAAGAAAAACTTTGAGAATAATCATATACCGAGTGTCCTAAAAAGAATGACTGATTTTAAAATTCAATAACTTGCAAGCGTTGACAAATATTTAAAAAATTCTTGGAAGAGAGTGATGCATAAAATCAAAAGTTTTTTTACTGTGATTCTGGATTTTAGTTCGAATTACAAACAATAGATGGCGCAGAGAGTGATAGGCACTCAGCTGATGCCGAAATTGAGGTCACACAGCATTGATGCGAAAGAAGGAGATTAAAGCCGTGGAGTGGGTCTCAGTTGACAATGCTATCTTGCTGTTAGGGCCCGATTCTGAACTCAGTCGTCATGATTTCGATTTTGGTGGTGTCAGCAGAACGATAGAGGAAAATGGTGTTTCCATGGAAACAACCCTTAGAAATCCAAATGCGCAACATACCGTTTTTTATAATTTTTTACATTCCAAGAATTTTGGGATTTTTTAAAAACTGGGTATCTTCTTTATCAACCAAATAATTTTTCCCTTTTAAGACTTCCCAATATAGTTGAAAAGTGTCTATGCCCTCAGATTGTCTGGTCGTCTGCCTTTCTTCCTTTTTTCTGTAATAGATCATATACATGGCAGAACAAAAGATTTCGAGTACAATTCCTTTTATTGATGGAATCTGTTGAAGAGGAACTTTCAACTATGCTATGCGTTCCCTAACTGAACTACACTTTTGTGCATACTATGTGGTATATTTCAGATCATACAAGGGTGCACAAAATAAATCGGATATTTTTGTGGCTATTGAATTCCTGAAATTGGGTTTCAAGTATGTTATTCTTCTCCCAAATGTTTTATTTAGACATCAACTTTCACCTTATTAAACGGCTAAGTTTTGTTAAAGCAGTCTGAAAGTGTTGGAGTGTTTCATAATCAAAAGTATGCCGTTATGTTATGAACTATGAGAATAAATGCTTCACAGTCTATTTTAATGATGTTGGGCAATTTCAAATTTATTGAAATGGATATAAAGCACTGTAGTACACTACAAGAAGTTTACTATCGAACACTGTATGTGTTGAAGTTACAATTCATTTACAGGATCACTCAAAAGAATTTCATTATACGATGATATATTGGAGAAATTTGTTTATGGTGTGTCATTCCATGAAAATTGAACCACAAAAATGGGATTTGTTCCCCCACGAACTCCGATTTTAATGCAACTTGGTGTATTCAATAAAAATATGAAATCAAATAGCCCCCTATTTTTTTTTTATCTTTAGCATCAATACTTTTTTAATACAGCCACTCAAAATTTCTTCAAATTCACACTTTTGCATATATCTGAGGAGCGTCAAACAAGCTGTACTTGGTTACAAAGAAAATTCTATTGGGCTGCCAAATCTTTTAATTATTTTCAAAATTTACCCACTTACCAACAAAAGTATGATAAACACAGAAAAAAATACTAAAGAGCGGAAAATATTTATTTTGGTCCCCTAAAAAATAGTAATTTATTATTACTCTATATATTTCTTAGAAAAAACATGATTTTCTAAAAATTGGATCTCAGGGTGAGGGACAGGTATAATCTTGACATATTTTTTTTTAATGAGCCTAAATATATGTTCTAACTTATTATGGAATTAAATTAGTGGTTTTTTTAATTCTTTCTGAAGAAAAAAAGAAACACAAAGGAGGTCAATGCTGTCAAAAGAAATGGAAACCATCTTGAATATAATTTTAATTTTACCTATAAATGTAGTATAATTTTGGAATGTAATTTAACAATTAAACACCTATTTAAATTAAATATTCAATTTCCTTAGTAATTTATTTTATAAATATTTTTTCTTATTTATAAAGGTTAAAATGGCATATTCCCAGCAGTTGTATTTTTCTTAACTTCCAATTATTTGTTAAATAGGTATAGCTAATGATTAATATTATTCTACCTAGCATTCAATACAGTTTAAATACTATCGCAGAATAATTCAACAATGATAAATTTAAACATTTTACTTGCATATGAATGCAAACATAGAGCAGGATGTTTCAAAAGATATCAGATATACATTCCTTACTTACATAAATCAGCTCCTTTTTCGCAACATGAGTTCCATTTGCACCATCTTTTCCTCAACAACTTCCATGCAGTTTTTTGAGAAGTGATATGTCCTTCCATTAGTAGTATGGGGCGGATCTACTATTGCAAGTACATGAGGAATTGGCACTGAGCAAAGAATCTTCATGTTTTGGCCAGTAGAAAGAAGGTGATGGTCCATTGCGATGTAAAAATTTTAGTATAGTATCTCCCTGATCTTTTTATACAGAAGATACCATACAAAAGAACCTCAAATGATTGTATTTACATGCAATATAACATGCAGGGTACAGCTCCTCTACTGCTACTAATGCAGGAAAAGTTTTTTTTGGTTAATGTGATAGAAGATTCTTCATATGAACTGATTCTTCTTGACACAATGGTACCCAAATAATAAAAAGGCTTAAAGTTGTGGAAACTTCTGGTACCCAGAAGGCCAAGTACATCTTTAAAATGATTTTGGAGTAATTCACGAGTTACATTTACGTGTTCTTTGCCTAAAGAATGAAAGTTAATGTTTCTGATATACGATTGGCAAAAGTAAAAAAATGCAGCTGGTGTTGTTATGTGTTCTTGTAGTGGTCTTTGAAGGCTTTCTTTACGAGCAATCCGTTTTGCAGTTCCTCCAACACCGTCACCTGCTCTCAAAGCTTGTAGACGGGAGGTGCTGGGTTCGAACCCAATCGCGCCCGTCGGCCTAATCGTTCGGAGTTTTCGTGGTTTTCTTCGAGCCGTGGATTTTCCATGCGTAAATAGGGATTAGGTTCCCTTAGAAAGACCCCCACGAAGGGCACTCTCCCCCTGGGCCTATATCCCTCGTGCAGATAATTGGCCGTCATAAATACAACCAACCAACCAACACCGTCACACTCCTATTTCCCATGACTTGTTGCCGAAAAAGACCACTGTGCTTTCAACTTGAAATCTTCCTCGTGCAAGCACAAATTCATTAGGTAATATCTGTTTTTATATTGTGCGGCACAGCCATCACTACAATAATGTAGTTCTCCTATGTGGGGAAAGTTTTCTTTAGGTTATATCTGTTTCTATATTGTGCGGCACAGCCATCACTAAAATAATGTAGTTCTCCTATGTGGGGAAAGTTTTCTTTAAGATAAATCATTATTGTCTCTTGAGCTGTATAAACCATGTTAACATCGTGTTTCAGGTCATCAGATATAATACAATGTGAAGATATAGTTTTCTCTTGGTTAGAATTACGACAATAAATAACAACAGTGTGAACTGTGCATGCTTCGGATGTCCTGGGCCGCATCCTGGATGACAAATGAATAATTTTCACTAAAGTCCATTAAAACGATAACTAAATTGAAAGATACAGTATTTTTAAGAGTTTTATAAAGGTTTACTGTGATTGATGAGTTAGGATGTGATGGATGACGAATGAGCTTTTCTATTTTTTGCTGCTAAACTTTCGATGATTTCGTTGATTGTGGATACGTATTTATTCATTTGCGTTCTATCAGTTGAAACCCACTGAAAAAAATCAATTGTGTCTCATTCAACAGGTCCTTCAAAACATGAGTGTAAATAGGCAATGAAAATTTCTTTAGCTGGATTTTCGATGAGTGTCTAAGCATGCATTCTATTTTTGGTTCTTCACATACAACAAGATTGATGAGATCTTTGTATTTCTTGCCAGTATGTGCTGCGTGAAGTAGCAGTATAACTTTTGATGAACTGTACAGACCCATACTGAGCGTGTGCCACTAGTACCAGGAAGAATACACCGTTTTGGGCCAGACTACAAAATTTTCAGAAACGCCCCCCCCCCCCCTTTGCGCTGGGAACTTTTCCTTAAAATTACTATACAATTCACGAAAATTTCCCAAAATTAATCGTTTTCTAATGTGCACTTTCCCTTCTAAGCTCACAACGTATTTCATTCCCGGCATAATTCTTGAATTATCATCATTTTCATAAAAAGTTTTTAATCTTGTCAAGGGCATCAGGCCTCAATTGTTTTCTTCTTTTGGGTTCTGGTTCAGGCAATATTCCTTTATCTTTTACAAGTTTCGGAGCTTTACAAACTGTGTAGCCTAATACAATAAATATATATCTTTTTTTTTTTCGTGTCCATGATAGTGATGCTGGAATCGTTAACAATTGAATTTGTTTTCCATTTGATTTTTCCACATCTTAGTTTGTCGTTTATGATATCTACTACTTTATCCATGTCTTCTGTCTTCTGTGCAGCAAGGTCTTGAGCTGTTGAATCTTTTTCTGGAATTTTGACATCAGGAATTGCTTCAATTTTGGTTTTAGCCTTTTTTTTTTTTTTTTTTTTTTTTCAAATGAACGCAATTTCATTTTCCCATATGAGACCTTGCTTTTTTCTGCAATTTTAATGGAGAACAATGTATCCCTGCAAAAAATGAATTTAGTTTTGGTATGTCATCTTTTTATGCTGCTGCTCGCAACAGGAGTGTAATCTATGTCTCCAGCTGCCGGAATTTCTATCTGGGAGTGCTGTACAGACATTCTTCATTATGAAATGAACTTTTGAACAAGAACATTGTCCTATATTGACAGCATAATTTTCCACCTGTCTTAACTTTAAGCCCCTTAAGTAATAGGTCATTATGTTGATGCAAATTTACAACATGTGATGTATTCCCCACAGGCTTTTTGTGTTTTCTGAGAGGATCAAAACATTTCTTCTGAAGCGATTCAGTTTTTTTCAAATACAAACTTCTGTGATGAAAACAAATAGTATGCAATTCTTCAGTAGCCCCTGTTCTTAATTTTAGAAATATTTGTCTTCTTCAGAGAGATCACTTCATACATTTACAATTCATTTATTTTTAATGTAGCTAGTCTCGTGGCATTCTGTTGTAGTTATTTCCCCCCACATCACATGCAGTACTCTCCATTTCATAAAAAGTCACAGTTAATTTTGTGAAGAATTTTAAAGCAAAAAAAAAAAAAAAAAAAATCACAATTATTTCAGTGAAGAATTTTAAAGCAGACTTTTTCTAATTATTTAAACACTAACTGATCGAAAGATTAAAAAGCATTTCTCAAATGCACTCTACATGCAAAACATTTGAGAAAGGAGAGAATGAGATATTCCTATTTAAAACTTATTGTGAGTACTTTCATAAACCACAATTGAGAACACGGAGAAATAAGAAACTCAAAATTAAAAAGTGGATGATGCAATACTTTGAAAGATTGCAATGATTCAAAGTATCGCATCACCACTTTTTTTTTATTCTTTCAGTGTATGTAATCGTTAAAAGGATTGCAGCATATTTTCATAATTTTTCTTTTTGCATTGTATTTTTATAAACCACCAATGAGAACACAGAGTAAAAGAAATTAAGAAACTCAAAATTAAAAAGTTGATGATGCAATACTTTGAATGATTGCAATGATTCAAAGTACTGCATCATCACCTTTTTTTTTATTATTCTTTCAATGTATGTAGTCATTAAAAGGATTGTATTAGCTGTCTGATCTGGTTATCCCAAACATCTGTCTTGCAACTAAACATGAAACAACTAAGCCAAAAGGGAAGGTAAATAGGTTCAGTTTTCATGTACAAAAATATTCAGAATTCATCTTATCCATCAGAATATACTGAATTAATCCATTTTAAACAATAATTTGTTCATTGTTTAGTTAAGCAAATTAATTTGTTCAAAAACATTTTTAAGTAGTTTAAATTTATTTGAATTTTCTTACAGTAGCGCTCAAACGTATTTTGACAACGATAATAATTCCCTTAATTGAAAATAATAATAAAACACAAAAATCAATCATTTATTTTATTTAACCATAGTCAATGTTTTAATTTTAATAAATTAGCAATAAATATTAATAATATTAATAAAATTATATATATACTGTACTAGGGGGCTCCGCTCCCTGCAAGCGACGCTCGCCAACCCCCGTTCAGACACCGCAGAATCTAAAAACATGCTAATCTGATTGATTTTAAAAATATTAGAGGAGATTGAATTATACTGAAAAAAGCTGTGCAGATCTCCCTGTAAACGGGTTTCCATTCAATTCCCTTTGATTGCAAAAATTTAAGGGCGAATCAGTTGCTGTTAAGACATACAAAGGTTGTTTTCGTTTTTGAATAAAGAAGATCAGTTAAACATTTGAAAAGAAGCTAAAATAAAATAAACTAAGTATAAGAGTGTTTGTATTTTAAAACATTCTCTATAACAATAGCCTAAGTCATGTGACTATCATCAACAGTTCCAGGCGGACCACTTCGCTTTTTATACTCTAGGTGCCATTTTGGTACTTAGGCACAGGTGATAACTCGTCAAATATTATTCTATCGCCATCATTTCATCTATATTATAATAGTTCCAAGTCGTCAACTGCCATAAACAAATACGGTATGATCCCTTCGCCGTTCATATGAAAGTTTGGCAAAGATGTCATATACGTCCCATATTGGCGTGATTTTTTAACGACGCCAATTTGGGGAACGCATCAACAGCATAAACAGCAACATCCGGCTTACCATATCAAGCAAAATAACGATACTTTGGCGCCAGTTATGTGCCTGTTCCGCATATGGCATTGGCGTCAGAAAAAAATCGCGCCAATATAGGACCGTAAGTTTTCCATTTTGATTAAAAAAATCACAAATTTTTTTTCGAATAAAACTACATAAAAGTTGCCATGGTCGCAAAGAATTCTAGGTTCTGCGAAACAGCACCGAAAACTGGCGATATGAAGCAATTAAAATAATAAAACTTTGTAAAAAATCACCATAAAATTAAAACAAAACACAGGACGCGTTTCGAGCTAAAAACATAACAGCTCGTCATCAGCAAAGCATACACGTGTCCGAAAACGAACAAGTTCAAAAAAGAACTGAAGAAAAAGAATGTTGCGAAGAATGCGACAGATGGCGCTACCTGATAGAGGGATATGCAAAAGGGAAATGTGTTGAAAAAAGATAGAAGAGAAAATGAAATGGAAAAAAATGGAAATAAAAGAAAAAATAAAAATAAAAGAAGTAAATTAAAAATATAAAATAATAAATAAAGAACTATAAAAGAACAAGAAAAAAATCCAAATTATTATTATTTTTTTTTTTTTTTTTTTTTTTTTTTTTTTTTACAAAATAAAAAGAAAAGAAACAAGAGAAAAGGGAAAAGAATTACAAAATTAATTTCCACGCTGGAGATAGGAAAGGAGATGATGGGAGATCATTGACAAGATTAGCAGAATTTTTAGAAATAAAATATGCTTCATGAAAATCCAAGTGAGAGGGAGAGGCAGGGGAAGAAATAATTTTGACCATGGAGAAATTGAAACAATGACTGGAAGACCAACAGTGAGAAGTGCTGATGACGAGCTGTTATGTTTTTAGCTCGAAACGCGTCCTGTGTTTTGTTTTAATTTTATGGTGATTTTTTACAAAGTTTTATTATTTTAATTCTAGGTTCTGTTACGCTAGCAGGATGCAAATCTCGCCAATAACTTTCTTTCAACTCGCCAGTTAGCATTTTTTTTTTCGAGAGGCAATATTTGGCCAGATACGCACCGCAGGTTTTGCGTGATTTTTATTTTTTTACGAAAATTTGGCGAAAACCTCGTTTTGAAATACCAGTTACATATGCATATTTGGTATTCCTTAGATATCCCGACGACCAAAAATCTATCGCCAAACTTTAAGATTAAATGACAATAATGGTTGATCGTAAATGTCACATTCACTTGACTTTAAGCAAGTTACACGTGTTTACGTCATCAAGTGATTTTTATTTCGACGTTTTATTCGTATATTTATTAATGTTATACTAATTTATTTGTCCTTTCGTTATTTAAAATAAAAATTATGTCAATTTGTATAGTTTTTTGGAATTGGTCGACGGAATAACTAAGTAGTACTGTATTTCTTAATTATTTTCTATTATTTTCTAAAGAAAATATCAAAAAAATAATTAATAATCATAGAACGAAATAATTTATATAATTTGTAAAAAGAAATAAAAGTAAATAAACATTTATTATCAAATAAACAACAATAGCCGGGATACCATATCAGCCTTTTCTGAAATATAAAAAAAAATATATGTTTGATTAAAATTTGAGTTGCCATCATTAGAAAAATGTATATAAAATTAGAAAAAAATTAATATTTCGAAAACTAATTCGAATTTAAAAATTCTAATACCAGTTTTGAAATCTGCCGATCAATATTGATTTTTGGTGTTAATTTCATCGCAAAGTATTCCATATTTTAGGAGAAATCGCCGTGAAACATAATCAGTTGTTTAATCAGTCGATTCATACTTCCGTTTCATACTTATGTTTCATAAATTCGTTTCATTAGGATTTTATATATATAGGGTAGATATATATATATATATATATATATATATATATATATATATATATATATATATTTATATTTATATTTATATTTATATCTCAATTTTGTCATGCTGTAACTCTCGAATTTTTGAACCGATTTGGATGAAATTTTTCGTATGCATAATACATAATAATGCCTCAACCGATTTCGTTGGCCAGCTTTATCCGCCATCTTGTTTCAAAATGGCGGCCATTTGAATTTTGTGAAGACGTTTTCGCCAAATTAGCGTTAGAAAAAAATCGCGCCAGCGTGGTGCGTATATGATATCTGCGCCTAATCATGTAGCACTGAAAATTAGAGCTCAAAAATTTGATTATATAAAATCTCGGTACTTTTCGTTTAGCCGGGCGCCAGTGTTATATATACATATATATGTATCTATACATGTATGTATATATACATATATATGTATCTAATATGTATCTATACATGTATGTATACATACATATATCTATGCATATATATATATGTGCGTATCTATGCAATGTATGTATATATACAAATATGTATGTATATATATATATAAATATATAACACTGGCGACCGGCTAACCGAAAAGTTCCAAAATCTCAGTATTGTTTTCTTTTTAATTATTTTGATTTTAATCTCATTCTCTTATTATGTGTCTTAGCGGAGAAACTCGCAGAAATAACTCTAAAAATGGCTGTACTTGTGAGTTGAAGGATATTTGTTTATTTAAAACATTGATTTTACTTTTGTCGCCAAACAATGCGATTTTAAGCCAAAAAGACATAAGCGCGACTTCAGCCGGAGCTGTAATGTTGTTTTTTTAAAGTGTGTGAGAGAGGGTAAATTTTTATTTTCCAGTGTAAATTGTATAAATAGCAGTTAATATTATAAAAATGGATTCAGGTATTTAAATTTCAACGTAAATGTTTATTACATATGCACATATTGTAAAAAATATTTAATTTCACACATTAAAAAAAAAAAAAATCACCATACTTGTCAACGGAAAAATGGCGGTTTGTTTTCTTCTAAACACGTGAATCTTGTGGACTGGAACTCAGATTACCGAATATTGCCTTTCCTTTTTTTTTTTTTTTTTTTTTTTTTTTTTTTACAATATCGCCAATTTTGTTCATAGAAATATTCATGACTTCAAAAGTTAGGAAATAAAGTTATTCTTAAGGAGGCTGATGCAATTATGTGTTATTACTATAAAATAAACTCAGCATTTTGCAAAAAAAAAAAAAAAAAAAAAAAAAAAATGCATGGTGAAATAAATTTTCGATATTATTTTTCATTCGTTATTTCTTTTTCATTTTTCTGTATATCTTCTATTCTTTCAAGAAGGTATTTAAATGATAATGGACTAATTTTCCGTAATATGGTCACCCGCCAATTGGCGTATTTTTTTATATTTTTGGTTTATTCATTTATGATTGAAGAATGTGGATGGTGAACCCGATTACAAAAGATTAAACGGATTTGTAATTAGCTATTATCTACCCTATATATATAAAATACTAATGAAACGAATTTATGAAACGAATATATGAAACGACTGAAATGTGTATCGATTCTTTGAATCGACTGATTAAAAAACCGATTATGTTTCACGGCTATTTATCCTAACATATGGAATACTTTGCGATGAAATTAACACCAAAAATCCGTATTGATCGGCAGATTTCAAAACTGGTATTAGAAATTTTAAATTCGATTTAGTTTTCGAAATATTAATTTTTTTCTAATTTTAAATACATTTTTCTAATGATGGCAACTCAAATTTTAATCATAACAGATATTTTTTTTCATAATTCAGAAAAGTTTACTATTTTAAATTAATTTGGCCGACGAGTTTGGCCTCCTTTAAATCTATGCTAAGAACAATGCTTTTTTTTTGTATTTCGTTATCATTTTATTTAATACAAAACATTTAAATTGATGGCTTTCACTTCTTTCTTTTTTTTTTAAAGACAAAACGAAAAGAAAAATATTAGGCACAGATGTCATATACGCACCGGGGTACCTAATTGGCTCAAAAATGGTATTATTTGATTGGCATGGCTATTGTCGTTTATTTAATAATAAATGTTTATTTATTTATTTTTTTAATTTATGTAAATTATTTTGTTCTATAGTTATTAATTATTTTTTTGCTATTTCCTTTTGAAAATAATAGAAAATAATTAAAATATACGGTACAACGTAGTTATTCCGCCACCAATTTCTCAAATTATATAAATCGCCAAGCCACTCGCCAAATTGTACAGATTGACAAAAATTTTATTTTAAATAACGAAAGAACAAATAAATTAGTATAACATTAATAAATATAAAAATAAAACGTCGAAATAAAAATCACTTGATGACGTAAACATGTGTAACTTGCTAAAAGTCAAGTGAATGTGACATTTTCGATCAACCGTTATTGGCATTTAATCTTATAGTTCGCGATAGATTTTTGGTCGAAGGGATAACTAAGTAGTACCAAAAATACGTGTGTAACTTGCATTCGAAAACGAGGTTTTAGCCAAATTTTCGTAAAAAAAAAAAAAATACCAAACCTGTGCGTATATGACATCTGGCGAAATATTAAATTATGTAACAAACCGTGACATTTAATTTCAACTTCAAATAAATGTTTTAATTTACCACTCGAAGAATAAAAAAATTCTAACTGGCGAGTTGCAAAAAAGATATTGGCGAGATTTGCAACCGGCTTTTTTTTCTTTCGGCGCAGATATCATATACGGTCCCATATTGGGGCGCTTTTTTTCTGACGCTGCCAATGTCATATACGCAACGGGTACTTAACTGGCGCCAAAGTATCGTTATTTGCTTGATATGGTAAGCCGGATGTTGTTGTTTATGCTGTTGATGCGTTCCCCTAATTGGCGTTGGAAAAAAAATCGCGCCAATATGGGGCGTATATGACATTTGTGCCTAACCTTCATATGAAAGGCGAAGGGATCAGACCGTATTTGTTTATGGCATTTGATGACTTGAACTATTATAATATAGATGAAATGATGGGGATTGAATAATATTTGGCGACTTATCACCTGTGCCTGGATAACATTAAAGTATCAAAATGGCACCTAGAGTATAAAAAACGAAGTGTTCCGCCGGGAACTGTTGATGATAGTCATATGATTTAGGCTATTGTTATAGAGATTGTTTTAAAATATCGGGAGACAAAGACTCTGAATACTTAATTCATTTTATTTTAGCTTCTTTCCAAATGTTTAACTGATCCTCTTTAATCAAAAACGAAAACAACGATTGGATATATTAACAGCAACTGATTCGCCCTTAAATTTTTGCAATCAAAAGGAATTGAATGGAAACCCGTTTACAGGGAGATCTGCATTGCATTTTTCAGTGTAATTTAATCGTCTCTAATATTTTTAAAACCCATCAGATTAGCATGTTTTCTGATTTTTAGATTCTGTGGTGTCTGAACGGGGGTTGGCGAACGTAGCTTGCAGGCTTGCAGGAGGCAGAGCCCCCTAGTTATATTTATATTTTTTTATTACGTAGAAAACGAACAAAATTCAGTATTATATATTTTCCTTCTTGTGTTATTACAGTCTCGCGAAAAAAGTAATAATTACAAGGTACTGAAAAACTTTGTATTACCAATACATGGAAAAATATTTGTCAATTTATCAGTTAGCCTGTATAAGGAAAAAAATACAATTCTGATTAAATAAAATTTAGATCATTATAAAGCATTTTCGTCTGACAGACGGTCTTATCTAATAATCTTAAGGACAAATAAATGATTATTTTCAATATCAGGATTACTTAGTCAACATATCGAAGAAAAATTAAATCTTAAATCTTAAATTTATTATAAATTATAGTAAGTCTATATACCTCTCTGTGTTTTATACTCATTAGAAATATGCAAAGAAATTCTTCGGTTCAAGCATTCACCTTAATATTTTTATTAAAAAATTTGCAATAATAACGATATTTAACATTGTCAGTTCTATTTAAGATATGCATTTTTGTAGGTGAAAGATTTATAATTGTGTTAATAGCAGTTTAACATAATGTAATGAAAATTAGTTTGGCGCGTAAATAACTTTGTTTTGTAAGTAACTCTGTTACATTTGTAACCATATCGTTGCACACACTTCTAATGTTTAACGTCAACCTTGGCTTAATACGATTACGGACGATTTTATTGGATACAAATTAATGTTTATTTTTCTACTAGTATCAGTCATCGAGGTTTTTTACATGTAGATGGTTACATGATTGCAACTGGTCTATAAATTGAAAAGGCAATGAAAATGAGGTCTTTTAATTTTATTCAAACAATTCAGATTTAAAAATCCACGTTTTTTATGCTTCATTTTTCTTTTGACATGATGGTTAAATACTGTGCTTTGTGAGAAAATAATTTGTTACACTTTTGACTGTATTTTGTCTTCTGGAATCTGAAGATGGAAAACTGCAATAGACCTGCCAGGAGAAGACGCATATTACGAAATATAACATAATGCAGTGCGAAGTTGTATTCAAGCTGATATAACAACACATATCGTCGTCTGGAGTACAAGAACTAGCATACGAATATGAATTACGCGAAATTTTTTTAAGTTTAATGGTATATTTCTGCAATCATTGTAATGTTCAATAATTTAGTAGTGTGTTGACTAAAGATATTTTAACTCCTGTTGTCATAACTGACTAAGTCCATGAAAACATGTCATGTCTGTCGCATACTAAGATTTTTGGCTACCAGTATTTTAGAAGGGAGAAATGAGACTTTTTTCATTGCAGATATCTCATCAATTGAATTAGGCGAATGAAACGTTTCGAAAAAATAACGGTGGCCAACAAGCATAGCGATTTTCAGCTGTGTGACAGACATGACAAGTTTTCATGGAATTGGCCAGCTGCCTTATTCCCCAACAAACTCCACTATAACGGATAAATCAAAAGAGTTCTTCTGAATAGCCCAAATATTGTATGCATAAGATATGTACCAATAGATAAGATACCAATAGTAAGATAGATGCACCAATGCATAAGATAGTACAACAAGATATTTCAGATGAAGGTCCATGCTGCTTTAAAATACGAGGTCAAATTCACTATTTTGTGTGATTTCGTGATTTTCGTGCAAAAAATACCAGCGCACTGGGCACAGCCTGCTAGTTTAATATATAAAACCACGTCGGTGTGAGCTTTCCACATCTAGCCTTCAAAAAGCCCGCATTCAGTTTTCAGAGAAACCAAAGAAGCAACAAACGATTTAATCTAAAATCATTTTCATTGTTGAAAATAATTTCGATATTTATGTTATGGTTGGTATTTATTCATGTTAGATTGATCATCAAAATCGAACGGTCATATTTTCCACGCATCAACTAGGTGGATGCTTCCTAATGGTTTAGGCTGCTTTTCCCTCCGGAGATCATCTTAGAATTGATTTTCAAGAGGATCAACAAAATAGACATGCATTCACATAGTAAAGCGCCATTTGTTGAACTAGTCCAGTAAACACAGATCTATCGGTAAGCAATCGGCCGACAGCCGCTTGCTACTACCGGCGGTATTGGCACGATACCGGTTGCCTCTACCGGTTCGTATCTTTTTTGAAACGCGACGCGAATGCGGCCTGATTCATGAGGCACGCAGCCGGTCCGGTATCGGCAGAAAAGTATGCCGACAGCACGCCGATAGTTATCCATATGAATTCCGGCCGCAGCCCGACACCATAATAAATTGAAAAAAAAATATGTTTTGATGGCGCCATCTATGAGCCATCGTGGAATGTATATTTGAAAGGAACGTGTTTCGGCGCTGGAAGAGGCGGGGTTTGATCCGACGTACCCAAGGACAGGAAGTAGGTGCCTTAACCACTTAGCCACTGAGACTTGATCTGGAGAGGATCCTATGAGGTAATAAAGGGAAGACATATGGATAAGTAATGGTTGTCGTTGAAGGTAAGTGTTAGATGGGAAAATTAGAATTTTGAAGTGTTTTTATTTTATTTTTTATTTATTTATTTGTAATTGTCTTACGCGCGTGTATTTAAAAATTAATTTAATATTTAAATGAATGAAATAAATATCTTAGCGAATTCGTTAAAGCAAACGAATTTAAGAATAAATTTAAGAATAATTAACCCATTTTCGGCCAAAGGTGCGTAAATGCACCATTTCAGTAAATGATTTTTTATTAACACTATGATGAATATTTTTCACTAATTTTATTTTTGTGCTATTTTTAAGGGTTCTGGAGACATCTGTAAAATATCAGTCATTCAATTAGAGTAAACACTTTCTATTGAGAAATTTTCAAAATACGCTAGTCTTTTAAAATTGAAACGGTTATTGACGAATTCGGCTTTTTAAAAATGTATAATTATTCCACTTGAGATTAATCGTATGTTTTTATAATGGATTAAAGTTACAAGTTCTGTAAATAAAATAATAATGAAACAAATGTCATAATTTTTTTTTTTCAAAATTATTAATTTTAAATTTAATGGTGCATTATCGCACCATTGAGCGAATGCATGAAAATGCCGATTGCATTTTATTTCTCAAATAAAATATTATTTTTCATGCACGAAACTTTTTTTTTGTCTTAATGAATGTAATTTAAGCATATTTCAATGAAAATAATACCACATTTTAGAAAATTTCTATACTTGGCCTAAAATGGGTTAAGATATAGATATAATTAAGAATATATACATAAATTTAAGAATATATATAAATTTAAGAATAACTAACTGTTAAAAAAATGTTTAAGAGGTTTTGTTCAGTTAATCAACTTTTCTTTTTAGGAATTAATTTAGGAATTAGGAATATAGTAATTATATGCGTTGCGTTAATTTATTAAATATATATTTTTAACGTGGAAAAATTTATTTTAATAAATAAAAGTTGGTATTTAATAACTTTTAATTAGAATAATAATTCATTTTATGACGTTTTGATGATTTAAAGTAGAACATATATTTAATGAGTATGTTGCAATATTAATTTGTTACTTATCAATAGTTTTAATTTAAAAATAAAATAAAAATATTAATTTGCATATTTTCTTTTATTTTGGAAGACAATTTTAAATGCGGGATATTTCTGAATATTTCTTATAAATTTAACTATGCTTATTAAATAAAATAAGTAAATTTCAGAGGTTTTTCTCTTAATACAATTTTCTCTTTAGGAAATATAATGTAATTAAATGTGTTAATTCATGAAATATATATTTGTAACATAGGAAAATTAATTTTAATAAAAGAAATAAGTTGGTAATAAATTACTTTTAATTAGAATAAGAGTTCATTTTTTGTCATTGGTTGATTTAATGTAGGATATATTTTTAGTGATTATGTAGCAGTAATGATCCTTTTACTTATCAACATTTTTTAATCATCAAATAAAATAGAAAGATTAATTTATCTTTTTTTTTTTTGGTAAATAAATTTTTAGAAGTGGGAGATTTCTGAATCTTTCTTTTAAATTTTAATGCTAAAAAGTTGGGTAGTTTTTTTTTTTTTTTTTTTTTTTTTTTTTTTTTTTTGTTTTTTTTTTTTTATAGCTTGTAAAATAATTTTAAACACTTTTTTAATAATTTGATTTTTAAATAAAATAAGAAACATAGTAATTTGCTTTTAAAATGAATATAATAGATACGAAATAAGTTCAATTGATTTATGAAGTTTTTTTTATACGATTAAGTTTATTTAAGGAGCGATTTAAAAAACTCTTTTGATGATTCAAATAATTGTAAGTCCCCTTTGAAATGAATTCAATAACAACTTTTTTAAATAAATAAATATAGGTATTTTTGACATTTTCTTTTATTTATCGCTGTGAGAATTCATACATGAAATATACATGCTTTATCAAAACTCATACTCAAACCAAATTAAGAAAAAAAAATGTCGGCAAAGACTAAAAATTCCAAATTCGGACCGATGTTGGCAAATCTTATCGGGTCACTATCAAAAATCCCATATCGGTCCTGCTCACTTGCCGGTGTAAGTCGCTTGCCGATGTATAACAATAAGAGTACCGATTACGGTAACCGGCAGTCGAAAAAGCAGATTCTTAAATTTCAGTTGCCGACATGCAGATGACACTTCACCGAAGCCATGTGCTGACACTTAACCTAAAGTGCCGGCTGCGGTCCAATCGTGTGCCGAAAGGTATGTGTTTGCTGGGAGGGTTAAATAATTGCCGGCATAACTTATATTTTTCATCAAATCAATGCCTGAATTCACTCTGGAAAAGAGACAAAAAAGTTATTAGAAACATTCTATAATTCATAAATCCTATAAAGAATTATTCGGCATTATAGTGCACAATATATGCTGAAAAACTGGTAGTATGGACAAGTTTAACTTAAAGGCAGAATTATAATTTTTTTTCTCTTTTGAGGCATAGCGTGGTTTGCGACGCCGAGAAGTTCAAAACCTTGTAAACTCAATGACACAACGCTGCATAATTATTATGCACAGAGGAAGCACACTTGACGTAACATTTCTATGACTTAGAAAAATCTGTTTATTTCTTATCATTTTGCTCCTTCTCCATGCCGTTTGAAAATGCAACTTACTATATTGTAATACTAACAATCGCTTTAAGTTGTTTTCTTAATGTTTCTGGTGCCTATTTAGTTTTATAAAAATAATTTATATGGTTCATATGTGGATTAACACTAGAACGGCGGGAGGGGTCATTTTGACACCTGAGTACTTTCGCCCGTTGATTACTTTTGTTTGCTTGGGCGAAATCATTTGAAATTTTTTGACTTTTCCTAAATCGATAACATATATTTCTAAAAAAAAATTCAGCTTTCTAGATTTGTTAGTTTTTGAAATATTGACTTGTATTCCTAGAACGGCGGACGGGGGTCATTTTGACCCTTTTAGTAAAATACTCTTTGTACTCGAAGCTGCTTTTGTTGCTATACTATATGTTCGAGGAGCAATAAAAAAAAGGGTTTAGATTTTTATTCATTGTCGTCCAAGGCATGAGAAATACTATTTTGCAAAGAAACTATCTCAAGAGATAGATTCAAAGAAAGAAAAAGATTTTTTAGGCTTGGTGAAAAGACAACGAGATCTAGCAGACTACAGACTGATAAATTTGCTCTTGCATCTAAAATGTGGAATAAATTTATTGAAAATTGCAAAACATGCTACCGACCAGGACAAAATATTACAGTTGATGAACAATTGTTCCCATCTCAGGATAGATATAAATTTCCGCAATATATGCCAAATAAATCGGATAAATTTGGAATAAAATTTTGGTGATCTGTTGACGTTGATACTAAATACCTCTTCAATGAATTTATTTATCTAGAAAAAGATTAAATAGCCAATCCTTAATTACGTTTATCGGAAAATGTTGTCATGAAATTAACAGACCCCATCTAAACGAAGGGAGGAATATTACGACAGATAGCTATTTTACTAGCATCAAATTAGTAGAAATGTTAAAAGCTTCAAATACAACTTTGGTTGCACAATGAAAAAGAACAGAAGAGAAATTCCTATATCATTGAAAAATATGCGCAGTACTCTTTATTCGTCGAAGATAGTGGAATGTGATAATATGACACTTACCACCTATCAAGCCAAAAGAAAAAAAAAGTGTTTTTCTACTGAGCTCATTTTATTCTACTATAAAAACTGAAGACGGTCTCAAGAAGTTGCCCGATTCAATAAAATATTACAACGCAACGAAGTATGGTGTGGATATACATGATCAGATGTGCCGAAAATACTCCATGAAATCGGCTTCTAGACGATGGCCTGTACATATCTTTTTCAATATTTTGGATCATGCAGCTTTAAACACCTGGATAATTTATAAAAGTGTAACAGGCAAGCCTATCAGTAGAAGAGATTTTCTATTAAATTTAGGGGATGTGTACAGAATGGATTTTATGGTTTCAAAACTCCCAAAGATCTTTTCTGAGCCTTCAGAAAAAAAAAAAAAAAAACATGAAAATAAAATAGATATGAAGAGAAAAAATGTCAAGTACAGACATGCAATGGAAACAAATCTCAAGAATTTTGCGCACCATGTTTCAAAGTTGTGTGCAGAAAATGTACTGGAAAACTTGTTATTTTTTTGTTACAACTGAATTAATTCCTAATACGTGTGCACAATTTGGAGTATTATAAGCATTAAATAAAATTGAAACAGTTTGCTTAACATATTAACCATTCAGCTACACTTGTAATGAAATAACGGAAACAACAGAACAAATTTCTCATTTATGGATTTAGAGAGAACTTCATTCGGCGAATAAGTTAGATAAAAAAAATATATGTATATATATTATTTTATAAATTGTGTTTTATTTTAGTTAACATTAGTTTTAATTTGTGAAAACATTAATTTTAAATCGATTTTTATATCAAATTAATGAGTTTTTTGAGTAGTTGTATTATGATCCAATTAATCGCCATGTAGGCGTTACATATACAGTACTTCTAAAATTCAATAAATTATCGAGTAATATTAAATACAAATTATGAAATACACGGAAATTACATATTTTTGCCAATTTATTGCATTTAAAATTGTTTTAGCGTTGTTATTTCAGTATTTTCATCGAGGGGTCGAAATGACCCCTTCCCGCCGTTCCAGTAGGTATGATTTTCCCGCCGTTCTAGTGTTAATATAATTATACTAGCAGAACTACCCGGCTTCGCCCGTGTCAATTATAAGAAACCTTCCAGGTAAAATAAATTAAAACGAAATAATACGGCAATCACAATAACTGAAATTTGTGCATTTCCATCCACAAATCGTTATAAAGACAATACAAAAACATGGAGTTATTGTCTTGCAACCATAGTAAAATCCCTGAGCTTTAATAACAGAATACACGTTTTCTTTGGCGGATATAAGAGAAAAATATGTGATTTTCCTGACAATACGAAAAAAAGAAATTCCTCCAAATCGCGCAGCACTTAGTGAAATTCTCGTTTGTATGGTATTATCTACATTATAAAGTAAAAACACTATGTCAGTGCCCATAAATTGTGCCCCATAAATTGTAACCCATAAATTGTGGCCCATAAATTGTAACCCATAAAATGTGCCTTTACTGCAATTTTTCTAACTTTTAAACATTACACAATTTCATTTTTTACAATGCCGAATAGAAAAAAGTTCTCTCAAATGAAATTTGTTTGAAAATTGTACGTCAGTTTTCTGATTTTAATGGATTTTAAAGTAATTTTTAAACATGGATATTTTTAAAGTTGAGTGCAGGCTGATTACGAAAGATGAACCTGTTTACACTTAATGCAATAGTATAAAGAAAATACATGTCTATGAGTAACGCTGGTATCATATTTTCGGTGACAACAACCTAACACAACAAATTTCAATTTTATTGCAGTTTAACGTCTAAACATTGTACATTCGATTGTTCCAACGTATTATAGAAAACAAAAGTACTTTCAGTGATATTTGTTTGTAATGTTTATCTCAATTTACGAATTTTTTATGGGTTTTAAAATAATTTTTAAGCATGCATATTTTTTAAATGTGCTTGCAAAAGATTAACTGACTTGTTCAAAAACATTGAAATAATTCAGAATTTGTTTGCTTTCGCGTAATATTCAATAACTAAACTGGCAAACGAAATTAAACCGCCAAAAATAAAATAAAATAAAACACGAATTTAGCAGATATCAAATCAAACTACTCAAAATAACCTGATAAGTATATAAAATTCAAATGGGAATTTCGTTCCGGGTGCATATAACTTGAATTCTTCAGAACGGATTTCCATGCGACTTGCACTATTAGTTTTTTGGGGAAGATTTTAGTCCGTAACATATTGTTTATCGTTGCTTAGTCATGAAATTATAGGGGAATGATTAGCTGAATGAAAAATGCAGAACTATTTTTATCTCTCAGTATATTGACGGGTTTATCTTCGGTAATGGGGCTGTGCGCTAGGGTATTCTTATTTTAATGAGTGTGCCTGACACCTATTATGGCATGCACCTTTGTTTAAAACAATATAGAATGACTTATGTTTTAAGCGACTACCTGGCATGCAACTTGATAACAAAATACAAACCTGCAAATGCTTAAGGTGCTTCCCCAGTTCCCTGCTCAACAACGCAAAACTTTCTGACACATTTTCTGACTCATTAAACGTAAAGGCTTAAAATTTGTAGGCCTGACTATTAACGCGATTTGGAATTGAAATGAGTTTTTCCTTTTCTCATAAATAAATTACTTTTCGAGTTATGAGCAATTGTGGTTGCGTGACGGTCGGTTTTTATCCTTTATTGCACTGTCGCGTCCGAAATTCAGTTCAAAACACCAACTGAAAGATCTTATACCTTTACCAATAAATTGAAACTATCTTTCGATTACATAGTTTCTAAATAAGAACTCCTGTCAATTTCATGCGTTTCCGAACAAAAATTAATTTAAAAATATATCAGAAAATAACTCCTTTGCATTTGAGAACAGCCTTAACTTTATGAACAGCCTTAACTTGAAGTTTATGAAAAAACTCACATTTTTAGTTTTAATTTTGGAACTCGCGAAATTTAAATTCAGAAAAAAGATATTCTTTTGACTCATTGTTGTAATTTTTTTAACTTTTAAAATTAAATTACGTGTTTTCTTTGGCGCGCGTAACAGAAGTATACAAAATCTTCACAATACGGGGGAAAACGCAAAAAAAAAAAAAAAAAAAAAAAAAAAAAAAAAAAAAAAAAAAAACATCCAAAAGAGGTAGTAGTTACTAAAATTTTATAATCAAGACATCTGTCAAATTTTTTTTTGAAAATGTAAATAACCGCTCTCTTTCTGCTATAAATCACAGAAAATGTTAGCACTGAATCTAAACCAATACAACACTTAGCGATAGCGTATAGCTATAAGATATGGCTGTAGTATACAATCGAAGTAGTAATCAAAATTTAGGAGCCATATGTTTACAATGAGTTTGATTACGCGTTGAAAAGATTTGATAGAATGTGACGTCATATCTAGCCTTTTTTTTCTTTTTGTTAAATTGTTTTCATGAAATTTGACTGTTTGTATTAAAATAGATGTTTTAATTTTTTAAAAAAAACATTCAAATTGAAGTGCTACGTTAATTTCCCGATCTTATAGTTAAAGTTTTTATTTTATATACAAAAAAAATGTAAATTTTCTGTTTAGAATGACGTCACTATCAAACACGCAAAAATATAGCAAGAAAATCTGAATTTTTATTGGCAAATAGAAACAAAATACACGCGTTATCCTTATTTTTTTTCACATTATTGTGTCATTTTTTAGGGTTTGGCAACAGGAAAGAAACGTTTTAATTAAAAAAGATTTAAAAAGAGATATTTCTATAATGTTAAATTATGGAAATGCTAGAAAAAAGGGATAAATAGTGGTCTGATATTTTTTTTTAAGTAGACAGTGATCTTTTCCAAGTTCTAAAACGTATATACATCGAGTTTCGTGCAAATCGGTCAAAAATTAAAGATTTGTATAAAGGACATACACACAGAGATCGGCTTTTATATATACGAGGTGGAACCCGCCGAATTTCGACGAAAGAAAATGTTTAGAAAGGAACTGTTGTATCAAATTTATAATACATCAACAACAATAATTAGAATAAAAAATCCATCTTACACTTGTTAATTTAACTCTCCAAAAACATATTTTAACCTAAGATTAACAAAATACTTTTTTCATAAACTTCAACTGTTAAAATTATTGAAAAATTAAACTTAATTCATATACGTCATCAGTAAATTATAATCAAGATAAGTAATTTTGATTAAGTTATTAACTGATGCTTGGTATTACGGAATGAAAAATCCGCAAAAATGATTTCACCTTGACATAATCATAGAATTTTTCTACCTTTACATCTAAACCAAATCAAGTCATTTTCCACGTTTCACATCCATATTAACCATTTAAAAATATTTTAATGCGAAATAGGTTATTAATAAATATATTTTCAAGCTTGAAGTCACGTTTGTCAATTATTACAACTTTTCATGTTAAACTTCCCACTCATGATTTGAGGTCTTAGTATAATCTCTGTACCTGTGCGTAAAAAATCCAGAAATTTATAACTTTTAGACGTATTCAAAGGGAAATATCTCATTTTATCAAATAAAATTATCGTTTACTTTTAAATATGACGTAATTTTCAGTCTCTGAAATATTTTGCCTATTGACTCAAACTCAATATCAGCGAAATGAAAAAATAGGAAAATATAACAGCATCATCAGGGAAATTGTCTTTTTTAAAGCGTAACGTCATTTTCTGTTCAAATTTTTAAAAATATATTTTTAATTGTAATGAGAAAATGGCATCAGTAAGAATATAATCAATAAAGATAACTAATCCACTTTTAATAGAAATGAAGTACTTCAGTTGCCACGATTAGAAAATTGGTATTAAAAACTATAAAAAAATTAATATCTCAAAAATAAATTGAGATACAGCTTCAAACAAATTGCATTTAAAAGTGCCTTTTTTCTGCATACGACGGTGTAAACATTTAAAATGTGGGATGTTTAGAAGTTTAAAAATTTGCAGTAGCGAAAATTGCAAAAGCGAAATTTCATTTTAAATTTCAAAATGTTGCCATTCACAGAATGACGTATGATATGTTTGTCCTTTATAATATAGATACGCACAGATATGTTTGTCCTTTATAATATAGATACGCACAGATATGTTTGTCCTTTATAATATAGATAGATATATTATTCGTTTGTAACGAAAGTTTTCCGGCAAATCACCATTACATAATACTAATTATAATAAATTTAATTAACTGCAATTTTATATATAACCACCATTCCGCCAAACCTTCACAGTGTCATGTGATACAACACTAGTACCTAAAGCTGTACACTTTATTCGGTGACATTCTGTTGCTGACTTTTTGAACAGAACTGGACGTAAATGATGGTTCTAATTTGGTAGCATGATCGTTACATTTCAGGTACCTTGTACTTACAATATTTTTTTGTGTAACAATTTTTTTTTTTACAAATTTCACTACACAGTGTTATAAAGCAAGTCTCTTTCTTTCAAATGCCAAAAATCTTTTGACAAAATATGAGCAAACACGTCAACGCGAATTGTTTGCAAAGCCCTTATTAGCTGTGGCGGGAAACTTTCGTTACAACCTGATATTTAGTTAATTAAATGATTGCTCCAATCATTATGCATCTCGGTGTATTGACTTGTTCAATAACGCTCGCCTAAAAGAAATCTTATCGGCAATGTAACAATGGATTTTCCACATCCGACCATTGACAGTTCCAAGTAGTTTCTCTCTATTCTAAAAAAAGTAACTGCCCCTGCCGCCGCCGGTTTTGAATTTTTTGTGACAGGAGGTCTTTCTTCGTTAATATTAGGAAAAATAATGCATACAAAAATATTAAAATCTGTAGTATTATACGGAAATGTTTGATAAACACGCTGATGCAGACAGTTTTCAAATCGAAGAATTATTTTAAGAGATATTTAATGCTAAAGTTGGACAAAATCGTTCCACTAAAAAAGTTTTATAGCAGCAAAAACTATTCATGGGAATTTAATAATTTTTTGATCATTTTATACGTTGGAATTTCCCGGTGTGCAGATTGTATTTCTTTTTTTTTTTAATTTGGCTAATTTTTTGAGGTTTTATTTCTATTTTAAATTCAAATTTTCAGCATTTCTAGAGATATTTTTTACAGATTTTAGAAAGTGATATTAATTTAAACTGTTGCCAACTGTATAAACAGCGGTAACAATAATGTTTCCTTCAAAAAAAATATTTATACGTGTAATAAATTAAAAATTTATTTACACGTAACAGTTATAAACAGAAAAAAACATTTGGAATTATAATTAAATAATTATGTACAAAAAACAGGAACTTATTAAAAATTACGTCATAAAAACTATAATTACACCTGAATTTTAAGAGAGAAAGGAATTTGTAAAATAATAAATTTATTAACATACGTTAGAAGTCTTAAATAGGAGAAATTACGTCATATTTATGTCACATTACAGTTATTACATAAAATGAACACAAAATAATATTGCAAAACGGTTTAAATTTAGAAATTGCACTAGACATTTATTTGATATTTTGAGAGGATACTTTTCAACTATTTTTGTTAGGAAAGCGCAAATAATATTACATTTCTAACACAAGTATTTTCACGTGAATATTAAAAAGAGAAAGAATAGTTTGGTCAAAATTACGTCAGATTAAAAACGATTAATTTAAAATGTCTTATTTAAAAGGACTTTCTTTTCGTTTTGTTAAAAAATACCGGGAGACAAATATTCTGTTTACTTAATTCCTTTTATATTAGCTTATTCTGAAATGTTTATCTTATTTTACTTAATCAAAGACGAAAACAGCGATTGACTTATGTATTTTTGGTACTACTTAGTTATCCCGTCGACCAAAAATCTCTCATTCGCCAAACTATAAGATTAAATGCCAATAATGGTTGATCGTAAATGTCACATTAACTTGACTTTAAGCAAGTTACACATGTCTACGTCATCAAGTTATTTTTATTTCGACGTTTTATTTGTATTTTTATTAATGTTGCACTAATTTATTTGTTCTTTCGTTATTTAAAATAAAAATGATGTCAATTTGTATAATTTGGCGAGTATTTTGGCGATTTATATAATTTGGCGAAATTGGTCGACGGGTTAATCAAATAGTACAGCAGCGGATTTGGCCTTTAAATTCCCCAGTCAAAGATAAATTAATAGAAATCCGTTTATAGGGAGATCGCCATTGTTTTTTAAATTATAGTTCAATCTTCCGAAATCTTTTTAAAGTCGATCAAATTAGCGTACTTTTAGAGTCTGCGGTGTTTGAACGGTGGTTGACGAGCGCAGCTCGTAGGGAGCAGAGCCCCCTAGTTTAAAAAAAATGAAAAGTATAAATGCAATATTGGAGCTGGTAGAGTTTTCGGAGTAAATGGTATACTTTTCAGATATTAGCTAATAAAAGGAATAAAAGTTATGTAAGCATTTTTGGGCTGCAGTATCTGGTGAAAATATTGCAATAACAGGAGCTAAATTGTTTTCATAGATAAAGAGTTATATAATTAGTTATACAAAACTTTTCTCTTAAATCTTAAATTAGTGATGTGATTGATTCGTTTCTTGTAACTCTGATTAGCTTTTATTTCAAATTCTTGAAATAATTCGTTAAATTACATGTATTTTCTGTTATCATATTCCATTAAAACACGAAACTTTCAGCTTTGATTTGCTTATTTTCCCTGAAAACATAGGTCATCCCCAAATCCAACAGAAAATTTTGTGAAATCATCTAATGTAAGCTGTATTTTCGTTAAACCACTGGCGCATACTCTTCTGCATAACATTTGTTACATCAGAAATGGTATTTCCACCTCGAAAAACAAACAATTCCCGAACATAAGGCGATAAATCAAAAGGAGACATTTCTTCATATATCAGAAAAATAGGCATAATGTCTTTCAGTTGGTGTTTGAACTGAATTTCGGATACAACACTGCGATAAAGGAGAGAAACCGATCGTCATGTGACCACAATTGCGCATAATTCGATAGGTAATGCTATCAAAAAATGGAAAACTCATTTCAATTTCAAATCGCTTCATCAGGTCTAAAAATTTTAAACCTTTAATGACTCAAAAAATGTGTCAGAAAGTTTCGCGTTGTTGAGCAGGGAGCTGGGAGCTTAAGCATTATTGCAGGTTAGTATTTTGTAATCGAGTTGCATGTCAAATATTCGCTTAAAACATAAGCGATGCTATAATGTTTTAAACAAAAGTGCATGCCATAATGGGTGTGAGGCACACTTATTAAAATACGAATATGCCAACTAGCGCGCAGTCCGATTACTGAAGATTAACCCGTCAGCATATAAAGAAATAAAATCAGTTCTGAATTTTTCATTCAGATAATAAGACTTCATAATTGGGTTCACATGATTATATAACTTCCCCTTATAATTTTATGACTAAGCAATGGAAAACAATAAGTTACGCACTAAAATCCTGTCTGACAAACTAATAGTGCAAGTCGCATGGAAATCCGTGCAAAGAACTCAAGTTATATGCACACGGATCGAAATTTCCATTTGCATTTTATATACTTATTAGATTTTATTATTTTGAGTAGTTAGATTTGATATCTGTTAAATTCGTGTTTTAATTTATTTTATTTTTGGCATTTTCGTTTGCCAATTTAGTTATTGGATATTACACGAAAACCAACAAATTCTGAATTATTAACTATGATTTTGAGCATTTGAGTTTATATTTTGTAATTGGGATGCAAGCATATTTAAAAAATATTCATTCTGGAAAATTACTTTAAAATCCATAAAAAATCTATAAATTGAGATAAGCATTGCAAAAAAATATTGCTGATAGGACTTTTGTTTTCTGTAAGACGTTGAAACAATCGAATGTGCGATGTTTATATGTTAAATTGTAGTAAAAGGGAAATTTATTGTTGTGTTAGGCCGAAAATATGATTCCAGCTTTACTGATAGACATGTCGTTTCTTTATACTATTGCATTAAAAGTAAACGGGTTCATCTTTCGTAATCGGGTTGCACGCACCTTTAAAAATGTCCTTGCTTGAAAATTACTTTAAAATCCATTAAAATCCAGACAACTGAGATACAGTTTTCAAACGAATTTCATTTGAAAGAGTTTTTTTCTATTCGACATTGTAAAAATTGGAATTGTGTGACGTTTAGAAGTTAGAAAAATTGCAGTAAAGGCACAATTTATGGGTTACAAATTATGGGGCACAATTTATGGGAGCCGACATAGTATTTTTAACACTTTCCAACAAAGTTGAAATGTGTTTCTGCATTCGGTTTGTCTGTCCATCTGTCCGTCTTTGCGCGCTCTTACACCCGTAAATATACTCGGATCGTTCTGTAATTTTTAGATGTTAGTAAGCTATACTATAGCACAAACCCTATTGCAAATGTTTGTAGTATGTTTAGTTCATTTACAGGGACAGTCAAAAGTTTTCCGTTACATTACAGCCTATGGGGAAAAATCGTTTAAAATGATTTTTAATGATGTTACATGCTTTCAAACATAATAAAATTGGTATCAAGTGCATTTATCAAGTGCACTAAAATATGCATTTCGCAGAATATGCGGTGCAAAGAATAATTATTATTCATTTACAGGGCCACACAAAAGAATTCCGCTACGTAATGATATAGGGATGGAGGGTATTTTTTCCGGCGTATTTTAATTATGTTAAATTATTTCATGTATAATGAAATTGATATACGTCGCTAAGGTTTACTATAAGATATTTCATGTATAGTACGAAGTGCATAGCATTTACATGGACACACAAAAGATTTCAAATACTATATTGCATCTGAAGTACTGTACGGTAGCGATGATTTCTGGAAATGCATTTTTAATTATATTATGTGGTTTTATGTTTCACTATATTTATGCATTGTATATGGTATGTATATATGCTGTAACTCATATACAGGGCTACACAAAAGAATTCGTAATGGTTACTGTGTATGATTGTAAATTGCTTAAAGTAAATTGCTAAAGTAAATTGCTTAAAGTAAATTGCTTAAATGATTGTAAATTGCTTTTTAAATGAGTTATGCTTTTTTACGCTGAACTGCATTTAGTTTACTAAGAAATGTTTGTAGAACACAGATAAAAGGATATACAGGGTCACGCAAAGAATTAGATACATGGCCGTATATAAATGTTAATTTCTGGAAATCTGATTCCAGTAGTTTTAAGAGTGTTTTACTTTGAATTAAACTTTAGCTAAATAGTGCGTGTAATAAAAGAGCTAGGTTAACTACAGGGTTGTACAAAAGTATTCAAGTATGTTTCCATCTATTAGTATAAATTGCTTAAAGGGAAATTTCAACCTGTTATTCGTTTTCTTGCTAAACTAAATTTCCCCAATTTATAGTATATATATCAATCTACAGATAAAATGTAGAACTGTTCAAACAAACTAGAATACATATTCGCTATCGGCGGTAACTGCTGAAATCAGTTTTTCAAATGTTTTATACGTTTTCTTAAAATGTTTACTTAGTTCACTTATATACCTTATTTCCCTAAATAACGAAGTTTTGTTAAAGCATTCAGGAAATGATGAAAGTGTTTCATAATCTATGTTTAACGCATGATTTTTCTTATTTGTTATTTTATAATGTAGATTTGTGCCATGCGAACGAGAATTTCACTAAATGCTGTGCGATTTAGAGGATTTTTTTTTTTTCGTATTGTCAGGAAAATCACACATTTTTCTCTTACACCCGCCAAAGAAACGCGCATTCTGTTATTAAATTCAGGGATTTTACTATGGTTGCGAGACAATAATGACATGTTTTCTAATTGTCTTTTTAACGATTTTTGAATGAGAATGCATAAATTTCAGTTATTGTGATAGCAATATTATTTCGTTTCAATTTATTTAAGCCGGGTAATTCTGCTAGTACTATATATAGTCATTTACCTTTTTTCTACGTTTTCCTTGTTCCCACATGAAGATATCTAAAAATAAATCACATATGCACCAGCTACGTTTATCCGCATTTGGCAAAAAGGTTAGTGCGAAAAATTCGCTTTTACTAAAGTAATCTGAATGTATTAGAAGGCGTTTCATAATCTATTATTCACGGGTTATTTTTATTTTTATTTTGTTACTAACCATCTAGGGGAGCAGTTAGGTCTCCTTCATATGTATGCTAAGCATTGTTAATGTTACTTTAATTCATAATTTAATTTACTTGCTCAATCCTTCGCCAAATCGGACGATTCTGTTAGAGAAATCAAGAATTCGATATTTTTATTTTAACTGGGAGCAGGTGTCAAACATTGTTAATGTCGAATTTTTTTGTATTTCATTAATTTCATTTAAAATATAATCCTTTCCCTCTTTTTATTTAAAATACATAACTTTAATTTAAATTTGAAACATTTAAAATCTACGACTTTCACTTATTTATTGATTTTAAAAAAAAGAAAGAAAAGAAACAGAAAAGACTAATAAATAATACCATAGACCATGTTATTTAATTTGAACATCAAAGCTTTGTTTAAATTTACCACGATACAGGATTGCGATGAAACATATTTGACGATTTATCACCTGCGTCGGCTAATATTACACTGCCAAAATTGCCGCCTAGCATATAAAAAGCGAAGCGATCAGCCCGGAACTGTTTATGACAGTCACATGATTTAGGCTATTATTATAGAGATTAAATGAAGTCCGATTAATCCCTGATAACTTTTTTGAAAAACGCAATTTTACTAGAATAATTTGTCCTTTACAAATATATTTTTTTTATATTAACAATATATTAACAAAAAATTTATAAAAAAATATATATATATATAACATTTTCTTAAGGTGGGCTTCTAATAACAGTTTACAATATATGAAAATCCCAGATATGCAAAAAATAGAGAAAGTATGTAGAGAAATTACAAATAATTAGATTTTTTTATGATGAAAATCAGAAAATGCCTGTTCTTAAAAAAAATGTTTTTAGTCGAACGCATCAACAATTGCAAATAGCATTTATTACATAATAAAGTTTAATAAGTTTCTAAAGAGCAGTCACTTTAAGTTTAACAAATTTTAGGCCAAGCGTAGAAATTTTATAAAATGTGGTATTACTTTCATTGAAATATGCTTAAATTACATTCATTAAGACAAAAAAAAAAGTTTCGTGTGTGAAAAGAATATTTTATTTGAGAAATAAAATGCATACGGTCAATGGTGCGCTAACGCACCATTAAATTTAAAATTAATAATTTTTTAAACATTTTTTATGACATTTGTTTTATTATTATTTTATTTATAGAACTTGCAATTTTAATCCATTATAAAAACATATGACTAATCTCAAGTGGAATAATTATACATTTTCAAAAAGTCGAATTTGTCAATAACCGTTTCAATTTTAAAAGTCTAGCGTATTTTGAAAATTTCTCAACAGAAAGTGCTTACTCATATTGAATTGCTGATATTATATATATATCTCCAGAACACTTCAAAATAGCAGAAAAATAAAATTTGTGAAATATATTCGTCACAGTGTTAATAAAAAAATATTTATTGAAATGGTGCGTTTACGCACCTTTAGCCGAAAATGGGTTAACATCGGAACGGAAATAAATCCTTTGCCGTCTCTTCTCAATACGTTCTACTCGAGTAGTAAAAATTCTATATTATAAGTAAGAAGTTAGCAAGGGCCGGTTTCATTACGAAGGATTTGGTAGAAAATCAATTATAGCTGCAATATTGTTCCCTGCAGAAGCATTTCAGAGACTCAGGGATATCTCCAAGGAATTCTGCATTCCTTTGATAACTAAGATTGATCTATACTTACTCCGAAAAGAAATTGAAAGAAAAAACATGTCATTTGTTTCAATAACCTTTATACGGAACTTAATTCTCTGTTTGTATGTGTAAATAAGTTTAAATGTCTGTTTTCAAAATAATTTTTCAGTTCCATGTATATATACATATATATATATATTGTAATTGTCCATAATAAAAATAAAATTACTTTGCCTTTACATCAATAAACATCAAAATATATACCGAGAATATATAGATAGATATATAGATAGATCAAAATATGTTCAGTCGTGGGGAAAAAAATGTAAAATCCCTTTGCTAACTTTGCAACAAAATAACGTAGATAAAAGTTACAAGTATACAAACGATTGGAAATAAAGTCTACTTTTAAATGATGTATATAAAACTTGATTAATGGGCCATCTACATGTTAAAACGAAATCAAACTTTGTTTGTTTTACTATAGCTATACACATGTTTGACACCATAAATAAATTCCACACCCTTAAATTAGCCAAAATCCAAATTTTCATGAAATTCGTAAGATTAGTTTCTGAGTAATTAATTAATTTAAAATGAGACTGCTTTAGGGGCTGTATTCAAACTGAAGTTCGTACTCCATTGTTGAAAAGCTGTAGAATGAATATCTCACTTCTATTAATGTATTACTTCTTGCCAATATGACCATTTCACTGGTTTAATATATTTCGACTATTGCCATCCCAAATATGTCAATAAAAAAGTAAAATATATTTTTCAAATTATGCTACATTAATAGGGGAGACCGGGGCAAGATGAAGAGCGGGCAAGATGACGATGTCTTAATTTTTCCGTTTTCCACTGAGTGGCAACATCAACCGGACACTGATGGATCTTCTATCGGCCGTCCGTTAATTAATACTATAGAGACGTTGAAATCGCCATTTTTGTGTTAGTTGTGAAGCTTTGATTGTTTACCTATGCCACGTTATAACACTGAGAAAAATGACACTTTCAAATCTGAGCAAATCGATGTTTTCATTTTGTTATGAAACGTTTTGTTTCAAATATGACGATCCAATGCTTTCAATTCTGAAACACGGGAAATACTCAGTTTCAAACAAAATTGCATTTTATTCGTTAAATGTAGTAAATCTCACCAGTGTAGTTGCATTTATTAATATTATTTCATATGTTATGATTTGGAACGAAACACTCCTTTCAATAATATTTTATTTCATTAAATGCGGCGAACTACATTTTATCGTAATCGCGGAAGAACAATCAAAAGCCTTCCTAATGTGATCGCAGAAGCGTAGAGTTTGCTTTTTAGCCTTCGAAACCGAAGAATGTATAACTTGGTAAAAGAAAGACTTCTCAGGTGGAATTTGCAAGATTTCAGTGAAAATTTTGAAGGTAATTTCATTAATTTTTTTGTTTCGAAATATTTATCCCTATTTTTATTGTATGCACACGTAATTTTTATAAGTTATCTTAAAATTAGGGTTAGCTATGTACCATGTTGCGTACACTCTAAAGACGACATTATTAAAACTGAGCAAAAAATACTCAAATCTGAGTATGTCGCATAGTCAAAATGGCTCCGAATCAAAATTACTCAAGTTTGAAAATCGTATATACTCATTTTTGAAAACACGGACATACTCAAATATGAGCATGCACAAACTCAAGAATAAAACATCATGTGCTCATATTTGAGTATGTCCGTGTTTTCAGAAATGAGTATATATGATTTTCAAACTTGAGTAATTTTGTTTCGGAGCCATTTTGACTATGCGACATACTCAGATTTGAGTATTTTTTGCTCAATTTTGAAAATGTCGTTTTTAGAGTGAAGTTTGATGCATGTGTAAATAAGCTCTGCTACAGATACAGGTAAGATATATCGTTTCTCTTTAATATTTATGGGTAACTTAGTTTAATTACTACCTATTTACATGAATAAAAGTCAATCAATCGCCTTCCTTCATAGCAATGAAAACGAATATTTTTAAAGAGGCAGTCAGGGTCAAGATGACTGGGGCAAGATGAGGAGCTCTTCATCTTGCCCTGTGTTTCGGAATTTATTAAACTAACTATGTTGTTCTTTCTATTTAAATCCTGTAAACGCTTGTTTGTCTGTGTGTTTGTTCGTGCGACCTTGCGCTTCTATCTCCGGCGCATCGGATCGGGGGAGGTTTCGTTCGACCAGGGGAAGCACATCCATCAAAGAAATATTAGAAAAAAGAGAAAAACAGAAGAAAGAACAGGAACGTTAAAAAAAAAAAACGGAGGAAAGAAGTTCGTAAAGCTAAAAAGGGAGCAAAAAAACTCAAACTAAGTTCCTGTAGGCCTAAGTCTATTAAATCCAGTCCAATTGCATCAGCTTCAATAGATGGTATTTTCAGATGTCCTGGTTTTGACGAGGAATATTGTGACCCATCAACAGAAGAATGGATCCAGCGCTGTGAATGCCAAGAGGGTGGCATGAGGAATGTTCCAATTATGAAAATGGCATTTTTAATTGTGACTACTGTTAACTTCACAGCTAAACACTTCAACATAGCGTTACAAAGCATTATACATAATTTGATACTTTGTAAGATGTAAAATCTTGCCCCAGTACTGGGGCAAGATGACGATTTGTTAATGTTATGAAAAAATAAAATTATCCTTTATTTTTTTTATTTGAAAAATTAAATGGTAACATATTTCATACTACAGAGGAACACTCTATCAGTTCATGTAAAATTAATTTTACTATACTTAAAATTAAATTAATAAACTACAAAAATAATTAACATAGTCATCTTGCCCCGGTCTCCCCTACATCATCCCGAATCATCATTTTGAATTTTTCTAATGATAATTCGAAAACTACATGAAAAAAAAATTGAGAATTCACAGAAAGCAGGGTATAATAAATATAAAACTATCCAAAAAATTGTAGGTTGCAATTCATTATTTTTTTCGATATTATTAATTTCATAATTCAAAATTCATATTATTTTTTTAATTACAAATTCAATGTATTTTTGTTTGGATTTTTTAGTATTATAAACACACACAAAATTATCACATTAGGATTATAATTTCAGGAGTTAATAAAAATATGAAAATGTAATTTAAGATTAGAAGCTCTAAGTTTAGAATATTCAAAAACAGAGAAATTCAGAAGAAGAATCAGAATAATTCAAAAACTTATTCAAATGAGTAGAAATTTCGTTTCTAGGAATAGTTTGAACCAAATATTTAAAATATAGTGCCAAAATTGTGTGTTGCCATTGATAAACGCAAAGTTTGGTCTGGTTTTGATGTGTAGATGGCCTACTAAACAAATTTTACATACATCATTTAAAAGTAGACGTTATTTCCAATCGTTCGGTACCTGTAAATTTCTTCTATTGTAATTAGTTGCAGAGTTAGTAGGGGGTGTTTACTTTTTTCCCACTACTGTACCTCTTGCTCAGAGTTTAAAACTGCCTATGACGACAACTATTTGTTTAATAGAAAATTTTCCTAAACAAAAAATATATACATTTAGTAATTGTGTGAAACAGGATTTCAAACTTTGTGAAATATATTTGTTTACATGCGTATAAATCTGTGTTATAATTTAGTTTTAAAATTTGCGTTAAAAAAATCTCAGACAAATCCATGGAGGAATAATTATAGATCAAAATAGTCTAAGCGCAAATTACGAAAATAACCTAGCTCATTTATTAAAAGATGCAATTAAAAAAAGTAATATTTATTGTGAAAGGCAAAAATGATAGTGTTGTCTGAACACAGATGGTACGGAGCATACACACAAGCCAGTGTGAATTTCAGTAACTTAATTAGTTGATTAATAAAAATAGGAGGTATATTTCTCCATGTGGTGTATGTCCCTGGTATGTCTCCGCGAAAGATGTGGTTATTAATGGTCTAGAAGTGCAATTACCCTAAACCGAAACTCCACAGTATCGCCCATAAAACTGAATTATCCCTACCGGAAAAAAATGACTTGCAACAACACGGAAAATCAGTGCTTAAATAAAAAATGTACAAGTAAAAGATGAAATCGGCTCAAAAATGCAGAATTCACTCATCACTATTCAAACATATAGGGTTGCCTAGTGAAATGGTAATGCTAGAATAGCAAACCGTAAAAATTAATCCTTATTTTGAGACCTTAAGCAGTTCATTAAGCTGGAACAAATGCTACAACGTAGGTTTAAAAATTTATATTTAAGTACATGGAGTTGCCTAATGAAACTGGTATGAACTAGTGGCGACTCTCCAAATTTTAGACTATTTTTGGACTCTTGCTTTTTCATTAATTAAAATATGAAATCAAAGACAAAGAGCTTGATGATAGTAGCAAGTACTAAAATGTATGGGATTTTCTTGGGGAATTTCGATCCCACTAGTGGCAACAATTTGAAAATTAGGCCTGTCTTTCGATTCTTGCTTAGTTCATTAATTAAAGTATCAAATCTCCATTATTATGTAAACCTTGTGGCAGTTTTCTCTGCAACATATCAATTCCCAGCTTCCCGTTAATCAAAATCTACTTTGAACATGTGAAATCATTAAATTAATTCTTTTTCTTAAAACAATGCGTAGTTCTATCTACATGTTTATTTTTTTTTACTCTCCTTTTCCCAACGAACTTAACTAAACATGTCCAAATACAATGATTTATGATTTCATTTTCTAGTTATTCAAAATTCCATTCTCGCTTAATTATTATTTTTTATGTCTTAACGGTCTTTATTTAAAAGTAATCAAATACACAAAAACCTGAGTGCACCTGTCTTTTTAACATTACATTTTCTTTTGTCGTATTTTTATCTGTGTTGTAAGTAAGTCACTCTTAATTACAGTTAGAATTTGACGGGTTAAAAGAAATAAATTAATTAAAGTATTTTATGGGAATTGTGGTTTCAAATATATTTCATTTATCTTAGCACATATGTTTGTTCTCTGCATTTTCCATAACTTCATTAAGATTTCACAATCGCATTTAAGCTCAATTTGTTGCTGTTAAAGTAAACAAACCCAGTCTTTATGGCGTTCTTTCATGAAATACAGTAGGGTTGCCTTACATCCCGGTAACTTGTGCTGTGGGGACTGATTGTATACCACCAGTATATTTCATTTCTAGCGAATCTGTCACTTCTCTGCTGATCACCTTCTCTAAAGGATGTAATTGAGAATTGCGCCTCAGACACATTGTGTGTTACGGGTGCTCCTTCCCATTTTACTGTGTTCCCAATTTATTGTATGAATCACCATAACTTAAATGTTTTTAAATAAAATTTCATTTTTCCAGTAAAGTTATTAGTTGGAGTTTTTTGTGCAAGTCTAAGAAACCGGCACTAAAACTACATTACAAACATTACTGGCAAATATTAAATATATAGAGTTGCATAGTGCGAGTATTGCATCCCTCAAATATAAGAGATAGTTTTTGGAACCTGCGGTTTTAGGTGCGTTCGTTATTTCATAAATACGTAGCACCTATAGTCGTCTTTCAGTCCGTCTGTCTGTCTGTCCGTCCGTGAGGATTTAACGGAGCAAAAACTACCCAACCGAATGGTCGGAAATTTTAAATATATAATTCTTGCAAAATTTTGTCGAGCCATTTCAAGTTTTATGAAAATCGGATGTATAGTTTAATTACAAAGTTTAATTACAGTCAAAAGTTTTCCGTTACATTACGGCCAATGGGAAAAAAATATTTCAAATGCATTTTAATGATGTTAAATCCTTCCGAACAGAATGAAATTGATATGCACATGTGAATTGTACTAAACTATACGTTCAGTAAAATATGTAGTGCAAAAAATATTTATAAAACTAGTTATAGTGCGAACACTCATTTGCACGTTTGATGTGCAATTTCCAACTTATTTTATTATTTTAAAGATGAAACCGTCGCTGACAAACAAGGTTTTAAAAATTCGACTAAATTGTATAGGGATTCCTAGTGATATCTCGATGCAAAGAGATAGGAAAAGTGAAAAATTTAAAGATATTTTCTTTAGTATTTTTACTTAGTCTATTAAGGGAAAGATGAAGTCACCGCTAAAAGGTAGAACCTGAAAATCTCTCCTAAAATATGAAGTGCTACCTAGTAAATTTATGACGTATCTAGTGGCAACGATTCAAATTTAGGGCTATTTGTTGACTCTTGCTTTGTTTATTACTTAAGAAAGGAAACCAAAGATAAAATTTAGGAATTACAATTTTCTTATAATACAGAGTGTTGTGAATTCAAAATTATTCGCTACCTCTAAATATTCTTGTTGTTTTGGGACAATTTCTTAGACTTTTAATAAATAGATGAAACTAACGCTAGAATGTAGACAATTTTCTTCTCTAAAATTACATATAGTGTTCCCTTATGGCATCATATATAACTTGTGGCAATCCTGCCAAAAGAAATGCCTGTTTCGGACAGTTTCTCATTCTTATTTATGAAACTTATATTTATTGTAATTAAAACATGCATATATATAGTGATTTAAACATACATGTATATAGTGATTGCCAAGTCATTTCTTGGAGGAAAACACCTGCAAATCCGATTCAGTGTTTGACTGGAAGGTTTATCATTGTGGTTTCCTTCTACCGGTCCTCCATGTTTTCATACCTTTGGGTGCAGGAAAACACAATAATAAACCTCCAGATCAACACCAAATTCGGGTTTGAAGGTGGTTTCCAACAAGATGTAACTAGGTAGACCAGTTACATTTTAACATGCTAATAGAGTTCTGTCTAATGCTGGAATTTCAGCCGCTAACTCGATGAAGTGATGGTCAGAGATGCCGCCTCCCGTTCTATGAGGGTTGCCATTGTTTGCATCTCGGTTTCACTCATCAACCCGATATATTTTATTAAAGAGCTATAACTTTTACTCTTTAGCTTTTTTTTTTTTCTTTTAAAGTTAAACTAAAAAAAAAAAAACGAATTCAAAAATATCTCTAATTTTTCGACAACAATTTTGATCAAAATGAGACATCAATAATAATTCTCAAGTGATTAAGTCATGGACCACTTGTAAAATCTTAATGCTTTGTGTTTTCTAACTAGACTTGGCTTCATATTTGACTACTCATCATACATGTAAAAATGTAGTCATGCGCCTCCTATTTCAAATTTTTTCTAGTTCTACTGTAATATTTTAATTCAATATAAGGTAAAGCTAGCAGAGTCTGCGTATATTTCAAAAGAATAATAATAATAAATCTAAATATTAGTTTTTTGCTAAACTCTACAGGAATAATTTTAGCTTCATTTGTTTTTATGCATTTCCATTGTTATTTTGTTGTTATGCTGTAATGTAATGGAACAGCAGTAATAAAACCAAGAAAACTATTTTGCGCAATCTCTCCTTACAGAGTAGGAGATATTGCACACATGGATAGAAGAGATTGTTATTAATAATAACTATAATAGTCCAAGAGCCGGCCATCGATTTTCCTATGTATAAGATACAAGAGAAATTCGGCCGGCATAAGTAAGTCCTAATAAAGAGCTATAGGAAGCCACCATTTTTGGTTATTTATTGCTGCCGGGTCATGGATTTTTTGCGTCACTTCCGGTGTCAATTTTGAGTGTTTTCCTATGTATCCAATAAAAGGATCAAACATGTATCGCAATGTAGGTTTCAAATTGTACATTAAGAATATACCGGTCTGCCAGGTCCAATCCTTCCGGAACCAAGTGGCAGACTTACTTTTATGACGCCATTTTTGAGTGTTTACCTATGTATCGAATACAAGGACCGTACATACATCACACTGTAGGTTTCAAAGTATAGATTAAGAATATATTGGTCTGCCAGGTCCAATCCTGCCGGAACCAGGTGGCAGACTTACTTTTATGACGTCAGTTTTGAGTGTTTACCTATGTATCGAATACAACTACCGTACATACATCACAATGTAGGTATCAAAATATACATTAAGAATATACCGGTCCGCCAAGCCTAATCCTGCCGATACCAGGTGTTAGAGTTACTTTTATGACGTCAATTTTGAGTGTTTACATATGTATCGAATACAAGGATCAAACATACATCAGAATTCTGGTTTTTATAAAGAGGGTAAAATAAAGCTATTTCAAATATTAAGGGTAAAAGAATCTCAGTTAATGCTTCCAAATCTCAATAATCCCCTAATTATTGAAACAGAGATATGATGAAAACAATCCAAGAACTCACTGGATTTACTCACATATTTATGTTATTAAAAATCGTAGTGATATTAATTTAGCTCGTCTGTTAAATTTTGAAAAACAGTTCGCAACAGAATTTAACGAGGAACAGTTTTTCAAAAAAGTAAAAAAGTTACGATTCAAGATTGATGCCACCTTGCTGAAAATCTCTCAAGCTAAAAAAATTAAGAACAATTTACGTTACTTCTATGTGGCAAAATACAGCAAATAAGAATTGCATTTTATATTATATCTCTGATTGTGGATGGGTTTGTAATGATAATGATGGAATTACACCAAATTGGTTTGAAAGAGGCCCAACGCCTCTGCTTGTAGAAGATATTTTATTGAATAATGAAGAAGAAAATGAAAGTGAATATGAAGACAATAGCAGATATATCTCATATTCTGATGAAGAAGATTGATTGAAAACTCATTCGATATGTGCCAAAGTTTTATTATAAGCAAGCGAATTTGTATAACACTTATTATTTTTCATGTCATTTTTTATAAATGAAAGTTCTGATAATAAATTTATATTTACTTTATTTTTATTTTATTTGCATTTTCATTACAGTCTACCAGGGTACCATTGTCCAGCAGTCTAACTTTACCATTATGCATCGTCTCAAAAAAGTCTGAGGTGTTGTCATTTAGTTGATAATTAATTTTTAATTTTTATTGGCAGCATCAGCTAAGAAGCATACTCTATTACCCAATAGTAGTTGAATACAATTTGGCACTGTGTTTATTTGTTTAATTATAGCCATTTTTACTGGCCTAATCCTGCCGGAACAAGGTAGCAGACTTACTTTATGACGTAAATTTTGAGTATTTACCTATGTATCGAATACAAGGACCGTACATACATCACAATGTAGGTTTGAAAGTGTACAGTCGTGGAAAAAAAAGTAAACACCCCTACTAACTCCCCAACAAATTATCGTAGAAGAAAGTTACTGGTACCGAACGATTGGAAATAAAGTCTACTTTTAATATAAAATTTGCTTAGGGGACCATCTACATATTAAAACGAACCATAGCTTTGTTTTTTTCAATAGTAGTACACAATTCTGACAGCATAAATGAACTCTACACCCTTCAATTAGCCTAAAAACAAATTTTTATGCAATTCGTACCATAAGTTTTCGAGAAATTAATTATTTTAAAACGAGCGTATTTTAAGGGCTGTATCCAAATTGAAGTTCGGAACTCCATTGTTAACCGAGAGTGCCCCCTTCTTGATCAAGGCACCTTAAGCGCCACTCAAGCAATCAATGAAGCTTTCCAGATTACAGGATAGCATAAGAAATTTCAAAATATCTTCTCACTTCTATCATAGATGACCCCTTAAACCACAATTTTGCCGTTTTTTAAGCATAATTTGAAAACTACTTGGAATAAAAATGTGAAACTTTGGATTTCCATAAAGCCAGACTTAATAAATCTAAATCCATCTAAAAAATTGTAGGTTGCAATTCATAATTTTTTCGAATATTAATTTCATAATTCATAATTAATATCATAAAATTATAAAAATTGCAAATTCATCGTATTTATGTTTGGGTATATTAGTATTATTGCTACACAAAAAATTAGCATATCAGGAGAATAATTTCAGGAGATATAAATAAAAATATGAAAATATAATTTAACATTTGAAGCACTAAATTTTGTATGTTTATAATTCAAAAACTTATCATTCAAATGACTTGAAATTTGGTGTCTAGGCATAGTTTGAACAAAAGATTCGAAATTTCCCGTTAAAATTGGGTTTGCCATTGAAAAAAATGAAGTTTGGTTTTGTTTTAATATGTAGATGGCCTCCTAAGCAAATTTTATATACGTCATTTAAAAGTAGACTTTATTTCCATCGTTCGGTACCAATAACTTTAGTCTACGATTATTTGTTGAGGAGTTAGTACGGGGTGTTTACTTTTTTTTCCACGACTGTACATTAAGAATACACAGCTCTGCCAGGTCTAATCCGGCCGCAACCGGAAGGCAAGCTTAATTTTGTTACGTGAAGTGCGATGATGAATTCATGAAATGTGCAAAATAACGTGCATTTCAAAGTACACAATAAATATATATGTTTCTGCCGTGTCTAATCCTCCGCAACTTCAGGGGACATGCATCACGCTTATTTTTATTACGTCAATTTTGAGTGTATCAAATAGAAATGTTAAACATACATCTGAATGTGTTTCAAAGCCTAGAAAAAAACGATGTAGTTCTATGACAACGTTAAGTAGACGCACTAGACAAATGCAAACTTTCTTTCTTATTGATTGTTGAAGTATAGAGTATGTCGGTGTATTCTGCTTTATAAAGTCTAGTGAATATCCTTGATCACACATTCAATTCTTATAACAATTATTGTTATATATATATATATAACAACTCATCCTTAATGTGTAAAATAGTAATTTTGAATGAACTGTTATCATGCATGCTTTGCGTGTGACTTAAACATTGTTATAGATATGTGGGTCTATGTAAATGTTTGTTCTTAATAATCTCAGTGATAACATTATAATGATCTTTCACAAATGACGGCTTACTTTCTAAAATTATAGTTTTTATTCTTCAATTCTATATATTTTTTCCTTTTATGTTTATATATTTATACCAAAAATCTTTTAGGGGCTATTGACCTGGGATAATATTATCCGTCATTAGCAATTTTTTGAGTGTCAGTTTATAGAAAATTATAATATTTTATATAATAAAGTAAATAAATACGATTGAAATAAATTGTTGACATTAGATTTAAAAGCACGAAACAATTTTTGAGAATTTTAATTTATACTTAAAATGCATATTAAAAAAATCATTTTTGTGTGGTAAAAAGCGAGTAATATTATGTAAAATATGGCTATATTTAAAGAAACACAGTGCCAAATTGTACTCAACTACTATTTGGTAACAGAGTATGCTTCTTAGCTGATGCTGCCAATAAAAATAAAAAATTACTTATCAACTAAATGACAACGCCTCAGACTTTTTTGAGACAATGGTGGTAAAGTTACACTGCTGAGCAAAGGTACCCTGCTAGACTGTAATGAAACTGCAAATAAAATAAAAAGATAGTAAATACAAATTTATTATTAGAACATTCACTTATAGAAAATGGCATGAAAAATAATACGTGTTATACAAATTCGCTTGCTTACAATAATACTTTGGAGCATATTGGATGAGTTTTCAATCAATCTTCGTCATCAGAATCTGAGATATATCTGCTATTTCCTTCATCTTCACTTTCATTTTCTTCTTCATCATTCAATAAAATATCTTCTACAAGCAGGGGATTTGGGCCTTCTTCAAACCAATTCGGTGCGATTCCATCATTATCATTACAAATCCATCCACAATCAGAGATATCACATAAAATGCAATTCTTATTTGTTGTATTTTGCCACATAGAAGTAACGTAAATTGTTCTTAAAATTTTTTGCTTGAGAGATTTCCAGCAAGGTGGCATCAAACTTGAATCGTAACTTTTTTACTTTTTTGAATAACTGTTCCTCGTTAAATTGTGTTGCGAACCGTTTTTCAAAATTTATCAGGCGAGCTAAATTAACATCACTAACCATTTTTAATACCATAAATATTACGAGTGAATTCTTGGATTGTTTTCATCATATCTCCGTTTCCAATACTTAGGGATTATTGAGATTTGCAAGCATTAACTGATATTTTTCATTTTCCCTTAATATATGAAATGGTTTTATTTTACCTTTTTTATAAAAACCTGCATTGTGATGTATGTTTGATCCTTGTATTCAATACATAAGTAAACACTCAAAATTGACGTCATAAAAGTAACTCTGCCACCTGGTTTCGGCAGGATTAGGCTTGGCAGACCGGTATATTCTTAATGTATATTTTGAAACTTACATTGTGATGTATGTACGGTCCTTGTATTCGAATCATAGGTAAAGACTCAAAATTGACGTCATAAAAGTAAGTCTGCCACCTGGTTCCGGCAGGATTGGACCTGGCAGACCAATATATTCTTAATCTATACTTTGAAACCTACAGTGTGATGTATGTACGGTCCTTGTCTTCGATACATAGGTAAACACTCAAAAATGACGTCATGAAAGTAAGTCTGCCACCTGGTTCCGGCAGGATTGGACCTGGCAGACCGGAATATTCTTAATGTACACTTTGAAACCTACATTGCGATACATGTTTGTTCCTTGTATTGGATACGTAGGAAAACACTCAAAATTGACACCGGAAGTGACGCAAAAAATCCATTACCCCGGCAGGAATAAATAATTAAAAATGGTGGTTTCTTATAGGTCGTTGTTAGGGCTTACTTATGCCGGCCGATTTTCTCTTGTATATTATAGATAGGAAAATCGACGGCCGGCTCTTGGACTACAATTAAATAGTTAACAATAATAAGTACACTTTAATGATATTATTGTAATCTTTTTGTGAGTAAATATTATTGTATTAGGAGTGAATATTTCATAAATAGTAAAAAAAGAAAAAATTCTAAGAACAGTTAAAGAATTTTAATTTAAGAAGTAGATTGAAATATCAGCAAAAATAAGCCCTACTAAGATTGCAAAATAATATTAATCTACTTGATAACATGTTTAACTTGAAAATTATATTATTTTCATTTCCACAGTTTTAATGTATTTTGTTTGCTAACGGAAGTTGTCGTCGACCACAATCGATGCATTTATAGTTGTAAATCTTGCAGCTTTCGTACAATCACCTGCCACAAGAAATACATAGAATCCAGTCAGTGGTCGAAATTGTCTCTTGGTACAGTTCAGGACATTCAATGCACTCATCCTCATTGACCTTCGTTTTTTCCCCTTTATTTTTTTTATCCCACTTTTTCTGGAAACACTTTATCTTCAGCTATTTTTTTTTCTTTTTGCGGCATCCTTCTTAAATATATTTTCTTGTATATTATGTGAATCAGTAACATTAGTTGAACTCTGATTTCGATGGCATTAAACTACTTGGAATGGGTAAAAAAAAAAACCATTTCTTTTCCAAAACATTGTAGGTGTTATTGGACAATTTAATTTATTTAACAAAATTAACTTATACGCAAATTAATTGTTCATATTTTTTTCATAATTTATTAACAAATATATTATTAATTTATTAACAAAAATAATTACACAAAGTTAGTTCGATAACAAATGTCTTATGAATTTATTAATAAAATTTTAATCTACAAAAGTATTTTTTTGGAAATTAATTTGTTATTAAATTTAGTTTCGATAATTATGTGTTTTTCCGAAATTATGCAAATTTATTAATAAGCTGCGTAATCTCTTCTAGCACTTAAACTTATGGAGAAATGCGCCATCTCTCCTAAGTAGCAGATTCGCAAACTCTCCTATTTTGTTAGGAGAGATTGCGCGGCCTTTTATTTAAACGTGGCCACTTCTAAAATGAATTTTTGGTGTTTGTAACCTTAGTCTAGGTTAGTAGTTTATAAGAAATCGTTTAAATTCAAAACATTTTGTATAACTGACATTCTACAAAAATTCTGATGAACAGTTATGAAAATTCAAGCTCTTACTTTTGAAAAACAAAACAAAATAGCAATGCTTTATCCATGACGCTTGGAAAAATCCATGTGAAAATTCATGTAGACACTGCACTAATGCTGCAGTACAACTACCTGGAGTGGCTGCTTGCGCACTCTACTTCTTCCAGTCAAATCTCTTTGTGCGCGATCTCTCCTACCGCGCGAACTCTCCTGGCTTTACCTTATCTATCTTTAAAAATTTTCATAGATAGTTACAATATAAACGTTCATTAGAAAAATATTATATGTGAACTATTACAATAGCTGTTTATTCAACATTTCATTGAACATGTACGAAAAAAAAAATGAAACATGGCACGTTATTCAATAACAATTGAAGCAACATAAATGTAGGCTTTTAAAATATTATAACACAAACATAAAAGAACATTTTGAATGTAAAATAAATAGAAAATATTTTTCGTTTTTGTTTGTGGTATTAGAACAGATAACTTCAAAAATTTTCAAAGATAAACAGAAATGCTTGTGAGTTTATATTGTGTTCAAATTAAAATATCTTCGAATGAAATACTCTTTTATTCTTACCGCTTTGTGTTGCTTTCTTTTGGAAATATTTTAAAAGAATGGAAATATTAATGAATTAAAATGCGATGTTTGCAGGAAAATATTTCTACAAATCTATGAAAAAAAATAAGATTTAAATTTTGTGAGAAAAATGAAGGAACCATTGGGAAATTCCGAAGAAATATACTCTTTGTTTATTGAAATATTCCGTTACTCTTTTTTAAAATATTATTCATGATATATATAGATATATAGATACGATTAAATATTTCATATTATAACATTATTCATAATATATAGATATATAGATTAGATTAAATAATTTAATAAATGAAAAAAATAATTATTGCTGTAATTCTGCCACAAGTATTGCTTACTATCACGTACAATTTGCTGTTTTGTTCTTCTTCGTATTCTTTAATTTTATTAATGTTATTTTTAATGTTATTCGCATATTCCGCGCATATAAGATCTAATGTTCTCAAAATTACTCGGAGTATCCCGGACTTCTCCAGCAGCTACCACGATGAGTGCAACAAATTCCTCAGCCCTTCCCACCATTGTCCCGGCATTTTTGCAGCACTAAGAATAATAAACATGTTTTCTCTCGCTGTTCTTGTCCTTTCTTTCTTGTGTTTTTTGTCGTCACTACCACGCGAGGAAAGCGTTGTCGACTATGGGTTGCTATGCAAATCTGAATCCTTGTGATATCCCCTACCTCCCTTAAATTTTACTCAAATAATCCTGTGACACCTGTATATATGGGGGCACAAAATGCATGGTTGAAAATTTTCATTATTTTTTTATCCTTAATTTTAAAAAGAAATATTTTCTTTCTTCTGTGACTGAAATTTCTGAAAATAAATAACATAAAGACTTCTTTTAAAAAACAGTGTTAAGAAAAGAATAAACATTGGAGTCATACATTCAGGGCCCCAAATAAAACCACTTACGAGCCGCCATTGTATATATACTATATTAGTAACTTTTATAGACAGGAAAGTATGTTTTGACTAAAGTGAAAAATTATCTGATGTATATATACATTTGGTTTTTATCTTTTTAAAAATTTTTAAATGTTTGTAGAACATTTAATGTTTTATAAGATGAAGCAATTTTTTAAATATCTGAATGTATTGTAATATGAGGGTCACACTGAAATTTTCCAGATACTCGTATCAATCTTAGGAGTGTCCAGAGCAGTTTCCTCCAACATCAATGCAGTTATATTGTTGAAAATTAAAAATATTAAATACATCCATTACTTGAAATCTATTAAAAACCAATATCACGACACGTAATTTTTAGAGCAATGTTTTTAGGGTGAATAGCCACCCAATGTAAGATGTGTAGATTAGGGTGGATGTTCTGCCACTTTGATGTGTATTTGTTCAAGAACGTCGATTGCCAATCTAGCTTGATGAAAAGATGCATTATCATGGTGACGCATTTGCAGTTCAGTATTCTCTTCATACAAAATATTTTGTAAATACTTAGTAGTGTACAAGTTTGCTGTAACATTCTACTGTCTCTGTGATTTTGACCAATCCATACTTCTAAAAACAACGCTATACATTACTTTTCCACGATTCATATTGTTTTTACCTTTCTTCTTTTGAGGCATCTTCAAAGATTCATATATTACTATCTTCAAGTGTTTGAACGTACGGCATATACTTTCCATCATCAGTTATTATTTAAGAACTGATCCGGTGTATTCCCACTATCATTAAGTAATTTCAGAGTGTTGGCTGGTTGCTATTTCTACCTTATAAAGTACTTGAAGGATAATTTTATGGATATATCTGGATCTAATGTAAAATTCCTTCTTTGAAATTTTGCTGGTACGCTGATAGTAATCCATTAACTCTTTTCGCATAGCTGATACAATTTCTTGCGTTACAGCAGATAAAAGTCTTCCTGTGTGTTTTTTCATGCTGAAGAGAATTTTAACATCTGAAACATTATGCAGGCCATCTTAATATAATAGCAGAAGATGGGGTTTTATTTCCATAAACTAATTGTAAAATTTGAAGGTATTCATATTAGTAGTAATTTTTCCATCTGAGCGAAAATGTTTCCAGGCTGAGACTTGAACCCAGAACCTTTGGCTTTAATTACGAATACTCTTACAATTGAGCTATCTCGACGACATCCCAGCCAAAACAATATTTGTTCAAAACAATCATTTTTTAATAACATCTGCTCTGTTATGTGAAAAGTCTCGACAGAATAAACTGTAGGTAGAAGAACTCCAATAAACTATAGATAATTACACTTAAAAAATATTATTAACAGAGTCAACTGATTGGTAAATAATTGATACGAGTAGTAATAGAGCATTGACAATGAAGGCCAAGGTTTTGGAGTTCGAATCCCAGCTTAGACACAATTTCGGTCAGATGGAAAAATTCTATTCAAAGGAATTACTTACAGTTGATTGATTGTGTCATTATGTGACACACATGTTGATGATATGATTGTGTGATTTAAAGCTTTAAGCGTCCTGCAGAAATTTTCATGCATGTTTAATATTATTACAGCTCTGAAAAGTATTTGTATGACGATTTTTATTTCATTACCTGACATATTTATCTTATGTATTTCAAAAAATTAACATTAATATCAATTTTGTGTTAAAAGAACCTTTGATTACAAAAATTGTGTGACTTAAAAACACAATTAGGACGCTCATAGGACTCAGCTGGTTGTGCTAAAAATAATTTATATGAAAAGTTTCGAGATTTTATTGATTTTGCTTCATTTTGAAATCACAGAACAGAATCACCCGATATTGTTCTTGCGTCAACTTCATCTTTGAAATTGAATCTATGGTAGTTAAATGCAGTTGTTATTACAAATTATCATCTGCAGGTGCAAATATGCAGAGTTCCAATTTAAATATGGGACAAATAATTTGTTTAGTTCATATCATTTGCACCGGTCTCAAAAAATTTCAGAATTACTCTCATATATTACATATTAATAGGAGTAAAAATAGAAAAAAAATGCTTACGAAACAGAAATTTCTATGACATTTTTTATGGCTAACAATACGAATTTAATATATAAATATATTTTTGAAGAAAATACATTTCTGGTTCATTCATTTAATTTTGAGAATTCTGTATAAATATCATAAAATTTAAATAAAGAAATTATATAGTAATTATAATTTTTTATAAGATCAGCTCAACCATATTTAGAAGATTAAAAACCAATACACATTTTTTTTTTCTCTTTAGGAGAAATTAAGAGATTTCGCTGTGACTAAATCAAATGTTTTTTTTCCAACAAAAAAGGCTAAATAAAAGCCTTTTTTATCATTACCATTAACTGTAATTAATATCTAAAAAAATCACAAAAATGTTGATTAAAATGCCCCAAATATCATACGATGAATTCATAGTAATTGAACATAAAAAAGCGGATGTTTTGAATCCATTATCTTAACACTAGAACGCCCGATGGAGTCGTTTCGACTCCAAATGCCCCTAAAATACCCATATCTCTGAGAAATTTTGATTTTTTCCACCCGCTTCCTTGACTTTTATTATTTTTATAACCTCTATTTATTCTGAAATTTATAAATTATTTGCACATTTAATAAATTGATAATGAGGCATTACCCCTAGAACGCCCAACGGAGTCGAATCGACTCCAAAGTAAAATTTGTAAAATGCTTTCATTATTTTTGCGTAACATGACCTTGGAATTCATAATATTTTTATCTGTTATCAGGAAAGTAAATGTTTTTGCTCCTCTTTTCCCTACACCCCTTTTGTTGAAAAAATGGTTAGTTCCATGCACCTGCTGAAATGATTGCGTACTGCTTGCAAAATTCTTTGCATCATTCTAATTGAATTTTTGTTTTAATTTTTATCTGTCTTGTGTTTCATCATAGCTAAGCAAATCCGTTCTTCCTTTTTATTCGAAATAAAAAATGTCACGGAAAAAATTTCTAACACCGGACGAAATAACTGCTCTATTATGTGAGCTTTCAGATAATGAATCTGAAGGTGGTGAGTTATCAGAAAATGAAAACGAAATTCAAGAAATTAGTATTGGAAATAATTCTTCATCGGATTCCGTTACAAATGAAGATGCGCTAATTATTGCATCTGAAAGAGATAGTATTCATGTCTCTCCAGATGGCGCACAATGGAAAATTTGTGCAAATAAGAAAATTTCTTGAAGATATCCGAAGCAAAATATCATGTGTCAGTCTACTGGACCAACTATTTATACCAAAAAATTCGTGAAATCTGAAAGCGTTTTGAGTGCATGGCTGTTATTTGTAGATAAAAAAAATACTGGAACAAATACAAAGATGCACAGAAACAGAGGCAAGACGTGTTCTTGAAACCGATAACTGGACAGTTACGTTAGATGAGCTATATGCCTTTATTGTAATTTTGTATGCCCGAGGTGCATGTGGTGAAAATGGAATCGATATTCATTCTTTGTGGTCAAACTCATGGGGTTTGAATTTTTGCACTGAAACTATGGGAAGAAATAGGTTTTGTGAAATTTTACACTTTTTGAGATTCGATTTGAAATCTACCAGATCTATACGTTTAAAAACAGATAAATAAGGAATGATATCTGATATATGGAATAGATTCACTGAAAACTGTATTGCCTGTTTCAAGCCTGGTGAAAATATAACAATAGATGAACAGTTATTTCCAAGCAAAACGCGTTGTCCTTTCACGCAATTCATACCTTCAAAACCGGATAAATACGGACAAAAGTTTTGGCTTGCAGTAGACCTTCGAACAAAGTACTTACTGAATGCGTTCCCTTATTTAGGCAAATGTGAAGAACGGCCTTCAGATCAAACTTTATCAGAATATGTAGTTATGCGATTGATGCAGCCATTTCTAAACAAAGACCTTAACGTCACGGTTGAAAATTATTTCACGTCACTGCGTTTGGCTAAAAGAAAGGTAACAGTTTAGTAGGCACTATGAGAAAAACTAGAAGATAAATTCCAAAATCTTTGAAAGATTCGAAAGATAAATTATACGAAACAAAATTTCTAAAACACGAAAACACCAGTACTACTCTAACCGTGTATCAAGGAAAGAGAAAGAAAAATGTTATTATTCTTAGCACTCTCCACCCATTCATTGATATTGAAAACAACGAAAAGAAAACCCCGGAAACTGTTAGATTTTATAATGAAACTAAGTGTGGTGTTGACGTTATTGATCAAATGGCTAGGACATATTCAGTGAAGGCGCCCTCCAGAAGATGGCCTGTGCATACTTTTTACAATCTCTTAGATTTAGCAGCAATAAATGCCTGGATCATTTATAAAGAAGTTACCGGAGAAACAAAAATAAGCAGGCAAGCATTTATTCAGTTATTAGCAGATGAATTGCGTCAAAATTATACATCTGCTAAAAATACACCAACAAGAAAAAGACTCCCTGATACATCATCTGAAACAAAATCCCTAAAGAGAAGAAAATGCGAAGTAAAACTATGTAAAGGCAACATGACTTTCAATGATTGCATAACATGCAAGAAAATGGTTTGTGGAAAATGCTTGGCCAAAACTTACTATACCTGCAAAAACTGTATTTCAGATTGAAAATTTGAAACGATTCTGTGAGTATTTTCTTTGAAAATATTTTCCAATTTCCTAAAAATGCGTATATAAATATTGTTCTTTCAATTGTAAAATGTATATATGAATCTTAAATTCAAATATAAATATTATGTTTACTCTCTTCTATTCATTTCTATGCGTTTCGTTTATTTTTTCTCTTTTGAAACAGACAGGAGTCGAAGCGACTCCCGCGGGCGTTCTAGGGGGGAAATGGTAGCGGGCGTTCTAGTGTTAAATTAAATAATAATTTTGCAGTTACTAGTAAACCGTCTTTTCCTAATGTTATTGCCCCCATGGAAAGAGGGTTCAAGTTCAGTACCTTAAACCCTTCTCAGAAGGATTTAATTAGACTTCTAATTGTCAACAATGTGAATTTTAATTATAACCTTGCTAAATCCAGTATCAGCAAAGCTGCATCGAGTTGTATAAAAAATCTAAAATCCAGTACTGACAGTTATCCGCAAAGCTGATAAGTGTGGCCAGATTATTGTTATGGACAAGTCTGATTACCTGACCAATACACAGGACTTGATAGATGAGGGTCCTTAGAGAAAGATTAAATATGATCCTTCTCAAAAAGAACTGAAAGATATTAAATCAGCTATCGAGCACTTCCTTCTGATTTCCAACAACGCCAAATCCTCCCTCATTCCTTCAGTGTCACACTGAAGGGTGTGACACTCAAGGAATGGGCACTGAAGAAAGGTTCGAAACTAATCGAACATTGGTAATTTTCCTATAAATTAGCAAAATATCTGCCCTCTATTCCCTCCCCCCTGCTCTCTAACAACATCTACAGTTGCAGGAACTCTTATGAGTTTATTAATAAGCTTCGTAGCTTCGATGGTACTCAAAACAATAATATGGTTTCTTTCAACGTTAACTCACTATTTACTAACGTACCGGTTCAAGGTGCTTTAAATTGTCTTAAATTACGCCTACAAGAATTTCATTATTCATATTACGAAATTGATGATCTTATACCTCTTACTAGCATTTGTTTATCGCAAAACACATTCATGTTTAATGTTAATTTTTATTGCATGAATGATGGTTTGTCCATGGGCTCCCCCCTCAACCCCATCCTCAGTGATATTTACATGCACCATTACGAATCAAACATGTTCAAGAAATTATCTTATCCATTTTACATCTGCTATGTCGACGACTGCTTTGCATTAATGAACTCTGATGATCTTAATCTTACTAATATTCTTGATATTATGAATTCTATAGATGAAAATGTTCAGTTCACTTTCGAACTCGAATATAACAGTAGTTTGCCCTTTCTTAATGTTATGGGTTTCCGTGAAAATAACTTGTTTTATACTACTGTTTACCGTAGACCATTCGCTGTACTTCACCCCCACATCGCCTTTCTTCCCATCTACCTAATCAAAAGTTGACTGGCCTTAACAGTTTTGTCTATCGGGCTTTAAATATTTGTTCTTCCGACAGTTTACTCAAAGCAGAATTAGATTACATTAAATCCGTTGCCATTGATCGACATTTTACAGCTGAAATCGTCGATTCCACTCATAATAAACTAAGTAAACGTACTCAATCCAGGTTTAATACTGTTGTCAATGAAAATTTAATTATACTACCATATTTTCCGAAAATAAGCCATCAAATGTCTAAAATCGTGTTAAAATTTGACTTTAAAGTACTTTATACTCTTAACATAATTCAATTCACAAATCTGAAACATCTAATTTTTAGTTTTTCAAACTGGGGTATTTACATGATATCTTGCGAATGCAATAAAATGTACATTGATCAAACGAAGCGAGCCTTTAAGATCCGTTTGTGGGAGCATAAAACTTGTGTTAAAAATTGTGATATCAATTGCGTTCCGCTATTGCTAACCACTGCTAGTCCAACAACCATAATTTTAATTTTCCGAAGCCTCCATAATACAGAAATGCCATCAATTTTCGATCTTGACTTCTGGGAAGCTTATCACATATGGAAAATTTCAAACAGTTTAGTTAACGATTTGTCCAATACGCCCAACTTTTCAAAGATATGGTTTAATTGTCTATAAATTGTTCTCTTCACACCTCCCCCCTTTTTCTTCTCTAAGTTTGAACTTTTACAGAAGAATTGGGCGATTTTGATTGCTCTCCTTGTGTGTGTGCGCGTGAGATCGACTCCGTAGCTGTTTGTCAGCCGTATGTCACATTTCGCAGTAGAGCTGAAAGGTACGCCTTTCTGGCTTTCTGTCCCCCCACCCCATTTACTCAGATTTTTAATTTTGCTTTTATTTTTAAGCACTAATGATGAGACCTTAGAGGTTTCGAAAGAGCTATATCCTTTTTAAACATATTTATAATTGTGCCTTTATACGTTGTTTCTCTGTGATTTTTTAAATGCTAAATAAATATTTTTTTTCCAACATGATATATATGTTTTTTATTACATATAGGCATATTAGCCTTGAGAGTATGAATCTCAACTTAACTTCTTAAAACTGGATTATATATGTCGAATTATATAAATTTAAATAATGCTTCTATTGCAGCAAAACCTGCAGCTTAGTGAACTGATATATCAGTTAGCGGCGGCTTAATTATAGTATGTCACAAGTTATACAGCATAGAAATGTCAAAATATCATCAATATTCATAAGGAAGTAATCCTTCCTTGAGACTCTGACACAAGTGTTTCATTATGATGATTTTTAAGATTTATGAAGTTTAATGTCCTTAATAAGTTAGGGAACAGAAGATGAATTTGGACCACTTCACTTATTTTCACTTATTTCATTTATCAACAATTCATTTATTATTAGAATATCTGCAAAATATCACTACACGGGGTCAATCTATTCATCTACTAACTAAATAAATCTTAAGAACACAATTTCTTTTTGAAAATCTTGATTTTTATTTTAATTTTAAAAATTTCTCAAAAGTGGTCCAAATTCAGGGACTGGTCTCCTAAGTTGGACCCCAGTCTTCTAAATTAGACCAAACAATATTAGACAGTTAATGAGTAGGGAATATAATTAATTTTATTTAAAGCAAAGTTTACGATTAATGAAACAATCAAACAAAACAACTGCAATGAAATATAATGATAGATAATGAAATCAAATATCTGTAAGTAAGGGTAATTGTTTCAATCTAAATGTTTTCAAAATATAATTCAATGATATAAGTAATTAAGAATAGAAATTATGGAACTAATTACTAGTTCCTTGAATATCATTATGCAACGTAGTAGTTATGCAACGCTTACACATGAATTTCTTTTGTTCATTTTTTATTCCAGCACACAAAACATGGAACCATATTTGTCAATCTGAACATCGAGTCACATCTGCTATTTTCTTTTTCCTACAAATTAGTAAAAAACCGTCATCACTGTCTTGATTTTTCCTTTTAGATTCTGAATCATTAGGCATTTTATTTTTGCAGCAGAATTTTTCTTTACCCTACGTGTGTAGTTCTTCCCTTCTACCATTTTCTTTATAATTTAATTACGTCTCTTTTAAAACTTTATGTTACAATAGCTTTTGTGCGTTGAAAGCTTCCCTTTTGTCGTTTTTTCTTTTGTTTTTCTATTTCAAGGTTTACTTTGCATGGCGAAGATGTTAACACGGATGTTCTTTCGCTCTCTCTGTACTCTGACTTAACTGATTTTGGTAAGGGTGACAGCATATCTAATGTTTCTTTGGTTTTTTATATGGATATAGTAATCCATTACAAAATATTAAAAAAGAAAAATATATTGTCCAAAGCGTACAGCTTTCGAAATTTATTTCTTACTTTTCAAATTTATGATAGTATATCTGGTCCAATTTAAGCAACTCAAGTTGGTTCGAATAAGGCAACTGCGCCATTTTTAAAAAAACTGATAACGCCAAAACTGATAATCTCAATACTAAAAACAAAAACGAAAGCAAAGAAATCCGCATGAAAAATATGTGCAATAAACACGAGAAAAATACAGGCACAGACATCACCGGACTTACGTATTACGCGACTTACATAAATTCGCAGTTATGTAATAAATCTCGAAAATTACATTTGTGAACATACTAGCGCGTTTTATACATATTTTGCATACTTTTGATAATAATTTTATAAATAAAATATATCGATATGAACCACAACCGTAATATAGTTTATATATTAGATAGAATTATGTTTTTATTGATATATACAATCAAATCTATAACAGAACAACTTTATTGTTAGTTATTCATAGTAATAATATGTTTCATAATAAATACAGTTTGTGCTTATAAATGATTATTTAGTATGTAAGTGCTATTCATTTTTCTTACCATCAGCAATTCATGGAAAATAGGTTAAATTAGTCCTCTTTAATTATTTGTTATTTTTAAAGTCGTTTGATGTAGATTCAAAATTATTATGATTCAATTCATCAATGTTAAAATTATAAATTCGTCAAGATATTTAAAAAGTATTCTTTAAGTTTGTTTTTATACTAACGCATGATGCTTTATATATAAAATAATATAAATATGTTGATACATATATATATATATATATATATATGTTACGAAACAATTTAATGGGTGTAGTTGAAATCGTGCTTATTACGTATTACTGGAGTCATACCACATTTTAATCAGCCGTTGGTGATGTTGTGAGCAATCCTATCACTTAGCACAAGCATTGCTAGCGGAGGTATCAACTCTGAAAATATAGCAGCTGTAGAGCGATGATAATATTAGTATAGTCCAATCAAACACTTATTATTTCATTATGAAAACAAGGCAGCTTGAGTGGCGAAAAAAGGCGTATGAAGAAATGTGGGGTTTTCCCAATTAAACACATGGAAACGTAGTCATAGAACAACTGTTTATTCCATCAGAACATACCAACACTGAACAATTCCCGCAGATGAGAAATCAGAGCATTTCACTCGAGCATAAACTAATTACCCATGCTAAATAGATGTTAATTTACGAAATGAATATTCCACATGGCTAAGGACACCGGGTAACAGCTTTTGTAAACAATCACAGCACAAAAATATCTCGTTCTGAGTTCATGCTCTCGCTATTTATGAGAATGCGCGGAGGAATTCCGATTGAAATGACAACTTCAAGCTAAACCAACGAAAATCACGTACGAGCCTCGAAGTGAAGCTGGGATCCGACACTCAGCCAATGGAGAGCGATCAAGAAACGTCACAGGAAAGAATCCCAGCGCCGCTAATGGAATGATTTCGATGTGAAAAGGCTGCTGCCTCGCGGGCGGGAAAATGAGATGAAATAGAATAAAAAAGTAAAAATGGCTTTGATAAATATTCGAAAAATAAGTAACTGCGTTCAGAACTTTACAGTTTGGTAGACAATAAAAATTAATGAAGGGATTAAAAGTTTAGATTATGTTTTGGAATAAATCTATTATTAAGATACGCGTTTTAAAAATATAGGAATTTAGCTAGAAATAAATAATAGAGCGTATTAAAAAAAAAGGAAATAATGAAATCCGGCAATTTAGAATAATTTAAATGAATAGAAAAAGGTAAAATTTTTATATAACATATATATATATATATATTGCAGTTTTTTACAAAATTTTATCAAAGCAAATTACAAGTTCGACTTACGTAAAATTCAAGTTACGTAAAAAATTACGGAATGCATTACTTACGTAAATCGAAGAATGCCTGTATATGAAAGCATAACATGTTACCTTTGTTTTATTCTCTTATGTTCAGTAGGAAAAAATCGATCAAAGCAGCTAATTTTATATTTTTTTAACTGTCTGAAAACAGGCGTGGAAAGTGGAAACTTCATCTAATAATAAACGACATTCTGATGAATCCATTCTAATGAGTAGGAAATCAGCGATAGATGGCGTCTCTTTCTGTAATTAACAGCAGAATTGAAGCTGTTCATTTAAACTGAATATGACTACACTTACCTATATTTAGTATCTATACTTAATACTTACGTATTAACTTATATTTAGTATCAGAACAGTGGTATCAATATAATTTTTATTATATTGCATCACATTAATGCATTACTATTTCATTCATTGGTAATATTTACACTAAAGAACTAAAATTGTTTTAATAGTGCCTTTACATTAGAAATATTTCCAAAAAAAATTGTTTTAATATATATATTGACTTTTAATTTGCAAGTTTTGCAATACAACACCAATATTGCAGAAAACATCATCTTAATATCAGAAATACTAGAAAAAAAATTTGAAAACAGTACTTCTTACTATGGTGCAATATTTGTAAATTGTAAACACAAATATGGCAGCAATCAATCTGGCATCAATCAAATCAGCAGAGCAGTGGTATCAATCTAATTTTTATTATATTACATTACATTAATGCATTAATATTTCATTCATTGGTAATATTTACAGTAAAGTACTAAAATTGCTTTCATAGTGCCTTTACATTAGAAATATTTGCAATAAACTGCTGTTTTAATATATATATTGACTTTTAATTTGCAAGTTTTGCAATAGAATACCGATATTGCATAAAACATCATCTTAATATGAGAAATACTAGAAAAGAAATGTGAAAACAGTACTTCTTACTATGGTGCTATATTTGTAAATTGTAAACACAAATCTGGCAGCATTTTATGCCAATCTTGGCATTATTTGTCAAAAAATATGCAATACAATGTTAGCAAATATGAATTGTTACTACAAAGTAAGTTGCACATTTAATTAATAAATTTTAATATTTCATTACATTAGCAATAATATAATAATCTTAAATTTAATAAAGGGTTCTTCTTATTTTACTTTAAGTTTATATTTCTTGGAGATTAAGATACTTTTAATCTTTAAATGACTCTTTTTAATCCCTTCTTAGTAAGAACTAAAACAGATCATGTATAAACATAATTAAATTATTTTACTAAATATATAAATAGTTTCTGAAAGTTATGCAAACTAAGTTTTCTATGAAGGTGAAGTTTGTTTAAACTAATTCTATTATGATATTAATTGAATGAAAATTCTTCGGCTGTGAAACTTGCGAAATGAAATACTTTGATGTAGAAATTTATTATCAAGATAGTTTAACATATAATTCAATGGTAAAAGTGTTTGTATTAATATTTTCTGTTTTCATGTAAACTACTTTGTTGTATTATTCTTGTAATTCTGATAAATATTTGCATTTTTCGTGGTTTGACAAAATGAATTTTCTGTAATTCATTGTTTTAAAATTTACTAAGAAATTTCAGCAACTATATATGCTGTAATAAATATTTACATACTAAGACTGTTTAACGTTTACACAATACATAACATTTGCATCGAGGAAATTTCTTATAAATATGCTAGATTAGTAATTTATTACATAACAAATGGTAAATTATAAATACAAAATATAATAATAATTTGTGAAGTTTTTTAAGTGGGTTTATGAGACGAAATTTAAACTAGTATGTTGTGGCCATCACAAAACTTTCTTCTATCTCATACTTGCCAATACTTCAAAATTCATTATCACAGTGCATCTATGCTCATCATGAGGATTCTAAAAAGATGAAATTCCGTGCATTAGTTCTTGAGATATTACTGTCCCTAAAATCATATAAATCCATCAAAATGCAGCATAGCAGCGCCATCTATTGGGTGATTTACACCAGAGCCTAATTATCATCAACTTATGTCAATGTCTAACTGAATATGAAGTTTGGGGATAATCCGTGCATTAGTTCTTGAGATAGAGTTATTGCGCAAATGATGACAAATGCAGCATAACAGCGTCACCTGTTGAGCGATTTACACAACCACATAATCGGCATCAACATTTATCAAGGTGCACTTGAATCTGAAGTTTGATGAAAATTCGTGCATTAGTTCTTGAGATAGAGCTATTGCAGAAATCGGGAAAAATGCTGTATAGCAGCGCCACCTGTTGAGCAATTTACACCAAAATGTACAAAATGTCAATTCATATCAAGGATTAACTGATTCTGAAGTTTGGTGAAAATTGTTGCATTACTTCTTGAGATACCGTTATAATGGAAATTCTGAAACTGCAGCATAGCAGCGCCAGCTGTTGAGCGATTTGCACTAAAACACAAACAGCACTAATTTATATCAAAGTATACTTGAATCTGAAGTTTGTTGATTTTCCAAGCATTAGTTGTTGAGACAGAGCTATTGCGGAAATTGTAAAAAATGCAGTATAACAGCGCCACCTGTTGAGCGATTTTTACCAAAATGTTCAAGACTTCAATTTATGTCAAGGACTAACTGAATCTGAAGTTTGATGAAAATCCGTGCATTAGTTCTGGAGATTGAGCTATTGCGAAAATCGTGAAAAGCTGCATAGCAGAGCCATCTGTTGAGAGATTTACACCAAAAACTAATCAGCATCAATTTATATCAGGGACTAACAGATTATAAATTTTTATTAAATCCCGTTCATTAGTACTTGAGATAGAGCGACCACAAAATTTGTGCCACTTACAGACCGACTGACAGACAGACTGACTAACAGATTCACAGACTCACAGACAGATATTTTGTAAAAACATGTTTTTCGGGTTCTCTGACCCCTAAAACGTAAATCCGTCGAGAACCGAAAGTTGGAAATTTTCACGAATCCAATACTTTCTTCTTGTAAAGATAGAAGAAAGTAAAAAAATCATTTTAATCTTTAAAAAATCCTTTTTAATTTTATTGCACCAGTCTATAAAGAGCTTATTTAAAGTAAAAACTGGTACTACAAACAAACTGAACTTTTAATGTAGCATTTGATCTAATATTTTAAAAATAATTTCCATTACGTATATTCGTGTGAAACACAAACAATTCCCAAAAGTTTCGGTATCGTTTTTGGTAGGGGGACAAAAATGTTACCAATAAACAAGTCGTAATTTCTATTATTAATTGGTATGAATAAATTAACGTTTAAGAACTTCTACAATTAAAAATTTTGACAAAGTTTTAAGTTTTAAATAAAAACACACAATTTTGCCTAACTAGATTTAATCTCTGATGAAATTCATGCTAAGATAGCAGCAAATTTCTAGACAGTTAAACAAAACGATTTTGGAATTAAAATTCTTCAATTTTCTGATGTTCTTCAACACTTTCCAAAAATGTTTAAAAGTCCTTATGAATTCCGTTTGTCCGTCTGTCTGGTCTACATGCTCTAACACTCATAAATATACCCGGATTGCCATGAAATTTACATATGTTATTGAGGTTTATACAAAGTTTGTTATTGAAAATGAAGTGTAATCGTTTACATTGCTAGTATAGCGTCTAGAATATACAGTATGTAGAAATCGGTCAGCCCAGTAATACTTCAAAAAGTGCTAAAATATTGGATCCTTTAAATGTTAAATGATTCTAAAAATTAAAGAGTCGATCTTAGCGACATCTGTAGGATATAGTCAAAAAATTTAAGACGGTTTTCTTTAGACGCTGTAATAATATGATTTTACATTGAAATTTGAAATTTGAAAATATACAGCATATGTCGCTGCGATCGGCTCTTTGGATTTGAGCATCATTGCACATTTAAGGGATATAAATTTTTAGCCCTGTTTGGATAGCAGATTTCCGCACTATTTATTAGACGCTGTATTGCTAGTATGCTATTTGAAATATAATAAGACTGACATGCAATACTCAGGTTTACAATTGGAGTATAAAATAAGTAGTATTTATATTTCGTTTTCACGGATGCACAAAACATTTCCATTGCATCATGATAAATAGCGGAAAATTCGGTTTCGATACATTTTAACGATGTTATGACATTTAAAACATAATGGAATTAAGAAGAAACACTGCAACATATTACTTTCTTCTATCTTTACAAGAAGAAAGTATTGGATTCGTGAAAATTTTCGACTTCCGGTTTTCAACGGATTTATACGTTTTAGAATGCCCAGAACACGATTTGATGGTTTTTAGAAAATGTCTGTCTGTGAGTCTGTCTGTCACTCTGTCACTTTGTCACTCTGTCACTTTGTGAGTCTGTATGTGACAAAAATTTTGTGGGCGCTCTATCTCAAGAACTAATGCACAGAATTTCACAAAACTTTATATTTAGTTATACCATGATATAGATTGGACCTGATTAGTTTTTGGTGAAAATCGCCCAACAGGTGGCGCTGCTATGCGGCATTTTTCACGATACCTGCAATAGCTATACCTCAAGAACTACTACACGGATTTTAATAAAACTTCAGATTCCGTTTGTCCAGGATATAGTTTGGTGCTGATTACTTTTTTGTGAAAATCGCCCAACAGGTGGCGCTGCTATGCTGCATTATTCATGATTATCGCAATAGCTCTAACTCAAGAAAAAATACACGAATTTTCATCAAACTTCAGATTCAGTTAGTCCCTGATATAAATTAGGGCTGTTTAGTTTTTGGTGTAAATCGCCCAACAGGTGGCACTGCTGTGCTGCATTTTTCACGATTCCCGCAAGAGCTGTATCCCAAGAACTATTGCACGGATTTTCATCAAACTTCAGATTTAGTTAGTCCTTGACATGAATTGCCGTATAAATTAGTGCTGTTTAATTTTTGGTGTAAATCGCTCAACAGGTGGCGCTGCTATGCTGTATTTTTTGCGATTGTCGCAATAGCTTTATCTCAAGAACTAATGCTTGGATTTTCAACAAACTTCAGATTCAGGTATACCTTGATATCATTTAGTGTTGCTTATTTTTGGTGTAAATCGCTCAACAGGTGGCGCTGCTATGCTACATTTTTCAGAATTTCCGCTATAGTTCTATTTTAAGAACTAATGCACGAATTTTCATTCAACGTGAAATTCAGATATACTTTGATATGAATTGGTGCTAAATCGTTGTTATTTCTTATACTATTTAAATGATTTAATTGACGTGATTTATATAGAAGAAAGTTTTGTGATGGCCACAACATACTAGTTTTTCTTGTAGAATATAAAATGCTTGGCATCTATCGTTCATTTACAGAAAAACGCAAGGGAATCCCGTTAACCCATTCAGGGGAATTGCATTTCTGCTCCAAAAATGTTCAAATAATTAATTCACACAGCAATTTACGAACAAGTTCATTTGAAAATAATCAAAAATTATTTTTCACGTATATTATCAGATCGGAATTGTACTAAAAAATTACTGGCACCATTTTGCAGTTTGGCCATTAAAATTAAGCGTTTGCAGTCTATAAACGGCGTCCCTGAAAGGTTTAAAGGACTTAAAGAGACGCGCTGGTATGCATTTTTAGGTGCGTTTCTAATTATATAAATTGATATTTCAAATTTCATAAAAATCGGTTGTACAGTTTAATTGCAGGGACAGTCAAAATTTTCCGTTCCATTACGGTCAATCGGAAAAAAAAAAAAATTTCATTTTAATGATGTTACAGCCTTTCGAACAAGATGAAATTGATAATGCACTTATGAAGTGCACTGAAATATACACTCAGTACAATATGCGGCGCAAAAATTATTTATAAAAATAGTTATAGTATGAACGCACCTCATTTGCCACATTTGACGTGCATATTCCAACGTGTTAAACTGTTCTTACATTTAGTGTATTACGTTGTGTGCATAAATCCTGTAGTCCATATACCTGGCTGCACCTCATTAACACGTTTACCGCATATCAATAGCATCCATTGAAAACTAATTTTTACTGAGTTATGCGTTTTAAAATTGAATATTTAGAAATCTCATTTCATTGTATGAAACAATTTGTTCGTTATTACTTTCTTCTATCTTTACAAGAAGAAAGTATTGGATTCATGAAAATTTTCGAATTCCGGTTTTCGACGGATTTACACGTTTTAGGGGTCAGAGAACCCGAAAAACATGTTTTTACAAAATGTCTGTCTCTGAGTCTGTCTGTCTGTCTGTGTGTGACACAAATTTTGTGGGCGCTCTATCTCAAGAACTAATGCACGGAATTTAATAAAAATTTATATCCAGTTAGTCTCTGATACAAGTTGATGCTGATTAGTTTTTGGTGCAAATTGCTCAATAGGTGGCGCTGCTATGCTGCATTTTTTACGATTTCCGCAATGGCTCTATCTCAGAAACTAATGCACGGATTTTCATGAAACTTCAGATTAAGTTAGTCCTTGATATGACTTGAGGCTGATTACGTGTTGGTACAAATCGCTCAACAGGTGAAGCTGCTATGCTGCATTTTTTTACGATTTCCTCAATGGCTCTATCTCAAGAACTTATGCATGGATTTTGATGAAACTTCAGAATCTGTTAGTCCTTGATATCACTTGATGCTGATTACGTGTTGATGCAAATCGCTCTACAGGTCGCGCTGCTATACTGCATTTTTTACGATTTCCGCAATGGCTCTATCTCAAGACATAATGCACGGATTTTCATGAAACTTCAGATTCAGTCAGTCCCTGATATGACTTGATGCTGATTACGTGTTGGTATAAATCGTTCAACAGGTGGCGCTGCTGTACTGCATTTTGCATGATTCTCGCAATAGCTCTATCTCAAAAACTAATGCACGAATTTTCATCTAACTTCAGATTTAGTTAGATGTTAACACAAGTTGTTGCTGATTAGGTTTTGGTGTTAATCGTACAATAGGTGGCGCTGCTATGCTGGAATTTTCTTGACTTTCGCAATAACTCTATCTCAAAAACTAATGAACGGATTTTCCCCAAACTTCAAATTCAGTTAGACTTTGACATAAGTGGTTGCTTGGTGGTTTTGGTGTAACATAAGTTTTGGTGTAAAGCACCCAATAAGTGGCGCTGCTTGGCTGACTTTTGCTGAATTTACACGATTTCAGAGATGACCTTATCTCAAGAACTAATGCACGGAATTTCATATCTTTACAATCCTCATGATGGGCATAGATTGCCGCTTAATTTTGGTGTGATAGAGAATTTTCAAGTATTAACATATATGAGATAGAAGAAAGTTTTGGGATTGATACATCCGACTAGTATTCTTTTACTGTTGAAAAGAGTTTCAAAATCTACGCGTAAGGTATGATTTTTAGTTCTTGTTACTTTTATATTATGCCATATTCGATATATTCTATGATTGTATACTCGATAAAAGTAACGGACTTCAATATGGTGTGAATCCTAGAATATAGCTTTTTATAAAAGATTAAATAACTCTGAAAGTAATTGTATAAACAGAATAAATTTATGTATTTAGATCAATTGAATGGTGCAGATTTTATTTTTTGTATTAAATCTGGCGGTTACTTTTGAAAAAAAGTAAAGTTTGTGTTTATTTTAATACGAGGATAATTCACAAATAAAATTTTAAACTATCAAATATTAAACGGCATTATTTCGGATCGGTTGATACCTTTAGTTTTCTGTTGCTGAAACATCTTTGAAAATAGATGGAATTGTGTATCTTGTTTTACCACGACTGTACATTTCATGCTCCTACTATTGTAAGTGCTTGTCAATTTGACGCATTAAAGTTCTCGGGATTTAAAAAATCTATATAGGTCCTTTTAATAATTGAAATAATCCACGTTATTTTATTTTGCTTTTTGTTTTATCATCATTTAGATACAATTGCTTTAATTAGAAATAAAATACATCCAAAGAAGGTGTAGGTGCAGCACTTCACTGATATATTATAATCCTTTGTAGCGTGTTAATATGCAGGTTCTTAAATCCTACATTAAACAATATGATAAATTGAAATATATTTTTTATTATTATAGGAAATATTGTTCAAATGATAATCAGAAATTACCTAAGCAAATTAAATAGAGTAAATCATTAATTGTCCAAGATATGTTACATTGTTTAACACATACCATTTCCATGTAATTTCATATAAATCAATGCTATTATGAAGCATAGAAATGCATGTCTAAAGACAGCTATATAAATCAATTCAGCAGGAATTTCGAACATAATAAGCCTTCGATGTAAGATTTTCTAGTGCAATGGTTCTTCCTTCAATGCTCCTTGTACGAAATGAAATGACGAGAATGCTTCTTGAAATGCATTGTAAATGTTTGGGTTGCCCATATTATTTGATAATTATTCAAGGGACGTTTATTTAACTTATTCTTTGATTTATGTATATATTTTTGTATTTAAAAAAAACAGTTTATCATTGATCAAGAAATTAAACAATAAATACTCGGTGACAGTTCATTTACATAAGAAATGCTTAGTGAACAAGAAATGCTTAGAAATGATATAGTATTAATTTAAGGACAGAGCAATCGGAATAAGCTAGAGGCTTCAAAGATGTATGATCTGAAATTTCCGGATCAAAGTCAACCCCATCCAAACACTGTAGCTAAAATTGTTAAGCGTTTAAGCGAAACAGGCAGCTTCAAGAAACACCCTTGATTAAGTCAGTTCACTGGTTTGAACTGTACCTCTGGGTGATGGTCTAGGATATACACTTGCTCATCCTGAATAAAGTGTCCGAAATATTAGCCGAGAGTTTGGATATTGAAAAAGTCAATTATGGAAATTTTTGAACAAGTAGGTGCATATCATTATCGATCAATACCAGTACAAGATTTATCTCCATGAGACAAATTCGGTCATTTTTATTTTTATAATTTTATTTTAAATAAACAAGATGAGCCCATTCTTTCTGAATGAAATTTTGTGGACTGCTGAATGGTAATTTACAAGAAGTGGACCGTAAATACTCAAAATAATCACTATTGGTCCTTGGAAAATCAAACATTATTCTTCCAAACAGACATCACGTACGTTGGCCCAAAAATGTTTGGTGTGGTATCTGAAAGGCATCCCTTAATTAAACCATTTATCTTCGAGGGCACTTTAACATTTGAAAAATATGTCGATTCTTTTCGTGGACAATTATCCGATTTTTTAGAAGAGTCCGTTTCCTTAGAAGATTTGTTACATTTGTGTTTTCAGGATGATGGCACGCCAGCACAAAAATCAAAGCGACTCACTGCCTTAATAGCCCAGTGCTAAGGGAGCAAAAAAAGGCCCATTTAGGAAATAATTAAGGGAAAGCTGGAAATGGTTTTAATCCTTTCAATTTATGTCTAGACTGAATATGCTACGTTTTCTCCCTCGTACTAGGTGAGCGTTAGGAATTATGCATAGATTTTTAGTAAAAAAACACGTTTTTTTTTTTAAATACCATAATACTATCTCGAAATCACTAACTTTTTCAAAAACATTGTCAATACAAATGTTGTAGAGCTTAAAATTCTGAATAAAATGAGTACCTACACTTAATGCTTTTGCTGAATATTAAGGTCACAAGTCTACTTTAAAAAATTAGCCTCGTGGTCAGAGGGTTGAACCCAGAATTAATTAGGGGAAAAATGGAAATCGTTTTAATCCCTTCAGATTAGGTCTAAAATGAGTATTCTATGTTTTCACCCTTGTACCAAGTGAGCGTTAGGAAATATGTACCCATTTACATTCGAAAAACATGTTTTTCTTTGTTATTTTTAACAATATCTGAAATTGCGACCTTAATATTGAACAAAAATATTAAATTGAGTATTCATTTTATTCAAAATTTTAAGCTCTAAAACATTTGTATTTTCAATTTTTCGATATAGTCAGCTGTTTTGAGATATAGTTAAGGTAATCTGGTCTCTCCTAGCTTGAAGTTCTTGATTAGTGATTAAGGTAAAATTTTGAAATAGAATTGCGACCTTAAATTTGAACAAAAATATTAATGTGGGTACTCATTTTATTCAGAATTTTATGCTCTACACCATCTGGACTGGCAATTTGTTTGATAGACTTAGCTGTTTTGAGATATTCTTAGGTAACTTGGTCTCTCCGGACTTCAAGCTCTTGATTAGCGATTAAGGCAAAATTTTGAAATTAGAATTGCGACCTTAATATTGAACAAAAATACTAATGCGGGTGCTCATTTTATCCAGAATTTTAAGCTCTACAACATTTGTATTGACAATGCTTTTGATAGAATTAGCTATTTTGAGATATTATTAAAAATATTAAGGAAAAACAAGTTTTTCGAATGTAAATATGTACATATTTCTTAACGCTCACTTGCTACGAGGGGGAAAACATAGAATATTCATTTTAGACCTAATCTGAAGGGATTAAAACTATTTCCAGTTTTCCCCTAATTTATTCCGAGTTCAACCCTCTGACCACGGGGCAAAATCTTTAAAGTAGACTTGTGACCTTAATATTCAATAAAAGCATTAATTGTAAGTACTCATTTTATTCAGAATTTTAAGCTCTACAACATTTGTTTTGACAATGTTTTTGAAAAAGTTATTGATTTCGAGATAGTGTTATGGTATTAAAAAAAAAAAAAAAAAAAAAAAAAAAAAAAAAAAAAAAAACGTGTTTTTTGACTATAAATCTATGCATAATTCCTAAGGGGAGAAACGTAGCCTATTCATTCTAGACCTAAACTGGAGGGATTAAAATAATTTCCAGCTTTCCCCTAATTATTTCCGAATTCAACACCCTAACCCCTGGGCTATAACCAGCACTTTTGGATATACTACTATGAGATATGAAGGTCTTATTAAGTTGCCTCATAAATTTACAGATTTGATTCCTTTAGATTTCTTTCTTTAGAGTTTTCTGAAAGAAAAAAAAAAGGATAGTCGAGCACATTTGTCGAATCGTATTTCTATGACATGTAGATCAGTAACATCTACAATGTTGCTAAAAATACAAGAAAGATTTATTGTCTGGATTGAAGTCGAAGAAAAAGAAAGTCATTTCAAAAACGTTTTAAGATAACTTTCATTTTTGGTAAACTATTTTTAGATTAAATAAATTCGTAGCACTTTAAAATGTGTATCATTTTGTACAGAATTGAGACTTATAATTTTTGCTTTATTATGTCAAAATAAAAGTATATTTCAAATTTATTTTTTAATGTTAATTTTACTCTTAACTATTATTTTTAAGTATCTGACGATTATTTATATAACTACTAAATTTGTGTTGACCCCTATTTCGCAGCAAAAAAAGATGCTTCAACTTTAAACAGCGATTAATCGGCCACTATTAATCGTAGAAGAATGAAACTTTTTTGTCTTTTTTCTTAGCGTAAAAGGATATTTTTATTAAGTATAAGTTATAGGAAGGGGGAACCGTATAAAAAATTAAATGCCCTAACTTTTGAGATATTTTTATTCGCCATATTGCTTTTAAAATACTTCTTACCTCATTTAGTTACCTCATTTTAGTTACCTAATTTAAAACATTTCTGTAATTGAAAGTAAGATGTCAGCAAAAAAATCTTGACACTCGAGCCATATTCTCAATGTTCAGATGTTTTATTTTACTTTTTACTGCTTTAAATAGAAGAGGGAGGGAGTGACTTTCTATCATGCGTTAGTAAGGTAGAGTGGTGGTCCTAGCAGATTGAGATGACTCAGCGTTCTCATTTTTTTAGTTCTGGCAGTGGTTTGACAAGAGGGCTTTTTTAAAATTTTTTAATGACTGTCAAGATTTATTTTGCTGGCACTGCATATGCCTATGGCCAAGGCTTTAGTATTTAGCCATTGGACAACCTGTATAAAACTATAACATAGGAATATCTCATCTCTTATAAGTAACAAGTGATGACATTTAAAGTGAGTAGTAGTATTCTTCCTAAAACAAATAACAGTTACCCATATTTCCTCATCGTCCTTAAAATAGGACAGCATACATAATCGGACTTTATGTAAATTCTTTTGAAAATTTTTATTCAAATTAAAGGCAAGTTATCATTCAATAGCCATTTAACGAAACTTTTGTCTTTATCGCAAGTTTAATGTGGTATATATATTTTTTTAATTTTTAAAATTGCCTTTTCTGCCTTTTTAAAAAAAACCTTTTTAATCAATAAGTTCTTTAAAGTTTTGAGATCCTAGAAAAACAGACATATAAATTAACTGAGGCATTATTCTATTTCTTTTGTACCAGTAAAAAACATTGAGAAAAAAATTATCTAGGAGATCAATTTTCCTTGCATTTTCAACTATCCTGAAAATAGGACGATGGTACAATCCACTACTACCTGACCCCCATCATTTAGTAATGGAGATAGTCCTTTCTTTCTTTCCATTCTAAACATTGCTACTCTACAACTAATGCAGGCGTCTAACAGTCTGTCTGAAAGATGCACATCACGTGCAAGGCATCTGTGTGGGGTAAGGAGTAACTTCTTTTCAAACAACAGTTCTTGAAGGCCCTTTACACTTTGAAATTCATCGAATAAAACATACTTTCTCCCTTTTTCATATACTTGAATTTTTCTTTCTTTTTTATTTGGATTCTATACTAAAATGTTACGTAAATTTTCAGCTACATAGGAAACATTGGATTTTTTGTGGAGATTAGATAACAATGATTTAGTCAAATAAAACGATGAATTAATTATTTTAACTTCGGATCTCGATGCACTGAGCGACACTGAGGAGATTGATGATTCATCTACAAGGAAGGTAAAAGAACCAATGTGTGATGAAGAACTTCCAAATGAAGTTTCGGGTAGGGAAGTTTAGTTTCTAATATCAATGAAGAACAATGCGTAAATCCGAAATAAGAAAAATGAGAATAAGCAGCAGCTTATTATGCTCTAGTTCAAAACAAAAATGGTTTCGGCATGTATTCGTAAATGCGTTTGTAACAGTATTAGTTACTTCAGGAAAGTTCAATCAGCTATTTATTGATGACAGTCCGAGCCTGCTTGATTTTCAAAGGCATGTAACAGTTTCACATTTGGGACTTCTTATTCTAAGGAAACCTTCTTTCAGAAAATTGGGTATTCAACAGTTTAATGAAGATTTTCTAAAGCTTAAACATGAACATATTATTGTAAAAAACCCAGAAAATCAATAAAGAAAATCCCAGCTAAAAATCTTTGTAGCGAAACCAACAACTATCTTTTAAAATTCTAACGTTGGACTATGCCTAAAATGACTTCTCCCATTCGACCTAAGTAATAAAGAATATCAGCGAATATAGCATTGTTCTATTTTTAGGACAGCATGTACCGATAGATCTAATAAAAGTTTGGCTTTTTTTTTTTTTTTTTTTTTTTTTTTTTTTTTGTGGATACATATACATAGAGAAACACACATTTAAGATTTCATAAAAAATATTATTTTTTTCAATGTTTAGTACGAAATGGGTTATTCTGTTAATGGGTTATTTATTATTATTAAAACAAGTTAGAATTTGCTCGTCAAACGTGGCAAATGAAGTGTGTTCGTACTATAACTAATTTTATAAACATTTTTTGCACCGCATATTGTAATGAATGTATATTTTAAAGCACTTCATAAGTGCATATCAATTTCATTCTGTTCGAAAAGCTGTAACATCATTAAAATGCACTTGCAAAAATTTTTTCCCATTGGCCGTAATGTAACGGAAAACTTTTGACTGTCCATGTCATTAAACTGTACATCCGATTTTCATAAAATTTGAAATGACTCGACAAAATTATGCAGCAATTATATATTTAAAATTTCAGACCATTCCGAAGGCTGTAACATCATTAAAATGCACTTGCAATAATTTTTTCCCCGTGGCCGTAACGTAACGGAAAATTTTGACTGTCCCAGTAATTAAACCATACATCCGATTTTCTTGAAATTTGAAATGACTCGACAAAATTTTACAAAATTATATATTTAAAATTTCAAGCCATTCAGTTGGGAAGTTCATGCTCTGTTATATGCGGACGGACAGGCAGACAGACGGACAGGCAGACGGACGGACTGAACGACCACTATAGGTGCTACGTATTTATATAATTACGAACGCACCTAAAAAGGGCATGACTATGTGCTAATACTGTATATTACAATGCTTATTAAGTTTGTTTTTCTGTCGACGATATTTCTAGCGAGAAATAAACATTGCGCATTTAGACAAAATATTTTATTTATTTTTTATTTTTTTTATATAGCGCAGAAAACTGACAATTGTTTTTTTTTTTTAACAATTGTCTCTAATCACTTTACGACAAATATGACAAACATTTTTCTAAACTTTTACTTTAAAAATATAATTTTTTATTTCAAAAATTAAAGAATCATTATTTGTAGTTCTCAAAGAAAAACCACACATGAATTTTCAATTTTTCTATTTTCGTATCATGATATTCATTTTAATTTTTCACAGAATTTCCATAATTAAATAATATGAATAATATTATTCGAAAATAATGGTAATAAATTTATTTTGTGGTACTACCCTGGTAACTCTGATTCAAAAACACTTACATTTATTGATATGTTCTTTTATTTTGTGAAAGAGCAATGAAAGATTTTTATACATAATTGTGCTAATGTATTTTTAAAAAAGTTAATCATTACAAGACATCGTTTTACAGTTTTTGTTTCCAAAGAAACTACTTATAATTAACAAAATGTCAGAAATTAATTTTTATTTTATTTTATTTATTTCTTTCTTTATTTATTTTGTAATCTTTTTGAAAAATACCATCAAGGTAAGTATATCTACATTGCAATTTTTGTTACTTTGCATGATTTGTTTTTGAGCAATGAGGAAATGAAAATGTTTCATGTAGAGAAATTTCACTTCAGGTAATGAATTGAAAATATGATATTCACAAAAGTACTTGCTTTTACTTAAAATGAACTACTCTAACGAGGAAATCAGGTAGAAAAAGCATTATTAAAAAGAAAATGCGAAAAAGGCTACTATTCTAAAATTGGAAGATAAGCAAAATTAATGGACATTACTTTTTTAATAAGAATATTGATTCGTTAAATACAATTTAAAATATGCGGAATACAGAGTAATTTATATTGATGGGAATAAATATTCTCCATATCATCCTTACAATATCTATTGACTGTTGTTATTTTCTATGTAAACTAAATGATTTTTCTATTTCAACTTTTTTTTATTTTACGATCCACTAAAAGAGCAAAGGGAAGCATTTATTTTAAATTTGAATAAAAGTTAATAAAGAAATTAAGTACAACTCTGTTGTATTTTTAATTTATAATATAAAAAAATAAAAATTAATACTAACCGCGTTCATTGAATCAAATATTATTTTTAATAAAATAAAAATTCATAATATCATTTATTTCACTTCCGAAAATTTTAAATAAAAAGTTAAAATAATAGTAAAAACAGAAAACTCTATTTCTCTGAAACATTAAAAGATTAATTATTAAATATCTTGTAATTAACTGAATTTTACTTTTTGAGTCTTATTTCCTGTTAAATATATAAACATCCATAGATCAGTAATTAATAAATATCACGAATACAGAAAATTGGAAATTTAATTATTACGAAAAATAACTTTTGTGAATTCTTATCCATATAAAAGTAAACTATAAACCAACCAATAATCATCAGTGTTGAAACAACTAAATTGTATTTATACGAAGTTAACAATAATTAATCATATATCAAACCAGACTGTTATTTCTCCCACGCATGATGCAAGAGATATCACCTGATTAATGTAAAGGGCTAAAGCAACTCTTTGAACTTTATTATTATTATGCTGCATGCTGTTAAATAAGTAACATGTAAAAATTTAAATCACTGCCGAAGGATGCAACGTAACTTGTATCGTAAAATATTCAATTTAATACTCAATACTTAAATATAATCTTAATCAGCACAAATTAGCCTCATAAATAAGAAATCTTCATGTCACACATTAATTAAACACGATTCTTTTCTCAAAATTTAGCGTGAAAGTGAAATATGAATTACATCACGATAAAATCAACTTGGATTTAACAGGCCATACAACTGAATGAGGGATTGCTGCTGCGGAGATGTACAGGTAAGAAACTTACCTGTAATATTTTAGTGCTTGACTAGGGGGCTCTGCTTCCTGCAAGCTAAGCTCGCCAAAACCCCCGTTCAGACACCGCAGAATCTAAAAACACGCCATTCTGATCGGTTTTAAAAATATTAGAGAAGATTGAAACAGCTTCATAAAGCTGCTTTTTTTACGAAAATTTGGCTAAAACCTCGTTTTTGAATACAAGTTACATATGCATTTTTGGTACTACTTAGTTATCCCGTCGACCAAAAATCTATCACCTAACTACAAGATTAAATGCCAATAATGGTTGATCGTAAATGTCACATTCACTTGACTTTTAGCAAGTTACGCGTGTTTACGTCATCAAATGATATTTATTTCGACATATTTATTAATGTTATACTATTTTATTTGTTCTTTCGTTATTTAAAATAAAAATTATGTCAATTTGTATAATTTGGCGGGTGGTTTAGCAATTTATATAATTTGGCGAAATGGGTCGACGGAATATTTAAGTAGTACCGTATTTTTTAATTATTTTCTATTATTTTTAAAAGAAAATAACCAAAAAAATAATTAATAACTATAGAACAAAACAATATATATTATTTTAAAGAAGAAAATAAAAGTAAATAAACATTTATTATTAAATAAACAACAATAACCGGGTTACCATGGCAATCAAACGAATTAGGTACGTACTAATTAGGCGTATATGACATCTTTGCCTAATATTTTTCTTTTCGTTTTGTTTTTTAAAAAAAGAAAGAAGTGAAAGCCATCAAATTTAAATGTTTCAGTTTTAAATGACAGTTTTGTATTTTAAATAAAATGAATGAAAGGATTATATTTTAAATAAAATTAATGAAATACAAAAAAAAAAAAAAAAAAACGACCGGAAAAATGTTTGGCGATTTATCCCCTGAGTCCCGCTAATATAAAAATACTGGGTTCTTGATTTCTCTATCAGAATCTTTCGATTTGGCGAAAGATTTTTCAAATTAATTGAATTATGAATAAAAGTAACATGATACATTTCTTAGCATACATTTAAGGGAGGTCAAACTGGTCGCCAAATTAGTTTAAAATAATAACCTTTTCTAAAGTATGAAAAAAAATATATGTCATGATTAAAATTTGAGTTGCCTTCATTAGAGAAAAGTACTTAAAATTCGAAAAAAAATTAATATCTCGAAAACTAAGTCGAATTGAAATTCTAATACCAGTTTTGAAATCTGCGGATCAATACGGATTTTTGGTGTTAATTTCATCGCAAAGTATTCCATATGTTAGGAGAAATCGCCGTGAAACATAATCAGTTGTTTAATCAGTCGTTTCATAGAATCGTTTCATAAATTCGTTTCATATTATCCGTTTCATAAATTCGTTTCATTAGGATTTTTATATATAGGGTAGATATATTAATATAGGCTAGATTAATCAATTTACTCTGTTACATCTAAATATTAGCGCGCGTGGCCTACTGTATAAATAGAGGCGGCATTTTTTGTCAGCATTTCCTTAGTTTAAAAAATCCATATGAGAATTTTGAAATTCATGTTCTTTTACTTCGTATTATTTGTTATTTATAATATTACGAAATTCAGTAGAAAGTTATCAGAATTTAATTTGTTGAATTATGTTGCAAATATTTTATTATTACAATATCAAAGTATAAGTAACAATTTAAAAAAAAATCCCTTCCGGCTCGGGCCTACAGGCGGAGGTAGATTAAGAAGTTAAGTACTAAATTCACCAACAAAACTTAAATCAAGATTAGAGATAAACCCAGTTCCTTCTCTAAGAATGAGCTCTAGGGAGCTAAACATTTTGTGAAAATTCTAATATACACGAATACATACATGCATGTATATGGAATAGGTTTAAAAAAATAGCTAAAGCAAATTCAGAGAACCTCAAAGTGTTAAAATAAGTTAATAATATAATGAATATTTCCATAGTCGGGTTTTTATCATGTTTTAATAAGTTTCTTCAGACTCATAGGACGTTACATATTCATCTGCTGAGGTCCATTTTATTTCCAATATGACGCAATATATATATATATATTTTAATTCGTCAAACTATTTATTTCATTTTGAGTTTTCATGCGGAAATCTTGCTCTAGAAAACTTATGACGTTGTATTCAATTTGTTTTCAATTCGTCAAATTATTTATTTAATTTATTTTCACGTGAAAATCTTGCAATAGGAAAGCAATTGTTGTGGTGAGAATTTTATTGTTTTTTTTTTCAATTGTTGGCAATTGCTATAACGAAAAATATTTATTTTTTCATGTCATTGTTGTGTAAGAGCTGGTTTATCAGAATCATGTTAAGATGGTATTTAAAATTTTGAACCCTCCCCATTTCCATTCCCTTGGTCCGATTTTGCCCATTTTCAATCCCCGCCGAGATATTAGCCATCTCAAAGTTGTTGGCAAGTTTGAAGACGATCCGAGTATAATTGCGACTTTTATCGTGCGGACAAAATTTAGTACATACATACACACATATATATATACATATATATATAAACTTTTTAGGGGGGGGTGGTTTTGGGTTCCTGGGGTCGTATAATGAAATGTTATGAAGGAATTTTTCAAAAGTTGCACCATGGTAACGACTGCAATAGCTAGGATTTCTTACGAAATCTACCTAAAAGAAAAAAGTTAGGATCTCAACAGTACCGCAATGAAACTTTGGAAATACAAGCAAACATATAAGTAGCTAAATAATTATTTTACAAGAAAAATTTGGAATGTAGTTCACGAAAACATTTGAAAAACTAGTATTTTGTTAGCATTTCAAAACATTCTTCTAGACAAATAAAATTGAATAAATTATTTAATTAGTACAAGAAATTACATAGATTCAGCAAAGAGAGTGAAACTTCACTTAAACGAAGCCTCTATTTAACGAAGTTGTCTGTTTAAAGAAATTTTCTGCTGAACCGTGAGTTTGAGCACCATTAAGATATTAATTAATCTCCATATTACGAAAAATATATTCTTATTACGAAGGAAGTTTATTCCACTTATCACAACTGAATATCCTACTGACGATGACATATTGTAAACTGTAATAAAATGTAGTGAAGAAACTACGGCGAGCGATGGAGATGATAATAAAGGAGTAATTGAAAGAGCTTCAAAAGAAGAAATGCTAAAAGCCTTCGACGCAATAAGGAGATTCCAGTTTAGGAAAATGCTACAGATAAATCGTTCGGATATTTTCTTAAATGCAAACATTTTTATGCATAGTTTATTATTATATAAGAAACCTGTAAAAAGTAACATTAGATTTTTTTTTTTATTTTAAGGATTTGTTATACTGAGAAAAAAGAGAAAAGGTACGGTATGCTTCAGTTTATGTTTACCTCTCTTTATCTATCGGTCTCCTTTCAAAAATGCCTTTGCTCATTATAGCAGCTAATCTTGAAAGTATTCCGTAAAGCAACTCCCCTTGGGAAACCTTGGAAATGGCGTGCAGGCCCGACTACTTTATAGGTTTCGAATCCCGTGCGTCCCTGTGGTCGACTGCGGTGAAAACCAAACGTAGGGGCCGCTTTACTCCTTAAGGTGGTGGGGTTTCTATCGCTACGACCGGACTCCACACGTTTGGACTCAGGTGCTGTGACGTGCGCTGTGCAGTGCACCTCCTTGAAAGATTGCGGGTTGACGGCAGCATCACTGGGCAACCCGTCTCGCGTCAGCACCGCGATTCATGGGCTCTTCAGAAGCCTCTATCGTCGGACGAAGGATCGCCATTTCGCAGTGAGAGCTAGTTTTACCTCTCTTTATTGTGTGTGTTTTTAGACGTAAATCTAATAAAAATTTTCTCATATGTGTACATTGCATAAAAAAAATTACTGCCCGAATTAAAATGCATTTTTCAGATATTTCAATTTTATGTGCATTTTTCATTTTATGAAAGCATATTTTATTATACCAATTTCAGGAATTTAGTTGTGTATATTTAACGAATGTAGATGTATATTTAACGAATGTAGATGTATATTTAACGAATTTTCATCATATCGAATCGTTTCAGTGTAACGATAACGCATCATTAAATGGAAGTTTCACTGCAGCTGTTTTCTTTTCTCACTATCTCTTAGATGTCTGCAACCAAACTTGAATGGCCCCTATTGTATTCCCATATTCTAGATGCTTGAATGCTGGTGATATAAGCATCACATAATCGAATAAATCATGGTTTTTTGGCACCCACATTATCGTCCAAAACTAATAAGGAACAGATGACATAAAGTGTAGAACTTCATACGGTATTTCATCCTATTCTACACACTAGTTCATTAGTTATTGTGACCACAAAACGTGTGCTACATACACACAGATATGCAGACATACCAACAGACATTTTGTAATAAAAGTCCAATAGTTTTCAAGATCTTGAAAAACGTACAAATCTCTCAAAAATAAGAAATCGAAATTTGTCAGGAATCCAATACTTTCTTCTTCTAGAGACTGAAAAAAAGTAATATAGGGCTCACTAGAGAAGAAGGTGACTAAAAAATACAAGTCACCAGATAAATTTATGGCTAATATAGATCTTTTCTTTAAAAAAAATCCATCCAAAGAAATTATGAAAATGCCCTCTTAAATAAGTGATTTGATAAGAATATGTTTCCAGTTAACCAAGTGCAACATTTTTTGACAAATGGATTTTATTTTATTGGACTTATTGAATTTAATTAACAATAATTTGTTACTGTTATCTAAAACTTATCTTTGGTTTTTATTATATCTGTTGAGTGATAAATCAATCTTTTGATTTCAAAAAGTTGTCATGATGCAGATAAATAAGTTTACAGGATAATCATGAAAATAGTAAAATATCATTACAACGGTTCAAGCCCGAGGTCGTGAAAATTGTAATTTTAGTATGGATTTCGAACATGTATGATTCATTTCAATTTATAATTATTTTTTTTAAATTTCTGTAAAAGATGTATTATTTAACAATATAATATACAGATTACTCAAAAATATCATTAGATTTAAAAAAAAAAGCTGAATAAGCTTACCAAAAGGCTTAAAAGAAAACGGAATTAAAACTACTAAAAGCACTGTTGAATATGAATAAGTATAACTCCAATATCCCACTATATATGTTTAAAAAAGAAAAAAAAAATATTATCTACTTTGACTAAACCCCAATTTTGGATATGAATATATTTATCTAATATATAATTCCGGAATTTCACACTAGAGGCATTCTCACAAAATTTTAACTTTCAAGAATAAAAATATGGTGAAATTAAATTTAATAAAATAACATTTCAAACTGATTGACAGATATAACTGATAGCCTTAATGATTCAGAATAAAGAAAAATGGTCAGCAGCGAAATTATCTTTTATTTAACTGAGATTTAAATAAAACTTGCGAGTTTAATTCTCCTTACAATTTTACCACTATGTTTAATTCTTCTAAATTTTTACTTATAATGAATTTGCATAGTACTCAAAGAACATTCAAATAAGAAATAATAACAATGTAGTATTTTTAGTACAAAAATTGGGTATAAAATTCTCTTAAAGATGTGTTAAAGAAGGGGCGGTAAGCAGTGGCGTAGCCAGGATTTATTTTCGGGGGGGGGGGGGTCCAGAATTTTTCCTTCAGGTTATATATATAGTAAAACCTGTCAAGATGGAATTGTAAACATGCTGAAAAATTCCGTTTTACACAGGTTTTCGCGTTGCCAGGTGTATTTGTACAGTATTCTTTTCCGTAGCACTATGGAACATTTCTGTTTTCGACAGAATTCAGGCAGGTTCCATTTTTACAAGTTTTGTGTATTTATATAAATATACTTCTTTATGTCATATGAATAGAATAAAACTTGTCAAAATAGTAATTGTCTATAACAGAATCCTCTCTTTAACGGAAGCATTACGTGGAATATGAATTGCGATACAATTAAATTTGCTGAAAACCTGTCTGAAAGGGGATTTTCATCGTTCTTTAGTGAAATACAGTGAAACCTGTGAAAGCGGAATCTTTCTATAACAGAATCCTGTCTCAAACGGAAGAGTTTCAGAATCCCTGTGAAATGAACAATAAATCTTATTGAGGTAGTGTTTATTAGAAGCATAATAAATTACACTTCTTTCTATGGAAGCCTTTCTAAAATGGAGCTTTTTACCAGTCCTTTGCAATGTTGTCTTGACTGTGTATGTATAGTAGAAGTATTTCGAGTAACTTTAAGAATTTAGCTATAACCTTATTTAATTTCTTAATTAAAAAAAAAGCATGGATAAAAAATGTAAGGCCAATCTCTATAACTGCAACTAATAATACATTGAAATTACATTAATATTTACCAATAAAAAAGATTCACTATAATGTAAAAAGCTGAGCGCATACTGAAGAGTTAAATTTAATTAACCCATTCGCTGTCATCCACGAGTATACTCGTGGCTTTAATTTATTAATTACTTTATCACTACAATTTTAGAATTTAAAAAAATGCCTCATTTATTAGCAGAAATTTTGCTCTATTAGTAAAGCAAAATTTACCTTTCTGAATTTGTGGTAGCAAACGACTTTAAACAAAAAAATTGAAAATTCTTACTTTATAGTTTTGGTAGTGAATGGGTTAAATCAATTTTCATATTACATGACATTTGCCTACAATAAAGTTAGGACCAAATGGTAAAGTTTAAAACAGCAATTTCCATGTCTAATTTCTTGCCATTGAATTAAGAACTTGTGCTGCAATAGATATTTGATAATGATTTCACATAAGTCTCAATCGCATGAGCGTTCATGCGATCTGCTGCCCTCCCCATTGGAGTTTTTGAGATAACCCAGAATGCATGAACATTAGCAGCAAGTTTGATTTTTCTGATATTGTTCTTACCGTGACAAATTTGAATTGAGAAATTCACAGCAAATATCCCGCAATTTTCCTCATCACCCACTTGCATGAGTAGTTTGTTGTGAAACTGATGAACTGTCTTTAATTCACGAAAGTGACGAAAGCAAAAAATCCCTCTGTTGAAAGAAGAGACAATCAGAATACAGGCAGAAATTGCTAAAATTTTATTCGATAGGCACAGCTTTTTCTAAACGCTATACTTATTGAATACCAAAAAATGCCCGAAATGAAAAATACAAATATTACCCAAACTTGTTTATGGTGATAAAATCGATGCTTTCAACTCCTGACGGCGCTTTCGCATCAATAGACTTGATCAGGTCTATGGACCAGTTCGAAGGGTTTAAACTTATAGTGACATGGAAAGATTACTACTTTGCAGTAAGTTTGAATATTTTTTCTTACTTGTTTGCCGTTAGTTTGCAATAAATTTGATATAATATGAATTTAACTTGCACGACAAGTTAGCTGCAAGTTCAAAATGTAGTGACATCGGCGTTTGCGTTATCTTGCTGCAGTCTTGTTATGAACTTTCAGGCTTGTGATGCTGAGGTTACTGCAACTTTTCAGGTTTTCAGAGCAAGACTGTTGCAAATTTTCTGCAAACTAAAAATGCTATGTGGGAAGATTTTAACTTTAAGAAAAAGATCTTGCATTTTCAGTTACAGAAACTAGTAATGTAAGAAGCACACACATCACATACAGTTCATGCTGGAAAAAGCAGTTTTGTTACAATTGTCTTATTTAGCAATAATTCTTTTGGGTTTCCATGTTTCATGTCTCGCCACTTTTGATACCATATTCGATCTAATAGTTGCGTCCGATATCTGATCGTCTTTAAGGAAGTTAAATTTTTGTAATAAGTTTAATTGTGATGGATTAGCACTTCTTTGGAAGTATTAGAATGTGTAAAAAATGGTTCATGGTGGTTTCTGTTTTTGTACTTCTTAGCCAATTTATTTTAGATGGTTCGAAACAGTTTTAGAACATTCTCCAAGTTCAGCAGTAAGCTTCGGACGGGTCGGATTTATGCAGCTCTGGAAGGGACACTGACAGAATTCCGTGGAAGGGGGTAGCGCCCTTCTAGACCATTAATAATCACAAAATTCCGAATCTTCCGATTGCACGCTTAAAAAACTTGACAGGAGGATCAAGAACCCCATCTCTGTATATTTCAGCATTCACAGTTGCACTGGTAAAAATGTGCCGATCACTGCGGCGATTTAAAGTGATGTCCGTCCATACCATGATTCCACGACCTTTGTATCGGTGACTTTCACGGATGTTTGCAGCCTTATTGCGTGTGATTTTCTCCCTTCATATGGTAACTTTGTCTGTAGTAACTCTCTCAACAAAACCGGGATTCATCGGTAAAGACAACTCGGCTCCAGTCCGTGGTACTCCAATGACGATGATCTCTGCACCACTTTAACCGAGCGCATTTCGCTACCGGAGTTAGTGGAACACAACTCATGGGTTTCCTTGCATGTAGACTGTCACTCACAGTAAACCAGGATAGTCGAGCTCTTGTTGCTGCAGAAAACGCCCTGCAATCTGAACTGACGTCAATTGCCTATTTCTTTTAGCAATCGTTGGCAAATTACAGTCCGGAGAGCCTATTGTAGTGCATTTTTTACATTGACCTGGTCGTCTGTGGACATTATAACAGTGTCTTTAAACCGTTTCCAGAATCTTGACATGAAGCTTTTGGCTATTTTTAAGTCTGTACAGACCCCTAAGAGTGTCTGTCTTGCTTCCATTCTCCCTATCGCACACAATTCTCAAAATCGGTCAAATGTCTTCTGGACGACATATTCCACCTACTAGAAGCAAAAGTTTTACCTAATTACACGTACAATCCTTAAAATTATACTTCAAATTCCCCACATGCGCTACTTTTCACACATGAACCGAAAGAACGAATTGAGGCTGAAAATTTTGCACGTATTTCTGTAGCGAATGTTAATCCTCTTGGACTACGTGATAACGTTGACATTGAGTTACCTTTCTGGAAGTTCCCTTAATAGAATTAACATAAAGCAGCTTTTTACGGTTGTTCCTTTAATTTTTCTCTCCAGTGTAATTTTGAAATGGGTAACAAATAACCAGTCCAAAAATAAAGCTGCTTTTATTAATTGTAGGCAGCAGATTTATAGTAATTGTTAATATTGTCCGGTATAAAGTGAACAAAGATAAGGGTCACGAAACTCAACCAATGTACCGTTATTGCGTACGTATAAACTCGTTCTTTCCCATAAGTGTCGACAACAGAACCCCATCGAAGTCCAAGATAAAGAAGTTTTACGTTTAATCTAGTTACAGTAAATTTGTGTAAACGGAATAGCAGGTATACTTGCATAGTTATCCTTCCGTCTCGGTACATTAATGTTTTTGTTTATGAGAGGATTCCGTGTTCAGAAAACCTGCCAAGAAGGTTTCACAATTGGAATAATTTTCATTTCAGATACGTTTCAAACGTTAGCAAGCACAAATATATAGTGTTGTTTTCGTCGAACATTGAATTGTTTTCCTTTGGGATAGGTCATCTTCACAGATTTTCCTGTAATAGATTTATGCTCTTCAGAGGTGGTGTTATAGCAGTGGTTTTCAACCTGGGGTAGCGTACCCCTGGGGGTATGGGAAAATACTATCGGTAATGGCGGAAGTCACAAAAATGTTAGGAATATCAATGTAATTTGCATCGATTTATTATATGGTTGTGATAATAAGATTACTAATCAAAAAAAGCATGTTTACGTTATCTCCTTGAGTGGAGGGGGAGAAGGGGAGGCGTGTTTATAAGAAATGAGGGTACTCCGAACTGAAAAACCTAAGAAAGTGGTACATGAAAAAAAAAAGTTTGGGAAGTGAGTACGTTTTAGCAGTTTTAAGGGATACTGTGAAAACGGAAAGTGTTTATAACGGAGACATGCCTAAAACGGAAAAGTTCATAGCCCCGAAGAAAGACATACCTTTGAATTATACCTTCTAAGATGAATACCTATCTAAAGCGGAATTTTTTATAGATCCTTTGTGATTCTATCTTAGTAGTTTTTTCTGTTGTATTTGTATCCATGATTTAGTAAACCAGGTCTACTTTCGGGGGGGGGGGGTTCGGACCCCCTGGACCCTCCTTGGCTACGCCACTGGCGGTAAGGGAAAAAAGGGGACGGTATATGGGAAAAAGGGGCGGTAAGGAAAATAAGAGGGATGATAGGGATTGGACGCTAAAGAAAATTACCACCTATATTTAGTCAAATCATGTTAAGACAAAGTGATAGCCACAATGTTCATTGATTTTTAGAAACAGTTACTTACACTGGATTAAATGAAGTTAAAAAAAAAACCTAAAAGAATCTAAAACCCAGGGACACAGTTAAAAAAATAATAATTTTATATGTGTGCAGGTTAATTTTCTACTACATATTTATATAAAACAATAATTCCAGTTTCAGAAAAAATTGCATCGAATTACCTTTATTAAAATAATTTTATACAGACCACTCCAAACTTAAAAATCAGTATGAGGGAAACGGGACTGTATAGGAATTTCGTGGTATATTTGGACTTCCAACATCGTCCAAAACTCATTTATCTAGTTAATATTGTTATGCAGTCATGCAATGGTATGTTTTCCAGTAAAAGAAATAAAAAAAACCTAGAATATGTACTAAAATAAAACTTATTATTCAGGGACTTAAAAGTCAAAAAATTGTAAGAATGCCTCACGAATTTTCAAAAATTGCAAAAATTTACAATAAAAAGATATTTTAAAGTAATCACAATTTAACAATTCTAAATCTATAAAATTATAGTAAGAAAGTGGCGCGCAAGTTTAATATATTTTAATATTTTCTTTTTACGAAGAAAATATTAAGCAAATTAAAAGTAACTTTTGACTTCAGAGAAAAATATTTAGCAAGACAAATGTTCCCACTTAAAACTTTTCTGTCTTCTTGACAGAAGATCATAAATTATATATTCTAACTTTTGATCTGCGAATTCTTTTTAGACATAATGATATCAAAGATTTCACAGATTTGAAGTTCTAGATAAAGAGAACAATAAAACAGAGAAACGTTTGAAGTTTCAAAAATAATGGGCTTTCCCTTAAAATTATGTAACAATATGTAGATAAATTTAAAATGTAGAACAACTAAAAATGTCGGGAATAAAATAATTCAATCTAGATGTTTTTCTAAAACTCTGATAGTGTAGACAATCTTTCAAATGTATCTGAGCTCTTGGTCTAAATTAGATGTTTCATTATTGCTTTAAAAAGAATATTGAGTACATAATATAATAAATAGAGCATAAGACAAATTCTTATTAGGAAACCAGTTTTATTCTTGCCTCATATAATTTTGAGAATTTTTCTCATAATGTTAAGTATTTTTTAGATTAATACATACATGCATTTGAAATGCATTCGTTTTATGACTTTCATGAAGTTCCTTGCAAATAAATAATACCTAGATATTTTTAATTTATTGATTTATCAAATCTACGAATGTGTATAAATGATGAATTTTGAATAGCCATAACTTTTCTCAAATATTACGGGGTAGCATTTTCTTTGACAAATAGAAAATTAATTCAAATAAACTGTAAATTTCGTTAGACATTTAAAATATGCTTTTAAAAAGTGGTAAATATTGCGCTCTGGGGACGTTTCAGGAAATTTTACAAAACAATAAATGCAATAATTTCCTTATAATGCAGAATTTTACATTTTGAACATTCTAAACGTGCTGATTTGTTTTTTAAACTAACTTAATTTTCCAATTGTTTATAGCAATTTTCAAGTTTAAAGGTTTAGATATTAGGTTAGGGCAAGTTATATTATACATGTGCATGTTGCAAAAACAATATGGGAAAAATATACATTCAAAGGATTTGGTTACATGGCTGATTGAATGATCAATCTTATTTTCAAAACAGAGGCTGAATGGCAAAAAAATTTATTCCAAAAATTTAGTTCTGCGTTTATTGCCAATCGTACAGACAAGTGAAGTCTTTATCTGGCTATAAGATCTGTTAAGAATGATATTCATACTACATTAAATCACGTCAAGCATAAAGCATTAAAAATAATTAAATAAAAACAATGAAAAATAAAAATAAAGTGCCCAGTTAAACTGATGGAATTGAGCTCAGAGGATTTTCACACTTATTGCATATTATAATCTTATTTCAAAGAATAATGCCCCTCGAAAAATAAAGAAATCGACAAAAAACATTTATCTAAATTTAGGGGGTGGGAGTTAGCACCCTCATTTCCCCATTTTATATTTATTTAATGAACCTCCAAATTTAATCAGGGAAGCGCCTTTTCAGAATAAAACGTGTAAAACCTTCGACTTACAGGTGGAAGTGGTAGCGTGGAACTTCAGTCAAGCGGAGGCCCAAGTAATATTTAAATCAAACGATTTATTTAAATCACATAAGATAAATTAATATTTCTTGATTAATACTTGCAATACAACTATATTATATTTTCTGGGTACGTTACAGCTGGCGACAATGTTCATTAAAGGCTTAATGTTCAGAGTATAGGATTAGCATTCAAATTCTACTGGATTCTTTCTCGATATAAATCCAAAATCCTGTCACGATAGTCTCGTAAGAAACAGCTGCCTCTGTTTTCTTGTGTATACCAATCCGTTGTCAACTACTCATAGCTCACGGCTTCCACCAGAGAAATCTTACCCTGCCCGATCCGGCAGACTGCTTCGGAACCTGTCCGAAATCTCAGCCCCAAACTTTTTGAGAGCAACTCCCTCCTTGGGATCCCAAACACATCTTCCCGTTAACTTCCTTTCTTAAAACCAATGCTATCTATATCACACTCAGGACCCACTCAGTGTCTAGGTTGAATGACATCACTAACAAGCTTCAATCTCATAGGCCAAGACTACCCTCGCTGCTAGCGTGAGAAAATTTCGCATCTAGTTTCATTTTTAAATTGTCCTGGGAAAATATCGGCAAACTTGCTACTTAAAAGGGATTCCGTAACTCCTCTTTTTTTCTCATGCTTTTATTCTTTTCAGTCAACCTTTAAGATTGGTTTAGATGGATTGATTCTTTTTATAATTTCCTGCAGAACCTTGAGACTTGGAAAAATTTTGAGCTGTTATGCTTATACATTGCTTTTCCTATCTAGAGTTCTCTTTTGAAAATATATGGGGCTTTTTTTGTGAATTACATTGGATTCTTCACAATACCCCGCCTTTAAATGATATTTCGGCTGCAAGACGTAATATCTGCAAAGAAAAGGTTAGCTCATATATTAGAGTGGCCCTCCTTTATATATCTCACTCACCTCTTTCACAAAAAAACTTTTTATACAATTTACTTTTAACTTACTAATGCTGAGTACATTTGATTATGGAATTTCACTTTTAAAAGACAAAACACATTTAAAATTTTACACTATGACATCTACACAAAGTAAGATGAAATTTAATATGTACACTTAGTTAAATCGAATTCGACTCATTTATGTACACTTAGTTAAATCGAATTCGACTCACTTGATCCGGCGCTAAATTTCTAAATGCTAGAGCCTGTCATGTGAAGACCTATTTCTATATTTAGGATAGTGTTTCGGACGTGAATCTTCGTTTGTCAACATATTTATTTTCTCCGCGTTTTTTCCTTGTGGTTTTTGTCTATTTACACGATAATTTTGCAACTTTTCGTGTCTACCTGTGGCGCTTGCCACACAATAAGCCGTGGACATTTTAGAGTCGCCCGTCCTCCGACTAATCCGTCTCGTAACACTTTTGCGCTCTTTATTCCCGTCCAAATCCTTTACTAGATTTTCTGACCTGAGATACTTTTATTCTCGTTCTTTCTACGCCAAAATTCTCTTTTGTTCCTTCTCGGTGTGATGTTCACGGACATATCCCTTTGGTTATCCGATCTATCTATACTTTGACACGCCTTATTTACCTGTGTTAAATCCTCACACTCATAATGCGATTTTCCTAACACCTTTTTCAGTTTGACTTCTCGTATGGGGCAACCCATCTCATGGTCCCCTTTGACATCTTTCTTTTTTCTTTTATTCGATCCTAAAACCTGATCTTCCTTTCTCGTGGGTGATACGGTATTATCCTTCCTTCCCTCCCAATTCTCATATATCGTTTTTGACCGGGTACCTCCCATTTCCTTTCTTTCTCCCAAGTTCAAGCTCGTCAATTTTGAGTTGTCCTCTCTCATCTTATTCTCGTCCCTTCGAGAAGGATTCCCGTTTTCGTGTTTCGCTTTCGCTTTGTTATGGATGAACACTGCATCTGAAATCTGCATTTTTTCCCTTTTAATATCATCAATTAATTTTTGAGTTTTGTTACCCAAAATATAGTAGGACAAATTCGTCTTTCTGTCCGTCTCGATAGCTTTTGTTTTTAGGCTCCCGAGTCCTTCAGTTTTCAAAACAACTTCGGCGGTCGGTAAGAGACGAGTATTGTTCATTAACGGCTGTCTAACTCGAATGGTGCCACCGTCTAATTGATTGGGTTTAATAAATTTCCCCGAAATAACATCATAATGACTTCCACTATCTCTTAATGTTGTGCATTCTCTTCCGTTGATTAGCGCGCGGCTTAGATAAGGCTTAAAACTTTCTTTAAAATTTGTACTTCCGCTAATATAATGAACGCTGGTAATTTGCTCTCCATTTCTTTTGTTTTCTGGAATATTGACCTTCAAATGGTTTGGGCTCGAGCAAATGAAACACCTAATAGCCCTTTTTCGCTCAAAGATTTTTTTCCCTTTCTTTCTCTATATTTCGTTCTCTCCAGTTAGTTTTGGTTTCGTAATGCCCCCCTCTCGTTTCGTCTTCATTTTCCCTTTTCTCATCCCGCGAATTTTCTTCGAATTTTAGCTTTTTGTTCCACGATTTTTCTTACGCCCCTTTTATAGTTTCGTATTCGTCCAGATCCTTAGCTAGTGTTCCTGGATCTTTATATTTGGCCCACGAATCTATAAAATTTTCCCTTAATTCCGCTGGAACACGCCTCTTAATCTGTTCGGTGATTAGCAAATCTTTTAACTCTTTAAAATTAGTAACCTCAAGACCATTTAACCACCCTTCTAGAAAGCTATTTAGTTCAAAAATGAGGTCTTTCCACGGGCTGTTCTGGTCTCGTAAATGTTTATATAATTTTTGTATATAAGCCCCGCCACTCAATCTAAAGCGAGCTAACAGGATTGACTTCACATGTTGAAAAGTTGTCAACCCGATCTGTCGGTTCGCGCAAGATCAATTCAGCTATTTGTACGGGCAACAAAGCTAATAAATGCGTGACCAGATCCTCATTTTCTATCCCAGACCTTAATGCCTGTCGTTCAAACAAGTTTAAAAATAGAGTTATATCCGAACGTTCTGGATCAAAACGATGCATTATAGTTTTTAGCGCTAATTTAGGTCTTTCCGATCCGTTACTGGAAGTCGAGTTACGCCTCCCTGAATTTTGCGTTAATTTTAATTGCTATAATTGAAAATTTCTCTCTTTTTCTTCCTCTTCTTTTTCTTTTTTCTCTCTTTCTAAAAGAAGTAGATCTTCCCTATCTTTCACTATATATCCCACTTGCGTTAATGCAAAGTCGGCATTATAATCGTCCGCGGCCTCTATCTTTTGGATAATCGTCGCGATTATGTCACTTTCTTCTATCTGAACTCCTAATACCTCTGCTAAATTTTGCAGATCAGCCTTTTGGCAATATTTCAATGCCGTTATTTTCGCCATTATCTATCGATTTTATATTCCTACCGATACTACAAAGAGAACCTAACGATTTCCCTCTTTATTTATTTATTTATATTTTTTTTTTCAACTACCCCAGAAGATGTGAATTTGACACTTCACCGAGAATATTCTAACCTTATCTACTGTTATAAAATGGTTTTCAAACGTATTCACAATATACATAAATAAATTAGCAATACTATAATAAATTTCAGACATTCTACGTTTTAGTGTTAGTTTCGAAAAAGAAGTATAATTTTTCCACTTTTTACATTCCCTACACCCACAAAGTATAGAACATAAAAAGAAATATTTCCAAATGCTATAGGTAAACAATTTTTCCTATTGTACTCAGAATTGAACACTCCTTGCAACCTTTTCATATGCTTTTTCTATTTTGAATAAAAGTGTATATTTAGGAAAATCAATCGTTAAATAATCCAAATTGATTCTAAAATATTTTTCAAGCAAACTTTCCTCACAATGGCACTTTTCTTACATGACATCTAATTTTTTTTTTCGCCTTAAGAATCTAGTTCGATTCTAGTTTTCTGTATTCTTAATTTTAAAAAAATTTCAAAGTTTAAAACCAATGACAAAGTGTATCAGCTCCCTTGTACTATAATTAATTAATAAGTTAATAATTTTCTTATTTTAACTAACCAATTTTTCAATTTAAAAATGTTCATTTACCTCAAAACAAAAGTTTTCCTTTAAAATATTAATTTCTTATCAACAATTCAATTAATTAATAAATTAAGAGCCACTCAAAATAATGAGCTTAACTTTTGTTTTGCTGGGGCATTTTCTCTCGGGAACTGTTCTACACGGCACTGCACTGCACTGTAGTCTCCTTTCACTGCACACAGTCTTGCATCTGGATGTCGTCTAGAGCACATTTTTGGGGAACTGTCCGGCACGATACTGGTGTCACTTTTCTCTACGCACAGTCTTGCGTCTGGAGCACTTTCTTAGGGGAACGGTCCGGCACGGTACCGGTGTCGTTTTCCTGTGCACACGGTCTTGCGTGTGGTGCTCTTTCTTAGAGGAACTGTCCGGTACGATACTGGTGTCGCTTTTCTCTACACACAGTCTTGCGTCTGGAGCACTTTCTTGGGGGAACTGTTCGGCACGATACTGGTGTCGCTTTTTTCTATACACGGTCTTGCGTCTGGAGCTCTTTCTCTTAAGCTAGTCGTTTAATGTTCAGAGTCCTTGCTGTGCATACCACCTTCTGCCACCAAGTTGTAAAACCTTCGACTTACAGGTGGAAGTGGTAGCGTGGAACTTCTGTCAAGCGGAGGCCCAAGTAATATTTAAATCAAATGATTTATTTAAATGACATAAGATAAATTAATATTTCTTGATTAATACTTGCAATACAACTATATTATATTTTCTGGGTACGTTACAGCTGGCGACAATGTTCATTAAAGGCTTAATGTTCAGAGTATAGGATTAGCATTAAAATTCTACTGGATTCTTTCTCGATATAAATCCAAAATCCTGTCACGATATTCTCGTAAGAAACAGCTGCCTCTGTTTTCTTGTGTATACCAATACGTTGTCAACTACTCATATCTCACAGTTTCCACCGGAGAAATCTTACCCTGCCCGAATCGGCAGACTGCTTCGGACCTGTCCGAAATCCCAGCCCAAACTTTTTGAGAGCAACCCCCTCCTTGGGATCCCAAACACATCTTCCCGTTAACTTTCTTTCTTAAAACCAAGGTTATCTATATCACACTTAGGACCTACTCAGTGTCTAGGTTGAATGACATCACTAACAAGCTTCAATCTCATAGGCCAAGAGAGACCCTCGCTGCTAGCGTGAGAAAATTTCGCATCTAGTTTCATTTTTAAATTGTCCTGGGTAAATATCGGCAAACTTGCTACTTAAAAGGGATTCCGTAACTCCTCTTTTTTTCTCATGCCTTTCTCCTTTTCAGTCAACCTTTAAGATTGGTTTAGATGGATTGATTCTTTTTATAATTTCCTGCAGAACCTTGAGACTTGGAAAAATTTTGAGCTGTTATGCTTATACATTGCTTTTCCTATCTAGAGTTCTCTTTTGAAAATATATGGGGCTTTTTTTGTGAATTACATTGGATTCTTCACAATACCCCCGCCTTTAAATGATATTTCGGCTGCAAGACGTAATATCTGCAAAGAAAAGGTTAGCTCATATATTAGAGTGGCCCTCCTTTATATATCTCACTCACCTCTTTCACAAAAAAACTTTTTATACAATTTACTTTTAACTTACTAATGCTGAGTACATTTGATTATGGAATTTCACTTTTAAAAGACAAAACACATTTAAAATTTTACACTATGACATCTACACAAAGTAAGATGAAATTTAATATGTACACTTAGTTAAATCGAATTCGACTCACTTATGTACACTTAGTTAAATCGAATTCGACTCACTTGATCCGGCGCTAAATTTCTAAATGCTAGAGCCTGTCATGTGAAGACCTATTTCTATATTTAGGATAGTGTTTCGGACGTGAATCTTCGTTTGTCAACATATTTATTTTCTCCGCGTTTTTTCCTTGTGGTTTTTGTCTATTTACACGATAATTTTGCAACTTTTCGTGTCTACCTGTGGCGCTTGCCACACAATAAGCCGTGGACATTTTAGAGTCGCCCGTCCTCCGACTAATCCGTCTCGTAACACTTTTGCGCTCTTTATTCCCGTCCAAATCCTTTACGATATTTTCTGACCTGAGATACTTTTATTCTCGTTCTTTCTACGCCAAAATTCTCTTTTGTTCCTTCTCGGTATGATGTTCACGGACATATCCCTTTGGTTATCCGATCTATCTATACTTTGACACGCCTTATTTACCTGTGTTAAATCCTCACACTCATAATGCGATTTTCCTAACACCGTTTTCAGTTTGACTTCTCGTATGGGGCAACCCATCTCATGGTCCCCTTTGACATCTTTCTTTTTTCTTTTATTCGATCCTAAAACCTGATCTTCCTTTCTCGTGGGTGATACGGTATTATCCTTCCTTCCCTCCCAATTCTCATATCTCGTTTTTGACCGGGTACCTCCCATTTCCTTTCTTTCTCCCAAGTTCAAGCTCGTCAATTTTGAGTTGTCCTCTCTCATCTTATTCTCGTCCCTTCGAGAAGGATTCCCGTTTTCGTGTTTCGCTTTCGCTTTGTTATGGATGAACACTACATCTGAAATCTGCATTTTTTCCCTTTTAATATCATCAATTAATTTTTGAGTTTTGTTACCCAAAATATAGTAGGACAAATTCGTCTTTCTGTCCGTCTCGATAGCTTTTGTTTTTAGGCTCCCGAGTCCTTCAGTTTTCAAAACAACTTCGGCGGTCGGTAAGAGACGAGTATTGTTCATTAACGGCTGTCTAACTCGAATGGTGCCACCGTCTAATTGATTGGGTTTAATAAATTTCCCCGAAATAACATCATAATGACTTCCACTATCTCTTAATGTTGTGCATTCCCTTCCGTTGATTAGCGCGCGGCTTAGATAAGGCTTAAAACTTTCTTTAAAATTTGTACTTCCGCTAATATAATGAACGCTGGTAATTTGCTCTCCATTTCTTTTGTTTTCTGGAATATTGACCTTCAAATGGTTTGGGCTCGAGCAAATGAAACACCTAATAGCCCTTTTTCGCTCAAAGATTTTTTTCCATTTCTTTCTCTATATTTCGTTCTCTCCAGTTAGTTTTGGTTTCGTAATGCCCCCCTCTCGTTTCGTCTTCATTTTCCCTTTTCTCATCCCGCGAATTTTCTTCGAATTTTAGCTTTTTGTTCCACGATTTTTCTTACGCCCCTTTTATAGTTTCGTATTCGTCCAGATCCTTAGCTAGTGTTCCTGGATCTTTATATTTGGCCCACGAATCTATAAAATTTTCCCTTAATTCCGCTGGAACACGCCTCTTAATCTGTTCGGTGATTAGCAAATCTTTTAACTCTTTAAAATTAGTAACCTCAAGACCATTTAACCACCCTTCTAGAAAGCTATTTAATTCAAAAATGAGGTCTTTCCACGGGCTGTTCTGGTCTCGTAAATGTTTATATAATTTTTGTATATAAGCCCCGCCACTCAATCTAAAGCGAGCTAACAGGATTGACTTCACATGTTGAAAAGTTGTCAACCCGATCTGTCGGTTCGCGCAAGATCAATTCAGCTATTTGTACGGGCAACAAAGCTAATAAATGCGTGACCAGATCCTCATTTTCTATCCCAGACCTTAATGCCTGTCGTTCAAACAAGTTTAAAAATAGAGTTATATCCGAACGTTCTGGATCAAAACGATGCATTATAGTTTTTAGCGCTAATTTAGGTCTTTCCGATCCGTTACTGGAAGTCGAGTTACGCCTCCCTGAATTTTGCGTTAATTTTAATTGCTATAATTGAAAATTTCTCTCTTTTTCTTTCTCTTTTTTTTCTTTTTTCTCTCTTTCTAAAAGAAGTAGATCTTCCCTATCTTTAACTATATATCCCACTTGCGTTAATGCAAAGTCGGCATCATAATCGTCCGCGGCCTCTATCTTTTGGATAATCGTCGCGATTATGTCACTTTCTTCTATCTGAACTCCTAATACCTCTGCTAAATTTTGCAGATCAGCCTTTTGGCAATATTTCAATGCCGTTATTTTCGCCATTATCTATCGATTTTATATTCCTACCGATACTACAAAGAGAACCTAACGATTTCCCTCTTTATTTATTTATTTATATTTTTTTTTTCAACTACCCCAGAAGATGTGAATTTGACACTTCACCGAGAATATTCTAACCTTATCTACTGTTATAAAATGGTTTTCAAACGTATTCACAATATACATAAATAAATTAGCAATACAATAATAAATTTCAGACATTCTACGTTTTAGTGTTAGTTTCGAAAAAGAAGTATAATTTTTCCACTTTTTACATTCCCTACACCCACAAAGTATAGAACATAAAAAGAAATATTTCCAAATGCTATAGGTAAACAATTTTTCCTATTGTACTCAGAATTGAACACTCCTTGCAACCTTTTCATATGCTTTTTCTATTTTGAATAAAAGTGTATATTTAGGAAAATCAATCGTTAAATAATCCAAATTGATTCTAAAATATTTTTCAAGCAAACTTTCCTCACAATGGCACTTTTCTTACATGACATCTAATTTTTTTTTTTCGCCTTAAGAATCTAGTTCGATTCTAGTTTTCTGTATTCTTAATTTTAAAAAAATTTCAAAGTTTAAAACCAATGACAAAGTGTATCAGCTCCCTTGTACTATAATTAATTAATAAGTTAATAATTTTCTTATTTTAACTAACCAATTTTTCAATTTAAAAATGTTCATTTACCTCAAAACAAAAGTTTTCCTTTAAAATATTAATTTCTTATCAACAATTCAATTAATTAATAAATTAAGAGCCACTCAAAATAATGAGCTTAACTTTTGTTTTGCTGGGGCATTTTCTCTCGGGAACTGTTCTACACGGCACTGCACTGCACTGTAGTCTCCTTTCACTGCACACAGTCTTGCATCTGGATGTCGTCTAGAGCACATTTTTGGGGAACTGTCCGGCACGATACTGGTGTCACTTTTCTCTACGCACAGTCTTGCGTCTGGAGCACTTTCTTAGGGGAACGGTCCGGCACGGTACCGGTGTCGTTTTCCTGTGCACACGGTCTTGCGTGTGGTGCTCTTTCTTAGAGGAACTGTCCGGTACGATACTGGTGTCGCTTTTCTCTACACACAGTCTTGCGTCTGGAGCACTTTCTTGGGGGAACTGTTCGGCACGATACTGGTGTCGCTTTTTTCTATACACGGTCTTGCGTCTGGAGCTCTTTCTCTTAAGCTAGTCGTTTAATGTTCAGAGTCCTTGCTGTGCATACCACCTTCTGCCACCAAGTTGTAAAACCTTCGACTTACAGGTGGAAGTGGTAGCGTGGAACTTCTGTCAAGCGGAGGCCCAAGTAATATTTAAATCAAATGATTTATTTAAATGACATAAGATAAATTAATATTTCTTGATTAATACTTGCAATACAACTATATTATATTTTCTGGGTACGTTACAGCTGGCGACAATGTTCATTAAAGGCTTAATGTTCAGAGTATAGGATTAGCATTAAAATTCTACTGGATTCTTTCTCGATATAAATCCAAAATCCTGTCACGATATTCTCGTAAGAAACAGCTGCCTCTGTTTTCTTGTGTATACCAATACGTTGTCAACTACTCATATCTCACAGTTTCCACCGGAGAAATCTTACCCTGCCCGAATCGGCAGACTGCTTCGGACCTGTCCGAAATCCCAGCCCAAACTTTTTGAGAGCAACCCCCTCCTTGGGATCCCAAACACATCTTCCCGTTAACTTTCTTTCTTAAAACCAAGGTTATCTATATCACACTTAGGACCTACTCAGTGTCTAGGTTGAATGACATCACTAACAAGCTTCAATCTCATAGGCCAAGAGAGACCCTCGCTGCTAGCGTGAGAAAATTTCGCATCTAGTTTCATTTTTAAATTGTCCTGGGTAAATATCGGCAAACTTGCTACTTAAAAGGGATTCCGTAACTCCTCTTTTTTTCTCATGCCTTTCTCCTTTTCAGTCAACCTTTAAGATTGGTTTAGATGGATTGATTCTTTTTATAATTTCCTGCAGAACCTTGAGACTTGGAAAAATTTTGAGCTGTTATGCTTATACATTGCTTTTCCTATCTAGAGTTCTCTTTTGAAAATATATGGGGCTTTTTTTGTGAATTACATTGGATTCTTCACAATACCCCCGCCTTTAAATGATATTTCGGCTGCAAGACGTAATATCTGCAAAGAAAAGGTTAGCTCATATATTAGAGTGGCCCTCCTTTATATATCTCACTCACCTCTTTCACAAAAAAACTTTTTATACAATTTACTTTTAACTTACTAATGCTGAGTACATTTGATTATGGAATTTCACTTTTAAAAGACAAAACACATTTAAAATTTTACACTATGACATCTACACAAAGTAAGATGAAATTTAATATGTACACTTAGTTAAATCGAATTCGACTCACTTATGTACACTTAGTTAAATCGAATTCGACTCACTTGATCCGGCGCTAAATTTCTAAATGCTAGAGCCTGTCATGTGAAGACCTATTTCTATATTTAGGATAGTGTTTCGGACGTGAATCTTCGTTTGTCAACATATTTATTTTCTCCGCGTTTTTTCCTTGTGGTTTTTGTCTATTTACACGATAATTTTGCAACTTTTCGTGTCTACCTGTGGCGCTTGCCACACAATAAGCCGTGGACATTTTAGAGTCGCCCGTCCTCCGACTAATCCGTCTCGTAACACTTTTGCGCTCTTTATTCCCGTCCAAATCCTTTACGATATTTTCTGACCTGAGATACTTTTATTCTCGTTCTTTCTACGCCAAAATTCTCTTTTGTTCCTTCTCGGTATGATGTTCACGGACATATCCCTTTGGTTATCCGATCTATCTATACTTTGACACGCCTTATTTACCTGTGTTAAATCCTCACACTCATAATGCGATTTTCCTAACACCGTTTTCAGTTTGACTTCTCGTATGGGGCAACCCATCTCATGGTCCCCTTTGACATCTTTCTTTTTTCTTTTATTCGATCCTAAAACCTGATCTTCCTTTCTCGTGGGTGATACGGTATTATCCTTCCTTCCCTCCCAATTCTCATATCTCGTTTTTGACCGGGTACCTCCCATTTCCTTTCTTTCTCCCAAGTTCAAGCTCGTCAATTTTGAGTTGTCCTCTCTCATCTTATTCTCGTCCCTTCGAGAAGGATTCCCGTTTTCGTGTTTCGCTTTCGCTTTGTTATGGATGAACACTACATCTGAAATCTGCATTTTTTCCCTTTTAATATCATCAATTAATTTTTGAGTTTTGTTACCCAAAATATAGTAGGACAAATTCGTCTTTCTGTCCGTCTCGATAGCTTTTGTTTTTAGGCTCCCGAGTCCTTCAGTTTTCAAAACAACTTCGGCGGTCGGTAAGAGACGAGTATTGTTCATTAACGGCTGTCTAACTCGAATGGTGCCACCGTCTAATTGATTGGGTTTAATAAATTTCCCCGAAATAACATCATAATGACTTCCACTATCTCTTAATGTTGTGCATTCCCTTCCGTTGATTAGCGCGCGGCTTAGATAAGGCTTAAAACTTTCTTTAAAATTTGTACTTCCGCTAATATAATGAACGCTGGTAATTTGCTCTCCATTTCTTTTGTTTTCTGGAATATTGACCTTCAAATGGTTTGGGCTCGAGCAAATGAAACACCTAATAGCCCTTTTTCGCTCAAAGATTTTTTTCCATTTCTTTCTCTATATTTCGTTCTCTCCAGTTAGTTTTGGTTTCGTAATGCCCCCCTCTCGTTTCGTCTTCATTTTCCCTTTTCTCATCCCGCGAATTTTCTTCGAATTTTAGCTTTTTGTTCCACGATTTTTCTTACGCCCCTTTTATAGTTTCGTATTCGTCCAGATCCTTAGCTAGTGTTCCTGGATCTTTATATTTGGCCCACGAATCTATAAAATTTTCCCTTAATTCCGCTGGAACACGCCTCTTAATCTGTTCGGTGATTAGCAAATCTTTTAACTCTTTAAAATTAGTAACCTCAAGACCATTTAACCACCCTTCTAGAAAGCTATTTAATTCAAAAATGAGGTCTTTCCACGGGCTGTTCTGGTCTCGTAAATGTTTATATAATTTTTGTATATAAGCCCCGCCACTCAATCTAAAGCGAGCTAACAGGATTGACTTCACATGTTGAAAAGTTGTCAACCCGATCTGTCGGTTCGCGCAAGATCAATTCAGCTATTTGTACGGGCAACAAAGCTAATAAATGCGTGACCAGATCCTCATTTTCTATCCCAGACCTTAATGCCTGTCGTTCAAACAAGTTTAAAAATAGAGTTATATCCGAACGTTCTGGATCAAAACGATGCATTATAGTTTTTAGCGCTAATTTAGGTCTTTCCGATCCGTTACTGGAAGTCGAGTTACGCCTCCCTGAATTTTGCGTTAATTTTAATTGCTATAATTGAAAATTTCTCTCTTTTTCTTTCTCTTTTTTTTCTTTTTTCTCTCTTTCTAAAAGAAGTAGATCTTCCCTATCTTTAACTATATATCCCACTTGCGTTAATGCAAAGTCGGCATCATAATCGTCCGCGGCCTCTATCTTTTGGATAATCGTCGCGATTATGTCACTTTCTTCTATCTGAACTCCTAATACCTCTGCTAAATTTTGCAGATCAGCCTTTTGGCAATATTTCAATGCCGTTATTTTCGCCATTATCTATCGATTTTATATTCCTACCGATACTACAAAGAGAACCTAACGATTTCCCTCTTTATTTATTTATTTATATTTTTTTTTTCAACTACCCCAGAAGATGTGAATTTGACACTTCACCGAGAATATTCTAACCTTATCTACTGTTATAAAATGGTTTTCAAACGTATTCACAATATACATAAATAAATTAGCAATACAATAATAAATTTCAGACATTCTACGTTTTAGTGTTAGTTTCGAAAAAGAAGTATAATTTTTCCACTTTTTACATTCCCTACACCCACAAAGTATAGAACATAAAAAGAAATATTTCCAAATGCTATAGGTAAACAATTTTTCCTATTGTACTCAGAATTGAACACTCCTTGCAACCTTTTCATATGCTTTTTCTATTTTGAATAAAAGTGTATATTTAGGAAAATCAATCGTTAAATAATCCAAATTGATTCTAAAATATTTTTCAAGCAAACTTTCCTCACAATGGCACTTTTCTTACATGACATCTAATTTTTTTTTTTCGCCTTAAGAATCTAGTTCGATTCTAGTTTTCTGTATTCTTAATTTTAAAAAAATTTCAAAGTTTAAAACCAATGACAAAGTGTATCAGCTCCCTTGTACTATAATTAATTAATAAGTTAATAATTTTCTTATTTTAACTAACCAATTTTTCAATTTAAAAATGTTCATTTACCTCAAAACAAAAGTTTTCCTTTAAACTATTAATTTCTTATCAACAATTCAATTAATTAATAAATTAAGAGCCACTCAAAATAATGAGCTTAACTTTTGTTTTGCTGGGGCATTTTCTCTCGGGAACTGTTCTACACGGCACTGCACTGCACTGTAGTCTCCTTTCACTGCACACAGTCTTGCATCTGGATGTCGTCTAGAGCACATTTTTGGGGAACTGTCCGGCACGATACTGGTGTCACTTTTCTCTACGCACAGTCTTGCGTCTGGAGCACTTTCTTAGGGGAACGGTCCGGCACGGTACCGGTGTCGTTTTCCTGTGCACACGGTCTTGCGTGTGGTGCTCTTTCTTAGAGGAACTGTCCGGTACGATACTGGTGTCGCTTTTCTCTACACACAGTCTTGCGTCTGGAGCACTTTCTTGGGGGAACTGTTCGGCACGATACTGGTGTCGCTTTTTTCTATACACGGTCTTGCGTCTGGAGCTCTTTCTCTTAAGCTAGTCATTTAATGTTCAGAGTCCTTGCTGTGCATACCACCTTCTGCCACCAAGTTGTAAAACCTTCGACTTACAGGTGGAAGTGGTAGCGTGGAACTTCTGTCAAGCGGAGGCCCAAGTAAAATTTAAATCAAATGATTTATTTAAATGACATAAGATAAATTAATATTTCTTGATTAATACTTGCAATACAACTATATTATATTTTCTGGGTAAGTTACAGCTGGCGACAATGTTCATTAAAGGCTTAATGTTCAGAGTATAGGATTAGCATTCAAATTCTACTGGATTCTTTCTCGATATAAATCCAAAATCCTGTCACGATATTCTCGTAAGAAACAGCTGCCTCTGTTTTTTTGTGTATACCAATACGTTGTCAACTACTCATATCTCACGGTTTCCACCGGAGAAATCTTACCCTGCCCGAATCGGCAGACTGCTTCGGACCTGTCCGAAATCCCAGCCCAAACTTTTTGAGAGCAACCCCCTCCTTGGGATCCCAAACACATCTTCCCGTTAACTTTCTTTCTTAAAACCAAGGTTATCTATATCACACTCAGGACCTACTCAGTGTCTAGGTTGAATGACATCACTAACAAGCTTCAATCTCATAGGCCAAGAGAGACCCTCGCTGCTAGCGTGAGAAAATTTCGCATCTAGTTTCATTTTTAAATTGTCCTGGGAAAATATCGGCAAACTTGCTACTTAAAAGGGATTCCGTAACTCCTCTTTTTTTCTCATGCCTTTCTCCTTTTCAGTCAACCTTTAAGATTGGTTTAGATGGATTGATTCTTTTTATCATTTCCTGCAGAACCTTGAGACTTAGAAAAATTTTGAGCTGTTATGCTTATACATTGCTTTTCCTATCTAGAGTCCTCTTTTGAAAATATATGGGATTTATTTTGTGAATTACATTGGATTCTTCACAACCGGTATACCAAATTTAAAGCAAATCGGATAATTCTTCATGAAAAAAAGTTTCTTTAAATTGAGTTGGATTATTCCCCGTTTTCACCCTTTATAATTAATCAATTAACCTAAAAATCTAATCATGGAAGCACCTTATCAGAATAAACCATTATACCAAATTTGAAGCAAATCGGATAATTCTTCATGAAAAAACCATTTCTTTGAATTGAGGTGCATTAGTCTCCGTTTTCACTCTTTATACTTAACCAATGAACCTAAAAATCTAATCAGCATCTTGTGAGATTAAACCGGAATGTCAAATTTGAAGCAAATCTGATATCTCTGCATGAAAAACCCATTTATCTAAATAATTAGCCATTAATTTCACGCCTCCAACCTTATTAGCGGCTCACTTTGAAAGAATTCTTTAAAATACACATAGGGGAGCCCAAAGGGTTAAATGTACGACTTTTTCAAAATTTTGTAGTTTGTCTTTTGATGTGAGGTGTTCAGCTATAAGTATGTAAAATTTCACGCCTCCAACCTAATTATGGGCTCACTTAGAAAGGATTGTTTAAAATACACATGTGAGACCCCAAAGGGTTAAATTTACAACTTTTTCAAAATTTTATGATTTGTCATTTGATGTGAGGTGTTCAGGTATAAGTACGCAAAATTTCACGCCTTCAACCTAATTAGGGGCTCACTTTGAAAGAATTGTTTAAAATACACGTGTGGGAGCCCAAAGTGTTAAATGTATGACTTTTTCAAAATTTTATGATTTGTCGTATGATGTGTGGTGTTGAGCTATAAGTATGCAAAATTTCAAGTCTCCAACATGTATAGTTTCTGAGAACGGCCTCTGTGACAGACAGACAGAGGAGCGAAACGAATAGGGTTTCGTCAGATGAACGAAACCCTAAGAAAGAATAAAATCGGACAAGTGATTTATGAGTAATGTAAAAAATTACACAACTTTAATTTTTAATTTATTAAATGAAATTTTAAATAAATTATTTTTTACTCAAAATTATTCATGCAGATAAATCTATGTAACTTTAATTAAATTTGATTTAGCTTTATAGATCCCTGCACTGGAAGACAAACAAACACAATAGCATTTATACGTGATTGAAATCTAAAAGCTGAATTAAATTTTTTTAAGGTAAATTCTAGTGCAATAGAATTATAATTAATACTGAAAATAATGTAGAGAATTAATTATTTAACAAACAATTTTCAATAAAATTGAAACCTTCTTATATAAGTTAATAACTACATAATTAAACTACGTTCAATTAGGATTACTTAAATTTAGTTATGAAATTAATAAATTAAGAACTATATAATAATTCTTACATACTTAGCTACATACATACATGTTTTGCTTCAGTCGGAAAATTTTTTGAAAAGATAGAGCATTTAAAAGTAATTAAAATAATAATAAAAAAAGAAAAGAAAAAAATGCAATTTAACAAATTACAAAGACCATTTGGAAAATGATTTTTTCAAAGACTAAAATTTAAGACATAAAAAATCGCACGGAGTTGATCATACATTACGTACGCCATGGATTACATTTTTTGGTACTGTAAATTTTTTAACTTCTACGGAGTTGGTCATTCATTACGTACGCCATGGATTAAACATTAATATTCCTAGACCAATTTTAAATGAAATTTCATTCTTAAACTTCTAAACATACCACAATATTACTCTTTACACCGTCGTATAGAGAAAAAAATGTACTTTAAATGCAATTTGTTTGAAAGCTGTATCTCATTTTGTTTCTGAGTTATTAATTTTTTTTCGTAGATTTTATTACTTTTTGTCATAGTGGCAACAGAAGTATCCATCTCTGTTAAAAGTGAAGGGAAAATACATATTACTTTATAGACCAATCAAAAAACGAATAAAATGCGGATTTAACCAATAAAATGCTTCAGATAGGTTTTTGATATCTTACCCTGACAGAGGACAATAACCATTTTTCCAAATGTTTAATAATAGTAATGATAATAAAACGTCATTACATCCATATCTTTTACGTGTAGCGTTTTTAAATAAAATCTCTAATGTAATGAAAATTTGAACTATTCTCAATGAACAGTATTTTTTTTTAATAATTGAATCATTATTTTTAATTAAAAATATCCACAATATAAACATATAATTAGTAAATTAGAATTTGTAATAAAATCACCTAAAAAAATCGCCTTTTTAGCTCTAATATCGCGTTGTATTTGTCTAAAACTACGAGGTTACAAAATATATACCCTTACTAATTTTTATCTTTAGTTTTCAGATGAGATGCAAAAGATAAATCAAGAAAAATAATTAATTTCACATATCTTTGTCTGTATGTAAGTGTGTTGCGAGCACGAAAACATGTGCTGCGAGAAGTACTTTTAAATCAGCTTGTTTACATGCACAAATCCCGTTTAGGGAAATTAGAATTAAGAAATATTAGCTGCGGGGTTTTTCCGATAAAATCTAGTTGATGTTTAAAATAGAAGATCATTTTTCTTCCTTTTATCAAAATCCTTTTTAAAGATCGATATTTCTCCTCTGTACTGTTATTTTTTAATACTGCAACAATCATTTTACTACGATAGTTCGTATTTGAGAAGCAATTTCATAAATTATAACGAAAAATTTAAAACTTATACATTGTTTTTATATCCTGTAAAGTTTACTTGCCTGTCACGTTCACTAATAATTTTCAATCTGTAATGAATAGGATGGTTCAGGTTTTCTTTTTTGTTATAGTTTACTTTTGTTTAAAAAATCACATCTCACGTTTCTTTTTCATTTTCAATCTGCAACGAATCTGGTGGTTCTTGTTTTCATTCTTAACTTGAATATAAACACTTTATATTCTGAATTTTTAATAAAAAAACTTGCTTCAACTAAATAAATATTTACGTTAATGTCTAACATATCTAGAACAACATATATAACAGTAATTTGGTTTTTCGATAATTTTGTGTATTAAAACTGATTTAAATCGGTAGTTAGAACTATTTTTGAAAAATATTTACAAGAAAAATTAGATTAATTAACAATAAAATCCCTGCCGGTCCGGCCTACAGGCGAAGGTAGATTTTGAAGTTAAGTATTGCTGGTTTTATCAGAATCATGTTAAGGCGGTATTAAAAAAAATACCTTTCCATGCTCAACAACTCGAAATTTTCTGGCACATTTTAAGATTCATTTTTAATAGAAAAAAAAAACTTGCTGACGTGATTTTTGAAAAGATTTATAAGCGACATGTGTTTTTATTTTTCTTTCAATTAATTGAAACTTGATTAATAAACAATAATTTTTTCAGTAGGGCAATATTTTTCGTTTCTAACACAATCGCTTCGGAAAACTCTGTTCAAAATGCCCACTTTGTCATCTTTTTTTAAATATATTCTGCCTCTATCAAAAAATCGATCATTACGGTACATTATATAGTTTCTGAAGAAGAGAATCAATCAATTGGATGCGTTTGAGAGAAAAAATGAATTTAAAAATGAGTCAAAAAATAAGCAGTTTGGATTTGAATACACCCTTAATAAGATGATTTTTTTCTTTAACCACTATGTATTTTTAATTCGTTTTTGCTGTAAGAATTGGTGCTATCAAAAACTTGTCTATATAAATGTTGAAGACAATATTAAGAAGATATATGATAAATTCATGGGGATTTTATATCTTGTGAATTGACGGAGTTATGGAAAATTTTCTTCTTCACCCCTCTTTTTTTGTTTTAGTTTTTAATTTTTTTTTGCGGTACGAATTGGTCCTATCAAACACTTGTGAATATAAAAGTTGTAGATAATATTAAGCAGATGTATAATAAAATTAATTGTGTTTGATATCTTGAGAATTGACGAAGTAAGTAATTTTTCCTCCCCAAAACCCTATTTTCTGCGCCCCTTGAGCCCATTTTTAATTTTATCAAAAATCTGTGATACATAAATTTTTGGTCCTATTTTTAGAAGTAATAAAAACTTTAAAAATTAAGAAGTTATGGGGTTTTTTCAGTTTTCAGAAAACCCCTCCCTATCTCCATCCCCTTGGTCCGATTTTGCCCATTAACGAACTTGACCGAGATTTTATGCACCTTGATTTTATGTATCAGTTTGGAAGATATTTGTGCAGAATTGTGGGAGTTATCGCGTCCAGAAAAAAGTGATATATATATATGTATATAGATAGATAGATAGATAGATAGATAGATAGATAGATAGATAGATAGATCGATAAAGTTTTTTACTGAGGGTGGTTTTGGGTTCTGGGGGTCATGATCAGTGTAGATCTGCAAAAAATGTTCAGAAATTCCAACATAGGAATGACGCCATTAGGTAGTATTTCATACGAAATCTACCTAAAAAGGTATTCTTATAGGAATCTCATGATTCTTATAAAAACGTTGTAAATATAAATGATTCTGAAGTGTGTTGTTGCTGCAAATGTGCTTATAACATTTTTAATGGGATAAAAGATACACCTAGGTAAATGGTTGAGAAAATGGCCACATACAAAAATATTTAACTTCACCTGTTTCACTCTGTTTTCTGAATATGATTGAGCAAATTACACTGAAGTGACAAAAGTCATAGAATGCCCTGCTAACAGCGTGTCGGTCCTCCTTTTTCCCGGCGAAGTTCAGTAACACGACGTGGCATGGACTCCACCAATCATGGGAAGTCCTCTGGTGAGCCATGCAGCCTCTATAGACGTCCATAATTCCGAAAGTGTTGCAAGTGGGGGACTTTTGCACGAACTGATCTCTCGATTATATCTCATAAATGTTCGATGGGATTCATGTCGGGTGATCGCTGTGGCCAAATCATCCGCTGAAGTTGTCCAGAATGTTCTTCAAACCAATCGCGGACAGTTATGGCCAGGTGACATGACGCATTGTCATCTTGGAATATTCCATCGTTGTTTGGGTACATGAAGTCCATGAATGGTTTCAAGTGGTCTTCCAGTAGCTGAACGTAATCATTTCCAGTTAACGGTCGGTGCAATTTCACCAGTGGTCCCAGTCCCTTCCATATAAACACAGCCCAAACCATTATGGAGCCACCACCAGCTTGCACAATGCCTTGCTGACAAATTGGGTCCATGCCTTCATGGCGTCTGCACCACACTCGTACCCTTCCATAAGCTCTTACCAACTTAAATCGTGACTCATTTGACCAAGCCACTTTTTTCCAGTCGTTTACGGTCCAACTAATATGGTCACGAGCCCAGGAGCGCCACTGTTGGCGATATTGTGCTGTTAGTAATGGCACCCGAGTCGGTCATCTGCTGCCATAGCCCATTAAAGCCAAATTTCGTCGGACGTCACGCATTCATTCTTGCTGTTATTTCTCGCAGTGTTGCTTGTCTATTCACACTGGCAAGTCTACCCAGACGTCGCTGGTGGCGGTCATTAAGTGTCGGCGGCCGACCACTGGGTTGTCCATGATGGGAGGTTATGCCTCAATTTAGGTATTCTCGGCACACTCCTGACACTGTAGATCTCGGAATGTTGAATTCCGTGACGATTTTCGAAATGGAATGTCCCACGTGTCTAGCTTTAACTAGCATACCGCGTTCGAAATCAGTTAATGCTCGTCGTGTGAACATAATCACATAATCAATCTTCTCACACGAAGCATTTGAACACAAATGAAAGTCCTGCCCAGACACTGGCCATTTATACAATTTGTCAGCGACACTACTGCCATCTATATATTTGCATATTGCCATCCCATTAGTTTTGTCACCTCGGTGTATTTTGCATGAAAAGTGCAATTTATTTTTATTAGAAGACGAATTAAATAAATTTTACATTGAATTTCCGGTAATGGTACTTAAAAGTACCGTTAAGAAATAAACGGTTAAACAAATATTAAAATTACAATTACTTAACAAATATAAAAATAACAAATAAATATCACAATAGGAAAATAGATCCTTTGAATATATAGATTGTCATTTGAACTAGTCCGATTTGTCACATCTAGAAACATTACCGTAATTTATTAATATTCTTCTGAATTCTTTAATTCATACACAAGAATATAACCCTGTATTGCACATGATATTTGGGCACAATTTTAAAAACATAACTAAACAAAATATTTAGAATAACTTAATCGTGCTAAATAAAACGAGCCATAAATACAACAATGTTCTTGTATCTTAAATCTTAACACAAATATAGAATATAAAAGCTGTTATAATGGAATGTCCGGTCCTTGGGAACAAAAAGCAGAATATTTCGCAGCATTTAAAATGTTTTCTTTAAAATAATTTCCCATTAGGATATCTATCTTTGAATGACAAGCGCCCCCATAACTGCCGAATAATACCGAAACCGCGATCACGGTTTCCCCTTTTTAAATTTGAAAATTAACGCTTTATCGGACAAGACAATTATCTGACTAAAATGTTGAAAGGGTTTATTGCCACCAGTATCTAAAACAGATTTATTTAAAATAAATGTGGCTTTTCTTTCTTCGACTTCGACTTCGAACACCTTTTTGACCGAAGCCCCTGTGGACAACTTCACACATCCCCGGGATCAGAATTTGTGAGCAATGACAAGAGAGCAAACTAAGACCTGGATGGTAGCAATAGAATTAAGGGGGGGGGGAAGCAAAAATAAAAAAGGGTAATAAATAACCTGACAGTGGGAAATATGAGCTACTTGAAGTAAAAAATAATATAAAATGATAGGAAAAGGAGAAAGCAGAGAGGATTTACTAAGAGGAAGTTTAAGTATAGCATTACAACAACTATATTTTTGGATTTTATAAATTTTTTTGTATTTTTTCAAAGTTTTTTATAAGTTTTTTATAAGATTTATAAAGCTTTTTCAAATCTTTCGAATAAATGAGTATTAGACTTAAGCAAAAATAAATGTTAGTAGTGAAAGAGGGTAGCCTATATCAGTGTGTGTGAGCATCTTTCGTTTCTAGGCCTAACTTGGTGAGAAGTTGCCGTTTGGGGCTTTTCTTTTTATCTCAGCCGTATTATAAAAACGAAATATTTTACTAAAAATTCCGGTGCAATTTGACCAGCTTTGAATAAAAATTAATTTCAATAAAAATAAATATATAACCATTGTCCGAGAAAGGGTAAAATAACCTGATCGATATCCCCGACTCGAACTCTTTTTAATCGATTTAGAGTGAACTCAGGAAAAGACGACACATTTTCAAATTATAGATATTTTAGGATATTGAAAGCATTTTCTTGAAGGATTTTTTCAGAGATCTGTTAACGACAAATGAAGTCCATTAAAAGAGGAGAAGTTTTTCAGGAGATTTACATTGGTAAGTTTATATTGTATTTTTTCCCATATTGTATTAAAATTATGTTTAAAAAAGAAATTATAATTAATTAAACTTTATTGAAATAATAAATTAGAAAATTACTTGTGATTATGAAAAATGTGGAATTTTCCCATTTAATTGGTGTGATGTTTTAGAATCAGCTTTCTATACGAATGTTCTCCATTGGTATAAAAATTTGCAAATCCAGAAAGAACAATTAAAGGAGTTGAATAATTCTGCAAAATACATGCCCACCAATTAATTGGCAGATGATGCACTCAAACGAATTTCTTTTTTTAGAACTATTGTCTTTTAAGCATTGTTTGAAAATATTTATTAATGCAGATATATAAAAAATATATATATTAAAGATCATCTTTATATTACTGTCTTACGATCCTACGATTAAACAAGGATTTTCGTTATCATTTGCAGAGAAATAATCAGGGTCTGTGAAGTATTGGATAATCGATATTCCCAAAGGCAGGTTTCGTGTGTTTTTTTAGTTCGTTAGTGTCGAAAATTGTATATTAGTAAACAACGCTTTCAAAGTATCTTAAATAAGTAAGAAAAATCATGCGTACAGCATAGATTATGAAACACTTTCCAACACTTCCTGAAAGTTTTAACGAAACTTCGTTACTTACGGAAATAGGGTAAATAAGATAACTAAGTAAACACTTAAAAATCTGATTTCAGTAGTTACCACCCATAGCCAAATATGTATTTCAATTCTTTTGAACAGCCCTGTATTCGATCTGTATGTTGATATATCTACCCTATATATATAAAATCCTAATGAAACAAATTTATGAAACGGAAGTATGAAACGGAAGTATGAATCGACTGATTAAACAACTGATTATGTTTCAAGAGATTTCTCCTAAAATATGGAATACTTTGCGAAGAAATTAACACCAAAAATCAGCATTGATCCGCAGATCTCAAAACTGGTATTATAATTTTTAAATTCGAATTAGTTTTCGAAATATTAATTTTCTTCTAATATTATATACATTTTTCTAATGATGGCAACTAAAATTTTAATCAAACATATATTTTTTTTTCATATTTCAGAAAAGGTTGACATGGTAACCCGGCTATTGTTTTTTAATTGATAATAAATGTTTATTTACTTATATTTCTTTTTATAAATTATATAAATTATTTTGTTCCATGATTATTAATTTTTTTTCCCTTTAGAAAATAATAGAAAATAATTTAAAAATACGGTACTACTTAGTTATTCCGTCGACCAATTTCGCCAAATTAGACAAATTGACATAATTTTTACCTTAAATAACGAAAGAACAAATAAATTAGTATAAAATTAATAAATATACAAATAAAACGTCGAAATAAAAATCAACTTGATGAAGTAAACACGCGTAACTTGCTTAAAGTCAAGTGAATGTGACATTTACGATCGACTATTATTGGCATTTAATCTTATAGTTGGGCGATAGATTTTTGGTCGACGGAATATCTAAGGAATACCGAAAATGCATATGTAACTGGTATTTGAAAACGAGGTTTTCGCCAAATTTTTGTAAAAAAATAAAATTTACGCCAAACCTGCGGTGTGTACTGGCCAAATATTACAACTCGAAAAAAAAAAGCTAACTGCCGAGTTGAATAAAAGCTATTGGCGAGATTTGCAGCGGCTAGCGTAACAGTACCTAGAATTCTTTGCGACCATGGCAAATTTTATGTAGTTTTATTCGAAAAAAAAATTGATTTTTTTAATCAAAATAGAAAACTTACGGTCCCATATTGGCGCGATTTTTTTCTGACGCCAATGTCATATACGGAACAGGTACATAACTGGCGCCAAAGTATAGCTATTTTCTTGATATGGTAAGCCAGATGTTGCTGTTTGTTCTGTTGATACGTTCATCAAATTTGCGTCGTTAAAAAATCGCTCCAATATGGGATGTAATATGACATCTTTGCTAAACTTTCATATGAACGGAGAAGGGATCAGACCGTATTTGTTTATGGCAGTTGGTGACTTGAAGTATTATAATATGGATGAAATGATGGCGATAGAATAATATTTGGCGACTTATCACCTGTGCCTGGCTAACATTAAAGTACCAAAATGGCACTTAGAGTATAAAAAGCGAAGTGGTACGCCTGGAACTGTTGATGATAGTCACATGATTTAAGGCTATTGTTATAGAGATTGTTTTAAAATACCGGGAGACAAAGACTCTGTATAATTAATTTATTTTATTTTAGCTTCTTTTCAAATGTTTTAGTGATCGTCTTTAATCAAAAACAAAAACAACCATTGGATGTCTTAACTGCAACTGATTCGCCCTTAAATTTTTGCAATCAAAGGGAATTGAATGGAAACCCGTTTACAGGGAGATCTGTGCAGCTTTTTTCAGTATAATTCAATCTTCAATAATATTTATAAAACCCATCAAATTAGAGTGTTTTTAGATTCTGCGATGTCTGAACGGGGGTTGGCGAGCGTAGCTTGCACGAGGCAGAGTTCCCTAGTATACTATATATTGGGAAAATTTAGTTTAGCAAGAAAATGCATAACAGGTTGAAATTCATCTTTCAGCAATTTATACTAATAGATGGAAACATACTTGAATACTTTTGAACAGCCCTGTAGTTTACCTAGTACCTTTCTACACGCCACTATTTAGCTAAAATTTAATTCAAACTAAAACACGCTTAAAACTAAAAGAAACTTCCAGAAATTTTCACCCATAGACGGCCATGTATCCAACTCTTTGCGCGGCCCTGTATATCATTTTATCTATATTCTACAAATATTTCTTAGTACACTAAATTAGCGTATAAATGCAGAACTCCTTTAAAACCCACCTTTAAGCAATATGTGCTCATACTGAGTAACATTTACGAATTTATTTCTGTAGCTCTGTATATGAACTATAGCATTTATGCGCACTTTATAGTATGCATAAATATAGTGAACAAGTAGGTAAGTGCGATCACAGATCGCACAGAGGATTTCGTTTAATATTCCTTTCAAAACACTTTATCCTTTTAAAAAATCTGTTAGTTCCACATTTCGCCAACCAGGAATGCACTCTATTCTAAACAAACCTCTATCCGAACGAAACTCCGTTTTATATATTATCCGTAGATATATTAGTCGAAGGGATTGGGCCGACAGCACCCGAGATAAGTAATCGCCCATGGCGGTAAATAGTGGAACTAAAATATGTAAGGCTATGGTGCATAATATGAAAGAATGGTCAAAGCGGTGTCGGCAAAAGTTGGAAAAGTGCTCCCCAGGTGAAATGGGCGGAGGTTAAAAAAATTGCTTAAAATACACAAGTTAGAGTTCGGAGGAGTAAATAATATAAGACTTTTTGAAAATTTTATGATTTGCCGTGTGGTCTGAGGTATTCAGTTATACGCATGCAAAAATTCATGTCTCCAACTTAATTAGGGCCTCTCTTAGAAAGAATTGCTTAAAATACATATGTGGTAGCTCAAAGGGTTAAACGTAACACCTTTTTCAAGGTTTTATGATTTGTCGCCTGGCCTCAGGTGTTCTGCTATAAGTATGCAAAATTTCAAATCTCGAATTTAATAAGGGGCTCAGTTAGAAATAATTGCTTAAAATACGTATGTGGGAGCCCGAAGGGTTAAATATACGATTTTTTGAAAATTTTATGATTTGTCGTATAATATGTGGTGTTCAGCTATAAGTATGCAAAATTTCACGACTCCAACCTAAAAAGGGGCTCACTTAGAAAGAATTATTTAAAATACACATGTGGGAGTTCAAACTGTTAAATGTACGGCTTTTTCAAAATTTTATGGTTTGTCATTTGATGCGAGGTGTGCAGCTATAAGTGGGCAAATTTCACGCCTCCAACTTAAATAGGGGCTCACTTAGAAAGAACTGTTTAAAATACACTTGTGGGAGCCCAAAGGTTAAATGTACGATTTATTCAAAATTTTAAGATTTGTCGTTTGATGTGAGGAGTTCAGCTATAAGTATGCCAAATTTCACGCCTCCAACCTAATTAAGGACTCACTTAGAAAGAATTGTTTAAAATACACATGTGGGAGCTCAAAATGGTTAAATGTACTGCTTTTTTCAAATTTTTATGGTTTGTCGTTTGATGCAAGGTGTGCAGCTATAAGTATGCAAAATTTCAAGTCTCCAACATGTATAGTTTCTGAGAACGGACTCTGTGACTGACGGACAGACAGACAGACAGAGGAGCGAGACAAATAGGGTTTCGTCAGATGAACAAAACCCTGAAATAACGCATATCATGATTAAAAATGCATTTCGAGCAATCATTGCTAATATACAGTCATTCGGATGCAATATAGTATGTGAAATCTTTTCAAATACACCGCACATAATTTCTCCTGTACCATTATGAACGGAATTCTTTTGTGTGGCCCTGTAAATCAACAATAACAATTCTTTGCACCGCTTATTCAACAGAATGCATATTTTAGTGGGCTTCATAAATGAATATCAATTTTACTATGTTTGAAAGAGTGTAACACCACTCAAAATCATTTGAAACGATTTTTTCCCATTGGCCGTAATGTAACGGAAAACTTTTGACTGTCCCTATAAATGAACTAAACATGCTACAAACTTCATTTGCAATAGAGATCATGCTATGGTAGAGGTCACTAACCTCCAAAATTTTCAGAACGATCTGAGTATATTTACGAGAGTTAGAGCGCGGACAGACGGCCAGACGGACAGACAAACCGAAGTCATAAACAATATTCAACTTTGTTGGAAAGTGTTAAAAAAGAAACAAAATACGTAAATCTGTAGTTCTATGGTGCGAGGTTGTTAGAGCTCTGCCACTGACATTTCATGAATGCAGCTTTAGTCACGCGAAAAACTCGGAAGCTATGGTTAATCCTATTGGAAAGTTATTTTATAATTTCTCGATTGAATTTTAATATTTTTGAATGTTTTTTTTTTTTTAGGATAGCTGAGGACGATCTCTAAAGATCTATTATCTGAAGACCTTCCTTTTAAATTTTGGTTTTAGCTTTTAAAAAAAATCATTTTCAAACCGATTTGATCTTAGTATATACAAAACTGTAACGAAAATAGAATAAGTAAAAACTACCACGGTTAGAGATAGACTTCAGCTATCATATACAAAATAATTATTTAAAAATATTTAAATGCAAACGGGATATTTGAAAATAACATTTCCATAGACTTAACATTGGCGTTGTCGTTTATTTCTGTCTTTAGTGTAGGCTCTTAAGTGTTAATTTCAGTTAAATATTAATATTTACACTCTAATACATTAAGACAATTGTCGATACAAATTCGTCATTGTATAACTTTCAGTGTATTTTGGAAATCTTTTTTCAAAACACTAAACATTTTTTACAAGAACCATACATATTTTAAAATTAATACTATATTGTTAGGTTGTTAATAGAATTAAACAAAAGGCTGCATTAATTCGAGAAAGCTTAAGCGATTTGTGTGGCTAATAAATATCTGACTACGTGTGGAGCAACTTTAAGAAAGCTATTCAAGTACAGTTCAAACTTTTTCTTAGGAAGATTGTGCAAAAAAAGAAAAAAAGTCCGTACATTGATTACGTTTTGGTAAATTGAGGAATTTATGGTATGAATTTGTGAAATTTAACCCAGTACACAAAGAGCTCTGTAGCGGGGGGCGGGGTTCCATACACTGTTAAAAATATCGTGAAACATTTCCTCTGTTTTTAAAGGCTATCTATTTTCTGACCAATGAGAACGCTCCATAGGTTTTTATGTAGTGTTCTCATTGGTCAGAAAATAGATAGCCTTTAAAAACAGAGGTAATTTTTCACGATATTTTTAACAGTGTAGCGTATATATGCATGTTCTGCCTACACATAATTTGTATAACAATGATGAAGGCACTAAAATGATATGTTTTATGTGTTTTATGACGGCCAATTATCAACACGAGGGATTGAGGCCCTAATGGGGGGGGTGCCCTTCGTGCGGGTCTTTCTAAGGGAACCTAACCCGTATTAACGCTTGTAAAAACCAAGGTTAGAAGAAAACAACGAAAACTCCGAACGATTAGGCCGACGGGCGCGATTGGGATCGAACCCAGCACCTCCCGTCTACCAGCTTCGAGAGCAGAACCTCTCGGCCACCGGTGGGGCGGCACTAAAATGAAATCTCAGAAATATAAATTTTCCTTGACTTGGCATATCGCATCTGTTTACATGCCAGATATTTTAAAATTCATATTTGTTATTCCAAGAAAACAGCCATAAAAAGTATAAATTCTAGATTTAAATGTTTAGTTCATATCCTATACAACAGTTTTAGTAACTTTCAGATTGACTTTCATAGCGTTATTTCAAACACTTTTTGAGAAATCACGTTTCATGTTCATGAAATCATGTCAAGAGTGCATTTTCCATTAAACACATTTAAAGTTTATATCTATGTTTTACTAAAATTATTTGTACAGTTATGTACATCTGAAATTTTCTGCATTTATAAATCGTAGTTTTTTCTTTAGTTTTAAATCTTCTTTTAGTTGTAGAATCCAGTTTTAGGTTATTTTTGTAGGAAAGAAAAGATCTTTTCGCATTGAGACGTTTGGCATTTTCGGTTTCAATCACAGCTGTCAAGTAGTTTTTAAATCACTACATCTCATGTGTTATTTATCATACAATAAATATAAGCACGGATTTGCAAAGATAAAGAATTGGTCTTTCATAAAGTGTAAAAAATATATACAAATTTTGGTCAAAGATTGCATTTTAAACGTAGATCCTTAACTCACGATATGTCACTAATACAAACGTAGTGCTTTTAATACATTTTAAAGCTTTATTTGGAAACATTATTGATATCTAAAAAGCATTAACTTCTAGTACTGTGATTAAATTTTGGAAAAAGAAAAGTCAATCCTGTGAAAATACCCTCACAATATCATGACTATTGTTAAATATTTGAACAAAAATCGGATATCAGATTAGGCTGAAACATTTGTGCCTTCGGCTAAATAGGTGTTTGGTACCATGGTTACCTACGTAGAAATTGTTTTTCTTCCATCTGACTTTTCATGTCCGAGACTAATCGTTCACTTAGCTGTAATTTTTAGTTCAATGCATGCATTATGTAAATTAATATAGTTCTACAGATTTAGAAGCGCAACGTGAACTATCAAAACTATTTTCTTTTTAATTTATTCTTAAATACCTTGAATATGCTTGATATTTGCTTTAAATGAATATACTACATTATAAATTCTGAAAATGCATATGTTCTTGCGAACATTTAATTTGAAGACTATTTAAAAATACTGCATTGTTATTTATAGGTGCTGTAATATTTCTTGAAATACTTAAGCATGAATAAACTTTATTCCATTGGAAAATATGCTATTCCTACAGTCAAAGCAAAGTAATTCTATATTTGAAAAAGTGCTTCTCTTTTCCCTTTTACGAATAAAAATGGAAAAATTTCGTATTTTTAAAAATCTGCTTCTTACTCTACAGCATATTTCCCTTGCGGCAATTTTACATTTCTTTTTTATAATGACGAAAAGAATTCCGGTTATCTTACCATAGGGTGTGGTATCTCACATATACAGCAACCTCTGCTTTAGTACAGAAAGAAAAATGGCTTTTGTTAACTTGCTATAAAGGATACAGCGATCGAAAAGACAAATACTTCATAAATTTTGTTTTTTAGAATGAAGGTAACTTTAGCTTGAATTAAACAAAAAAGTCAAAGAAAAGAAAAGTACAAACATAGGACAAAGGATAAAGCACACATGCAGAAACAATAGTTTAAGTAATGAGTTTATCTAATTTTTTAGTACTTTCTCTATAAAATGGCATAACTTATTTAAAATATTTGTTGTGTAACTCAAGAAAAGAAAAGATATTGGACTGACATTTAATGTTTATATTATTTAGGAAATTTCATGTAAATAAATCGGTGGAATCAAACGTATGGAGATGTACTTCAAGATGTGGCGTAAACGTTCTTCATATCAGAATATATTTTTTCAGAAATATGGAATGTTTCAGAATACAATTAAACACTTAAATACAATTAAACACTTTAAAAAAATAGCAGAATTTATCTGAAAAACTTTTCTATGTATAACTGAAGAAAGTAACAAGATATTTGACTGTGAATTCGCGCAAATATTACTCAGAGAACTTTATGTAAATAAAACAATGAAATGAAACATATGAAAATGTTCTTGAAGATGTTGAGTAATAATTTTTAATATAAAATTACAACTTTTTTATTAGGATATAAAAAAATCGACATAAAAATTATAGATTGCACATATACCATAAAAGAAAATATATAACACTTTTTCAATCTATAATAATAATATAATAATATAAATTTATATATATATATATATATATATATATAACCATTAATTAAACATAACCTACCACCGTCAATTATTATGAATTAAAGCTGTAAGTATTAAATATATATATATATATATATATATATATATATATTATAAGAATTATTATGGAAGAAAAAGAAAAAAGTGGGCACAGACAAAAATTGAAAAGCTTATACACTGAATTACGTTATCAAGGGCACAGAATTCAATGATATAAGCAAAATGGTTGTTTTCTGTGGGAAAAATAAGCTAAAGCTAAAAATTATTTTCCCCTGTGCCCAAACAACCATAAAAATCAAGTGAATTGATTAAAAATGAAAGCATAATAGAAACAAATTATATGAAATGGAAGAATCAATAAAACGTATTTAAATATTTATAGGATATAAAATATAAATAATAAACACCATACCGATTAATATTTCAGTATTTACAAAAATCCACGCGCACATGGCTACCTGAATATCATAAAGATTAAGGTGAATAAAACAGTTAAGAAATCACAGTAAATGATACCAAAGGATGCAGTTAATACATTTTGAAATAAAATTTGAAATACCTTGTTAAACACATTTAATCTAATATAAAATAAATAGATAGTAATTACATTATTTAAAATGCTCTATTAAATTAATTAATAACTGTTTAACAATATCGTCAAAATTTAGCTAAAAATACCCCCTGGTGTATTAAATTATAACTGAAATGGAGCTAGAAAAATTAAAATTTAGAGCTATCTTAAAGAGACAAATTTGGTGCTACCATCTAGTATTACTTTTATTAAACAACAGTCGCAAGATAAATATTTGTAAGCATTTGAATGTAAATAACTGTGTAAACAGCAAAACCAAACATATCCTTATATATAGAGAATTATAAACCTAATATAAACCATACAATGTATTTAAAAACTATTGTTAATAAAATTTAAAAGCATACAATATATTCTATTAGCTAATTTATTTAAACTAAACTAAGAATTTAAATAATTCTAGAACTTTGATAATATATAGCATATAGCTATATGCTATAAAACAAAATAAATTCAGTAATAATTAATATAAATAATTATTAAAAATAATATAAAAATTATTTTTTAATCAATTATATATAAGATATTTATAAAATGAACAGGAAATAAAAAACATGTGGAAGTATATAGAAGGTCAAATGATACTTAAATTCCCATTACTTAAAAAGCACAAATATAGAGTGTGGATTATTTTCAGACATCCATAAAAATCCAAAAAGTATGAATGTGGGACATTCAAAAACATTAAACCGATAATAAATATTAAAAAGAATAGAGGAATAATAATAAAAATAATTACCCAATTTTAATGCATACAGTATAACTATATTTATATTAAACATACTTATATGTATATTATTCACTATAAGAATGGCATACTATTAGTAATTAATATGATATTGTCCTTAGTAAATTAAAATTTAATAACAAATAATTGTAAATTAGATTAATCAATAATTAAGCTAATTATAATATTAATGAAATTCTCCAATTACATATAAAATATCAAATCAACATCCATATAAAATACGTAACAAAAATATAGTAATAATACAAAAGATATATATATATATACATAAATTATAGCAATTTTTTAAAAAAGGCAACATTTTTTTATTATATAATTTATTAATCATTTTAAACATATTCATTCTCTTAAAAAACACTGTTTCTTGTTCCAAATTTACTTTTTAAATTCAAATGTACGATTTAAAAATTATAATTACTATATTGTTTGTTCGTGTAATGTAATTTCTAAGTAATTTTGAATTTATAAAATGCCCGTCATATGCAGTATCTGTAGCAATTTTTTTTTTTTTTATATTCAAAACATGGTTCGCTTGATTTGTTTAATTAGAAGTGATCTTAATTATCTTTTTGCGTGTAAAGTATCTTAGACATTGAAGGAATTCAGTTTTTTAATAACGATTTGTTTTTTACTAATCTTGAAGAGACAATTCATTTAAAAATTAGAAATTGATGGTATATTTAAAATATAGGGGAGACTAGGCAGGATTGACCCACTTTTTACAAAATGATTTTTTTTAAATATTGAACGTAGAATGAAGTTTTATGTGACATTTTATTCGTTAACAATCAGTTATCAAAATAAAATTGCGACATAAGTGTAATATGTAAGAAATTAAAAAAAATTAATTGATTTTTATCATGAGAAAATAATGGGTCAGGGCTCCCCACATATGGGAGGGTTGACCCACTATATGAGAGCCTTGACCCACTTTATTTTATATTGAAATATTTGTGAAGAAATATAAAATCATCTTTAAAAAAGAAAATAACTTTATACTACATGCTTTAATTATTATAAAAAAAATATTTTTGAAAATATGATGCTTAAACAAACCTGTTTAGACGCAATCGCAAGTCAGGGGAGATTTTTTTTTTTTTTTTTTTTAAACAGGATTTTGTCTGAGCAGGATATAGGGGAGACTAGGGAGGGTTGACCCACTTTTTACAAAATGATTTTTTATTTTTTAAATATTGAACGTAGAATAAAGTTTTATATATCATTTTATTCGTTATACAATCAGTTATCAAAATAAAATTGCTACATAAGTGTAATATATAAGAAATTGGAAAAATGAATGATTTTATTCATGACAAAATAATGGTCAAGGCTCCCTACATACGGGAGGGTTGACCCACTATATGGGAGGCTTGACCCACTTTGCATTATATTGAAATATTTGAGAAGAGAATAAAATCAGTTTAAAAAAAACAGAATAACTTTATGCTACATGCTTTAATTATTAAAAAAATATTTTTGAAAACATGACGCTTAAAAAAACCTGTTTTGACGCAATCGCAAGTCATAGAAGAAAACATTTGTTTTAAACATGATTTTGTCTGAGCATATATAATTGTACAGCAGGGAAAATGAAATTTTAACATTTAAGACAATATTCCGGTAGAGACAGGTTCCGTTTTCATAGGGTTTCATGTATGAATATGTCTGGATTTAGGAAACACTGTCCCGCCTTTTTTTTGTCTCCTTGTCCTACTTTTTGTGACACTCGACCTAACAACATAGTTGTCACATAGTTTGGCTTCATCTAACTTTATTCATCCTGGTGAAATTTGCCTATATGCCTTCCTGAAGTTTTTCGATCAATGCCATTTTCTTTTGCAGCCGCATTGGGCACTTAACTTATTATTAACATCGTTTAGGCCTTTCGGGAGCAAAGTACTTTCAGTACTAAAATGTTGAAATAAATGACTGGCACCCTAATTTACGAACAAATTTATTTGGAAATAAGAAAAAGGCTATATTTCACATACATATTAAATAGAAAACATTTTAGTAACATTCTGGTGTCATTCCGGCGATTGGGAATTAAAATTAAGTGGTTTCATAAACATGCCACTGTCCCTGAAATGGTTAAGACTGCTGTTTTCAAACTTTCTATTCTTTTCCACTGTTTCTATTTACCTATTTTAAGTAATATTTACACTGTATAAATTTTTCAGAAACGATTCTGAAAGTAACGGAGACCTGTGCTGCACGATACTAACGGAAAGGTTTCAGATTCGAGCAGAAAACTGTTTCGGTTATAATACGGAACATTTCCGATTCGCAATGCAAGGTTTCTGAATATATCGGAAACCTTTCATTACGGATCGGAAAGTTTTCTGAATACATATGAAATCTTTCTGGAGACTAAGAAATGTTTATGAATATATAGGAAACCTTTTATTACGAATCGGAAAGGTTTCTGAATATATATGGAACCTTTCTGAAGACGAGGATTATTTCAAAATTTACATAAAAAAGCACAAATAACTGTACTAAAATTACTTGCAGGTGCATACATATAATATAAAATCATTTAAAATACAATAGAAATATCTCAAAAATGCATTAAAATTTTTAATGTATTTTTAAGATATTTCTAATATATTTTAAATAATTTTATATTATGTGCAATGCACCTGCAAGTAGTTTTAGTACATTTATTTGAGCTTTTCTATATGAATTTTAATTATTTACTCAAGTTGAATTTAGCACTAGTATTTAAACATTCAATTATTGAAGATTATTTTGTGAAAGGGGCTTAGTTTAGTAAAATGGGTTTTGTGAAGAAGCCAGTTTTATTTAATGAATTTTTATGAAAGAGTCTTATATGGAAGTTCATTTCTGAATGATATTTTTCTGAGTTTTTTTTTTTTTTTTTTTTTAGTATTATTATTTATATATCTGCTTGGATTTATTCTGGAAAAAAAATCAATATTATTATACCTTTTTCATAATTTAGATAAAATTTATTGCGTTTTAAGATCTTGCAGTGATATTTTTTTGACCATGCGGATTAACAAGCAACATTAAAGTTCCAGAAATGTATTATTATTGAAAATTGAATGATAAATTCTTTCGAAAAGCGTTTTATTTATTTTTTTTAATCATTTATAGCATTATTTTTACTTATTATTTTAGTTCTTTATTAGCGTTTCTTTGTTGCACAGACATTTTAAAACACAACATTTTATTATTATTAGTGCATAAAAATAAGATATGATTGCAATTTATGTTATTGTTGATTCAATAGCATCATATTAATAAATTAAAATGCCTTATAACCTAAAGTAAGAAATTTTGTGTACTATATTTTCATAAAATAAGCTGATGGTTAATAATCTAGAAATTTTCAATTTTGTTTACTGTAAAGTGCATAAGTTAAATAACAACAATAGTTTCTTCTCTTTTTTTTTTCACAATTCAGTCTTGCAAAATCAGAAGAAAACATTTTTCTTTTCAAGCAAGAACATTTAGATGAAGAAGTAAAATTCAAATCGCAAAAAATGCAATGGTTAATTTTTTCGAAGCATAAAAAAAAGTGTGTGGTGGGGAGGAGGGGGGGGGGGATTTACATATCTGAGCGTGAGTACTAAACAAGTTAATGATCTTAAAACGATTCTTTTTACTTTTCTATCAAAATTTGAGGAGAAGAAAGGTGAATATAAAAAATGAATTTTTGAAAGCTTTTTAGGAAACAGCAAAACAAATGAATCAATTTTATTTACTATAATGATTTATAAAAATAAATCCTATAACTGTAAGAATAATTTACTGTTTATTTTTACTCACAATACTGTATTTTTTACATAAAAGCAATCAATAATAAAGAAGTAAAATGACGATGAACCTTCAGCTTGTTTCATTAAAATATAATGCGTAAATTTTCAAGTTATAACGTATTTAATAATTTGTTAAGAACACGCTGTGAAAAGGAGAATACGATACCGCAATCAGTATGAACATCAAGTTTAACTACATTATTTTATTTTCATGCACACATGTATATATATTAGAAGAAAAAAAAAACAGACTAAACAAAGACTGATATATTAAAAAATAAATAGGTTATTAATTTCTTTTCGTGTATTGCAACAAAGAAAACTAATAAAGAATTAAGTAATAATAAATAATAGTAAGTAAAAGTAATACTGTAGATGATTAAAAAAAAAAAAAACACTTACCCAGAATTACGATCGTTCCGTGTTCAATAATACTAAATTTCCAAAGCTCTGAAAAAGTCCATTGATAATATCCAAGGTACATTTCTTGCATAATTTTAAAACGCAATAAAAAATAACCACAAAATATAACAAAAATGTTATAATATTGGTTTTTTTTTTTCAAAATAAAAGCGAATTCAAATACACGTGGAAAGCGTAAAGTTACCTACGCCGCCATCTCATTTCTCATACACACGAACGAGTTGACTTTCCCTTTAGGCGATTGCTTCTGTTTGCAGCGTAAGGAGAAATAGTGGTGAAATACTTGGAGCGCATGCGTACAGGCGCTTTTACTGTTCCACGAAAAGTAAACTGAAACACCCAGGAACATTCCCGGTTGCTTCGGAAAATAGAAATGGCTCTCACATAACCGATACTATAAGAAATGTTCCTGTTAGAATAGTAAACGTTCCCACTATTTTTTACAGTGTAGATGGAGAAAAGTTCCTATCAACTTTCCCATTTATATTTCATTAAGTATTTTCTCACAGTGGATACTACAGCAATTTTTTACATCTTTCTTTAAGCAGTTTCAAACACTTTCTTTTCCATCACCCCATTTTACAGTAGCTTTACAGGATAAATATATATTCTTTTTTTATATAACCCTTTTCATTATGCATAGTGTATAATAAACAGATTGCCAAAACCACTTAATTAAGGGAGCCTTGAGCATCTGGTCAACCCACCCTCACATTGACTGGGTCAAACCTCCCCACATACCACTTTTCTAAATAATAGCATATTGTTATGTTAAGCCTAACTTACTGTACAATCTTTATGCCTGGAATGAAAGCTCGTTATTTCTGCATTACTTTAAACCTACTTAATTAAATTTGTATGATATATTTTATCTGAAAAAAGCTTGCAAATTATTTCTAAAAAACGCACTTTTTAGGTTGAAAACGCTCCCCATTTGATTTTTCCACACCTATTTTGATTAGCTGTATGAAACAAAGACTGTTGTTTGAGCATTTCAATAGCTTTGGTTGACACCTATTGATAAAACTCTGAAATTATTTTAAATATGAAAACTGATGGGTGGGTCAAGCCTTCCCTAGTCTCCCCTAATTGTAAAGCAGGGAAAATTTTAACATTTAAGACAGTATTCAGATAGAGACGGGTTCTGTTTTTATAGGGTTTCATGTATTATATTGTCCCTATTTAGAAGCCACTGTCCCGCTTTTGTTTGTCTCATTTTCCTACTTTTTGTGACACTCGACCTGACTACTCTAGTTGCCACAGAGTTTTGCTTCATCTAACTGTATCCATAATGGTGAAATTTGTCTGTATATCTTTCTAAAGTTTTTCGATCAATGCCATGTTCTTTTGAAGCCACATGAGCACTTAACTTATCATTAACATCTTTTCACCCTTTCAAGCGCAAAGTTTTTTCAATACTAATATGTTAAATTGAATGACTACACCGGAAAATTAAGGGATTTCATAAACATGCCACTACCTCGAAAAGGGTTATGACTGCTGCTTTCTTACTTTCTAGTCCTTTCTAGTCTTTTCCACTGTTTCTATTTACCTATTGTAAATCGTAAGTAATATTTAAATAGAAAATAGCTCCTATTAACTTTCCATTTATATTTTATTAAAACTTTTCTTGCAGTGGATACTAGAGTAATTTTATATGATTTATGCCGCATATTTTCTTAAATTTGTGTATAAAGTCCCACGGTGGACATTAAAAAATTCATGCTGTGCTATTTAATGTTAAATATACGACGCGTGTGCTAAGAAAAAAAATCAAAACAAATAATTAATACTTTTTAACATTTTTTTTCTAAAACATTACACTGCGGTGCGTCACCCGTACATTCACGCTGAGACGCAGCACTTGTGCGGTAGTTAAGCCGCTCTTATAATAAAAACAGAATGGGATTATAAATAAAAATATTAAAAGAATTATTCCTATTTGGGCTGTAATTAGCTATGTAATAAAAAAATGAAACTAAATAAATACGATGAAACATATTAGTGGATTCAAATTAATAACAGTTTTCCTACTATTAAAATTATCGACATATATATATTCTTTTTTTTTACATTAAATTTTAATTGTTATTTTAGTAACAGCGTAACATCAATGTATTAGAGAGGGAAAAGAAAAAAAAAAGTAAAATTGTGTTTACATAACTTATTTGTTAACATTTTTGGGACCGGCAGCTTTTACACAATTGTTATTCGGCTGCATTACTTTTTTAAAAGAAGTTACCTTTGCTTAAATAACCATGAAAATGCTCTAATAAAAAAAAATAAATGTTACTTTTCTATTTTACTGGTGCCAGAAAGAAATTTTGTATGCTCTTTACTAAGGTTTACGCTTATATGCACCTATGGTTCCGAATGAGTTAATAGGCCTGTTTTTCGACTACAATCGACAGAAAAGGTGTCAAAAAAGTACAGTATTTATGTAACTAGATTTGACACATGATGCAACGAAGCCAATTACACTTCCTCTTTTTTGGAGTAGTTTCCTAAACATTCCTTGCAAAGAACGTCTGCTTAATCCAATTTTTCATTATTATCATCTTGACTTGTATCTTTCTTGCCCTTCTTACATTTTATTTTTCTCTTCTTCTCCTTCGGTTTTAGTAAACTTGATAACGTGCCTAACATGGTTAGTCTGCGCAAAAAGAAAAGGAATAGTTAATAACACTTAATCATCTGGTACCAAAGAATCTGCGGCATGTACACCAGAATTTCAGTGCGGCATGTATCCCATTTTGCATGGTGTAGACGTCGGCCATCACAGTTACCTGCCATCACTAAGGGGAATGGCATTCCCATACACACAGTAATATACACAAAAGCTACACTTAGTTTTGACTTCAAAATCCTGCATGCATTTAGTAATTAGTGTATGAAAAGTGTTTAAGCAGAACGTGTTTAAAAGTTTGGACAGTGAAATCATGCACTTACGTCAAAATAAGGATTGTACTTCTACAAATAAACATCGAAACGGGATTCACGCTATACACTGGTTCAAATAATCTCATTGCGCTTATACTGCACGATTGACGACCATCTATCGATAATTACAAGAAATACAAGGGGTGCGGCATCCGTCCCGGATGCGGTGACTCTCCCGGACTTACCATATAGCAATTTTTTAATCTTACTTTAATCAGTTTCAAACATATTCTTTTCCATCACCTCATTTTATTATAGATTTGCAGAATAAATTTACATTCTTTTTTATATATAACCATTGACATTACTTTATCCTCAAAGTATAATAAAAATATTTCCAAAAACAGTTAATTAAGTTAGCCTTGACCATCTGGTCAACCCTCCCTTACATTGACTGTGTCAAGCCTCCCCGAATAGCTCTTTTCTAAAGAATAGCACATGGTTATATTAAGCCTAACTTACTGACCAATCTTTATGCCTGGAATGAAAGATCGACATTTCTGCATTGTTTAAAACCTACTTTCTTAAATTTCTATGATGTATTTTATCGGAAAAAAGTTTACAAAATATTTCTAATAAACCCAACTTTGGTTTAAAACGCATCACAATTGATTTTTTCATATCTATTTCGATTATCTGTAAGAAAAAAAAAAGACTGTTGTTTGAGCATTACAGTAGCTTTGGTTGACATCTATTGATAAAACTCTGAAATTCTTTTAAATATGAAAACGGATGGGTGTGTGAATCCTCCCTTATTGTCAACCCTCCCTAGTCTATCTTATCTTTATATGAAAAAATATTAAATATTTTGTAGAAGGAAGGAGATCCCGTTGTGCAAGCAAAAAGTGGCCGTATTTAAAGCAGTACGAAAAACTTTGTAGTTTCTTGACCAATGAATGAAACGCAATATTTTTTTCTTTAATTTTACAAATTCTTATGGTTTGATAAAGTATTCAAACACATATATATTTAGTAATATTAATTAATTAAATCCTAACGACTAAAGTAGCTTTTCAAAAATATGAATATTGAAATATGCATAATTAATGGCTTTTCTAATAATTCATTAAATTTCACCAAAAAAAATGTATACTTATTTTTTCAATACACAATTTTCTGTGACAAAAGTCAGACTAAATTTTGGTTCAGCATAAACTAACACGTGTAAACTAAGAATATACATCATTTCAAGGTTCTGAGATAATTTTGATGAGTTTTTAAATGAGAGTGCACGCGATACCAAAAAATCAAAAACTGCTTCAAAGTTGGCTTATAACATTACAGCAAATGCTTTTATGCAAGATAGTTTAACCAAAACTGGTGTTCTAATTGGTATTTTTGTAAGATTCTTTTTTCAGGTGGATTTGTAACTGTTGAAGGTATTCATTCTGAAATTTGTGAAATATGTATATATATATATATATATATATATATATATATATATATACCGCCAACGTGATCGCCCCCTTTAACCCTTTCGGTACTTGCGGCTTTTACACAAATTTAATTCAGATGGTACCTCTTTTTTTTTTAATTTACTTTTACTTAAACAATCACGAATATGCTCCAATTAAAGACAATTAATGTTACTTTTCATTTTTACTGGTGCCAAAAAAATTATGTATGTTCTTTTTGAGGGTGTACATATGTACCCATGGTCCCGGACGGGTTAAGAATATTCTCGAAATTTGAAAATATATGGTAAAGAAAAAAAAAATTCTACACTGTCAAAAAAAATGCGTTTGGTTTTTTTTTAATTAAAGGAATAACATTTCTTAATAGAGATAAGAAAATTTAAAATAAAAATTGCTATTTACGCCAGTAACATACATAAAACCCTCAGTGAAAAAAATTGAAAGTAGTTTTATGAATACAAAATATTTTCCAATGCTTAAGTTTCAAAGTTTTCAACATTAAAAAAAAAAATACTTTTTGTTTATTTTAAAAAGTCTCATTAAAGTATTTGGTGAGTACTTAAAAAAATATATATCCATTCAATTGCACTACAATCTACGCTGCAATCTAAAAATATAATTTGGTAACCGTTGTATTAATTAATAAAATATTTAATTACATAAAAAAAAATTACAGTTGAAAAACGTTGTTTTTTGGCATATGAATTCATTGCCATATGTATATTCATTATGCATATTTATTCTTTACCATATGTATTCATTGAGCTGAATACGCATTACATATTTTTCTTTTCTAATAGTAAATATATAAAATGCAGCAGATTGCAATAAATAACTTCTTTAAGATTTCCTTTGTATGCTTCATATAATTCAGCCTTTGTTATATTTCTAACTAGAGCAGATAAATATTTGTGCATGTTAAAATATTGTAAAGATCATTTTTATTATTCTGAAAATGTGAGTAAAATTTAATTTGTACATATAAATTAAATAGTTTTTGTTTGTATAACGTTAAATTTTAATGTAACTTTTTCGAATACCGATTCAGAAAACTTTCCCTTCAAAAGTTTTTCCTGGTAGCGTCACTTCTATAAAAAAAGTGGGTAGATTTGATGGATTGTTAACAAAAATACCATACCATCTTCAGAGTACCAATTTAGTAGAAATTTATGAGAGTTTATATTTCAATGCTGGTGGTAAATATTTTGACATAGGAAAGTTATCGGAAGTTAGGAAGGAGATTTTTATTCAAACAATTTGATTGTTTATTTTCAAGATTCAGTATGACATTAAAATGCACAATAGCGTGTAACAGTTAACGATGAGCAACTTTTATACGCACCAGTATACAATAACGAATTTTTAGAAAGTCGCATGTAGGATCTCGAAATATGAATTCTTCGGTAGAAAGGACGTACTGTGTGAGATGTCCATTATAAGACATGTCACACAAGTATGCTCTATCTGGTTACTCATACCAGCGGGTTTAGCATGATGATATGAAAAAAAATAATTAATATACTATTAAAGACTATTACTACATGTCCAAGAACAAATTGGATATCAGAAATAATTTCAACGAGTGTTTGTGAGGAAGATATATTAGTAGACTGGAGGAGTGTGTAAAGTGACAAGTGTAAACGAAAACTTTCGTATCGCAAATTCCATTGATTTCCTGTGCGTGAACAACAACTCTGTCAGCAGTTCTGTGTGAGTTGACTTTCAAGAAATTGACCATTAAAACATAATTGGTATGTCGTGTTGCAAGAGAATGGGGATTCTTCTTGACACCACTGTGATATTGGGGAAAATGGGGATAGATTTCTTCTCGGTTCTTTAATGGGAGATCCTATTTCTTTTGCTTAAAAATCGCATGATGTTTACGATTTGTTTTCTGTTACTGTGGAATATTTTGCAAACCCTTTGAGCGGGCCTCCTTCAGCAGACGGGAGGCGCCAGAGATCACGTGACCTTCCAGAAAATTAATATTAAACACATTTTCTGCGTCTTTTAGTTTTATAGTAGTAATGTAAAAATTAAACGCAGTAAGTAGACTGCATTGTTTCACTTGGTCTTCGGAAAATAGAAGAAATGTTGTTTTAATTTTGAAAATGAACTTTATTGCGAGCATGAAATCGAATATGAAATCATGCTATTGTTGCTTGGCTTCTTTATGGAAGAAAATGATTGCTGAAATTTTAATAAGAAATTATCTTGGATTTCCAGTGAGGAATATATATATATATATATATTTAACACGTATTAACCAAATGTCTCGCTGTAAATAGTCTGTAAATATTTAAAAGCTTAAAAATAGAATTATCAAAGTTTTTAATCATCCTGTGCTTATTTATACTGAACAAAACCAGCGTAAAACTTTCAGTCGGGAAATATACTGACTTTAAAATGATATAAATTCAAAATCTTGAACTTTGCTCGCCCAACTATGATTTCAGTCAGAATAACGTGAAACTCGTGAAAAACATGAAGATTATTCATTAGTTATAAAGAAAAGACAAATCACCTTCGATTTTCTAAAAATATATTTACACTGGTGTTCAAAATTAAGGGCCAGTCACAAAATGCTAATATTTAAGTAAGCGAATACTCAAAAGTAAATAATATAATTTGAATAAGTACTATCGCTACAGCACACCTAGTCCATATAGCATATCATTCATGTCACACATGGTCACAAGTGTCACAATCACTACCGTGAAACAAAAAATAGGAAATTCCATACGTCTCATTTTGAGTCTCAAATGATCACTATATGTGACTTCACTGAGACGTCAATGTGACTGCTGCTTTGTGACGAGTCACCAGGTGACTTTACAATGTAGTTACATTGTTACTCTCGTGTGACTGTCATTTTTAGACTCAATTTCAAAGTCATCATGGAAGTTGCATTATGATAAGTTATCAAATAATATCACATTATAGTCACATAGTGACTTTTTACAAAAGAACAGAATGGTGACTTCACAGTAGTCTCTCTGCCACCTGAAAGTCATCATGTGACTTTAATATGACATTATTTGGTAACTTATCACAATGCAGCGTTCACGATGATTTTGAAATTGAGTCTACTAACTACATTGTAAATTCGCATGGTGAGTCGTCACAAAGCAGCAGTCAGAGTAACGTCTCAGTGGAGTCACATATAGTGATCATTTGAAACTCATAATGAGATGTATGGAATTTCCTATTTTTTTGCAGCACCGTAGTGACTGTGACACTTGTGACCATGTGTGACATGAATGAGATGTTATATGGACTAGCTGTGCTGTAGAGATAGTAATTATTCGAATTATATTATTTCCTTTTGAGTATTCGCGTACTTGAAAATTAGCATTTTGTGATCGGTCCTTAATTTTGGACACCAGTGTAGATTTTTGTGTACAAAAAATTATGAATCATACCCTTTGTGCAACTTGAAAAACTTGCAGGTCAGCACAAAGGATTTCCAATCGTCGACAGTATTTCACCGGTCAGAAACATCTGAAGCAAATTTTTCCACCAAAGTATTAGAAGATCGTTAAAGTCTCGAGTTTTCATACCTGCATTCATCTTAATAAGTTTTCATTTGACAAAATAGCTGTTTGAACAAAAATGTTAATTTTTTTGCTTTTTATTTTAACTTTTCAGAGTTTGAAAAAATAATTACGCAATGACAATTATAATTTTCGTTAGTATAAGCTAAAAAAAGGATTATTATTCTAAAAAAAGAAATCAGTCAGATTGCTACTAAGTAAAGTGTTCGCCTTATTTGGAAAACATCGTTTGAGAACATTAGTTTGGAAACGGTTTAGATGTGGTTTCAAGGGGCAGTTTTTTTTCGATATGACTTTCAATAGCGTTTCTTGACACAATAAACTTCGTGTGTAGAGTTCCGCGTAGTAATCTGTTTCCTGACTGCTGCGGCTCTAAGATTGCAAAATCACGAAACTGCTAATCAGCAACCTACACTCTTTAATGATGCAAAAATGAAAAAAAAAAAGAATAAAAAATTCTGACCTAAAATAGTTGTCTGAGCAAAGCGAAGTCTAATACACAGCGCAATAATTCTTTACTGGCATATGCAGCTACGATGGATATTAAAACCTTTCGTCAAGCCTAATTCAAAAAAGATTTGTCGGATTTCGTTTCCGATTGTGCCTGAAGGTACCTATGAGTGTAACCTATTGAAAGCACCTACTATGAAAAATAAGTTCTAATTCGTTTAATAATTATATTAAGAAACTGATAAAAAAAAAACACAATTTATCTACATACATCACGGAAATTTAGTGTACGTCATTTTCACCGGCTGGATGTTATCGTAGAAAACCAGATTACAAAACATGGAGCAAAGAAAATATGACCGCGCTAATATTAAAGTATAATAAAACCTATTTGAACAGGAAAATAATTCTGGATTATTTCTCTATTTAAAAGAAAAAAGCCAAAATAACTTAGCATTTGGCATTTTGTTATAGTTTCTATAACATAATTTTTAATCGACAATAGCATCTTTTATACTTCGTGTGTGCAAATTAGAAACAATACTTTGATGATTAAATAAAATATTTTATTTATGGCGACATTTTTTTTTTGTTCTTTTTTTTTCGTTTTAGTATTTTAAAGGAAATGTATTTTCTAGTATATGCGCTTTGGCGAGGAAGAGAAAATGAGTTTGGCGAGAGAAGTAAACTTTTCATGTATATTTTCTAGTAACCTATCCATTGTTTGATATACCTAAGCATTTCTTTAAACATTTATGTAATTTATTAAGTGTAAACTAGTCATTTACCTATTTTCACATACCAAGAGAAGTAACTTGTACATAAAAAATTATTATTATATACAAATACCCACAAATGACTGATGGAAATTAAAAATTTCATAACTTGCAAACGGTGACAGATATTAAAAATTTCTTGCAGAAAGATATGTAAGATGTCAGGAGTTTTTATGCTGCGACTTTTAGTTTTAGTTACAAATACCATCGATAGATGGCACTGCAAGCAATAACCGCCAAATCGAGCCGCCAGGTTCGATTTTTCGACCTCCATGCGAAAAATGAGATGAAAATAAATTGATTGGATCCCGAAGTACAAAATATCGGGTTTGGACTGAGCTTGTATTGCTCTCAGCGCCATCTATTGTTTGAAATTTGAACTAAAATCAAGAACCACAGTACAAAAACGCACTACGTTATACATGACTCTCCTGCAAGAATTTTTTAAATATCTGTCACCGTTTGGAAGTTATCGAATTTAAAAATTCATCAGTCATTTTTGGGACACCCGGTATATACAATGTTTACATTTGTATATGTTACCGGGGTGAACCAGGCGGGGCCCGATTTTAGGACAAACTAGATTGGCCTAGGCCAAACTAGTTTATCCTAACGCGCATCGGATAAACTAGTTTTTCCTAGGCCAAACTAGTTTACCCTGACGCCCATAGGATCAACAACTTTCTCCTAGGCCAAACTAGTTTGGCCTAACGCTCACAGTATAAACTAGTTTAGCACGCTATTCATTGGTCTGAACTAGTTTATTCTAGACCGACTCAATTTGGCGTGCTTTTATTGATCCCAAAGACCGCTTCGGTGCCAACATTCTAGTTTATCCTATGCGAATCTAGTTTATCCTAGGCCAATTCAATTTGACGTGCTTTGATTAATGCCAACCAGTGTTGAACACGCTCACAAAAAAAAAAAAGAAAAAAAAAACAAATTCAAACTCAAATTAAATTTCTTAAGAATCAGTCAAGTTCACGCTCAAATTCAGAATTTTTCAAACGAATGCGCTCAACTCAAACATATCTATCGAAATGAGCTAAGTTCACTAAAAAATCGTTTTTTTTAAATTAATTAATTAATATAATAGAAGTTTAACTTTCATATTTACAAAAAATTTGTGAGTTAGTCTGGTTAATTCGATGTAAGGTCGATTCTTTACGGGCGAGCCCGAGTTTCCTTCCCGACACTCTGTCCGGGCTTATTTTGGAGATTACTTTTTTTTGAGAGGTCCGGACCGAGATCCATCGGGACTGGACTGCATTCTTCTTGAGGTCTGCATAGGCAGAAATTTTCAGTCCAATTTCCAACCCAGATCATATGAAAATCATTTGGACCGGCAGGATCTCTGGTCTGTTCAGTAAAAATATCAGTAACATTTGACCCGGCCGATTTTTTTTTTTTTTTTTTTTTTTTTTTTTTTTTTTTTTAATGTGCGTATTTTAAAATCGCTATTATTTCACAATTAAAATTTATATATTTATTATTTTTTTTAATTTTGTTAAGATGAGTAGATGCATTTTTAGGTAATAAAATTAAAGTACGGTATAACTAGAGAAAAATAACCTGCCTATGACGGAATCCGTTGTTTAACAAAAAAATATGTAAAATAAGGATATTAGTACTTGTAAAAGAATATAATACATTTACAACTGACGACGAACCTTCTAATAAGAGAACCTGCCTATAACGGATTCTTCTTTCCTATGCAATTCCGTCTTAGAAGATTTCATTGTATAGAATTTTTTAAATTTTTAAATCTCCAAGCCATAGAATGTGGATTAATGATATAAATGATTCTATTGTAAACTATATTGATTTTTTAATGAAGCCCTATTTGTATGTAAATATCTGAATAATTACTGATACCATTTATTTTTTTACACGGCTTGGAAACTTGAAAATCTGAAAAAAAATATGTAAAAAACCCTTCTAAAACGGAATCACATAGAACAGAAAAAAACTTCGTTATAGTTTAGTTCCCTTTTTAGCAGGTCGGTCGTCTCTAGCAAATGTATTATGTTTTTTTCAAACATATTATTATATGCAATTTGCACCGAATAATAATAATAATAAATCCATTTAAAACAGGATTTCGTCATACACAGATTCTTCTAACAGGTTTTATGGTACTGTATCCCCATCCGTATAAATGTATGTGTACTATTCTTTAAAGAGAATTTTAATTGTGGAATAATGGTAGCTTAAAAATATATGTATTTTAGGCCAAACAGGGACCGGGACTTCGACAAATTTTTGAAAATTTCAGATTTCTAAAAGAATATCAAATGTACTTCTGATATTCTTAATGGTACATTTATTTATAATTAATACAAAACCAAGCGAGATTTATGTGAGAAAAAATAATTTTTCTCTCACATAAATATCACTTGGCTTTGAACTAATTACGAATAATTGTACGTTTAAGAATATCAGAAGTACATTTGACATTCTTTCAGAAATTTGAGATTTTCAAAAATTTAGAAAAGTCCCGGTCCTTTCGATTCCGGATTTTCGAGATTATACTGTACATTATTAAGCAATCCTCTAAATTCTTCCTCTCCTAAATTTTGTTATAATATCTCATCCAATTCTTTGGTCCTCTAGCACACAATTAGTCCTATGGGACCTATTTTGTAAGTACCAGCGACGGTGAAATGGGGAAGATAAGGGGACAATATCCCACTCCCCATCGAATAAAATATATTAAGCAGGTGTGACGGCAATACTACTTTGCACAAGGTTGGAACCGGAGCGGTAGTTGGAAACAATAAAAGCACGTCAAATTGCATTAGCCTAGGATAAACTAGATCAGCCTAGGATAAACTAGAAGGTTGGCGCCAGGAAGGTCTTTGGGATCAATAAAATCACGCCAAATTGAACTGGCCTAGAATAAACTAAATCAGCCTAGGGTAAACCAGTTCGGACAAATGAATAGAAGACTAAACTAGTTTATCCTATGAGAGTTAGGCCAAACTAGTTTGGCCTAGGATAAACTAGTTTATCCTATGGGCGTTAGGATAAACTAGTTAGGCCTACGAAAAACTAGTTTATCCTATGAGCGTTAGAATAAACTTGTTTGGCCTCGGAAAAAACAGTTTTACCTATGCACGTTAGGATAAACTAGTTTGGCCTAAGATTATGTTTGGCCGGTAACATATATAAAAATAAGTATAAACGTTCATCAGGTTTATTTACATGTAGGTTTATATCATTTATAAGTATAAACCGCACCGAGTTAAAAAAAAAACACCGAAATTATTGCTGGAAATTTATCACTAAATTAGTTAAAATTATGTATTTTAAATCAAGCGAACTGAAGTTTTCAATGAAATTAATCCAATATGAATATGGTATGGGAAATTTGTTTGGCAATTTATCACCTGTTCCCGGCTAACATAAAAGTATCAATATTGCAATTGGTACATGGTATGCGAAATGAAACGAATATGCTATAGCTACTCTTCGTACAAGAAAAATGGTCAATAATCCGCATTCAGATACACAGACAAGGTTGCCGTCAAACAAGACTAATACTAACAACAACATTGTTATAACTGTATGAGAGTTATAATAGTGATATAAAGTTAGCTTCGAGCAAATAACCATACAAGGAGTGTTTTATATATGTTTTGAGTGAAGCCCGATCATCAAAGTACTAATTAATTATACTAGTAACAGATATACAAACACAAGTTTAAATTCAAATGTAAATATTTGCAACTTTCTCCCCCCCCCCCCCCACAAAAAAAACCCCGCAATAAAATTAACTTGGCATTATGCAACGCTTTTTCATTCGTTGCAAACCAGATTACGGAACATCCCTATAATATTTGAAGTAATCACGATACTTTATTTTTAACCGAGTTAAAATTTAGACAAGAGCATTTTTTTCACCAAATGCAGCTTTATTTTTGCATATGTAACTCAGAAACAATTCTTCGATGATGAAAGAAAATGATTTGTCTTATGCTATTATCTCTTCTCATTATTTTTATTTATTTATATTTTAAATTAAATGAGTCAAAGTCGTGTTTTTTAAATGTATTTAATTTATGTATTTCAAATGAAAAGAATGCGTTATGAAAGCTGGCAATTTATATCTTGTATCTGGTTAGGTACCATATTACCAAGTGTCTGATGACCTTCACGATACTTATCTGTTATACGGGCCTTGGAGCTTTTTTTAAAAATTCGACACAATTCGGGTTTAAAAAAGCAAGATGTTTTTGCCAAATATTATAAACGACTATAAAATTAAAATTGAAAAAGTATTAAACTGGTTTATATATGTATTTTAAAAAATACATCTGCTAACACGTATTATTTAAATTATTTATCTTTTTGTATAATAAAATTTAAATGGCTCCTGTATCTACGTGTATGCTAATATTAGAAAGCAGTAACTTTTGTGCGTATAACTTTGCAGTACGTAGCAGTAACGTACTAATAAATAATGGTTTGAAAATGCTAGTTACGATCTCTGCTGCAACAAAGACAACATTTTATGTCGGTACAACAACCGCCATCGGTACAGGAATAGGAAAGTTCTAAAATTGCGAATTCTGTCATATTGCTTGGGCTAGAAATTTGAAATTTTTTGTTGATTTTTTTAAAGATGTAAATACTCGTTATGAACGCTTTAATTTTAAAGTGAGAAATAAACGTAAAACGTTCTAGAAAGTTCCTAAATCCCGATTTATTTGGGAATTTTTAAAGAAAGAAATTTTGAATTTTCACATTGTTATTACTTTTAAGGCGTAAATGCCGATCAATAAAAAAAAAAAAAAAAAAAAAAAAAAAAAAACGAACATTAAAAGTGTGCACTATAAAAAAAGATCTAAGCTGCAATTTCTGTGACACTGTTATGTCTAGAAACTTAAAATTTGCCATGGTAGTAACTTATAAGATGTAAATGCTCGTTATAGAACAAATTCAAACTGCAATTTCTGTCCTACTGTTAAGGCTAGAAAGTTTAAATCCGCACTGGTGGTAACTTATAAGATGTAAATGCTCACATTAGAACGAATTCTAAAAAATTCGAAATTAAGAAGACTAAATAAAGCGGACAAAGTTCTAAAGATGATCTAAATAACGAATGACTTTTAAGACATAAACTGTAAATAAAACGGAGATTCTACTGGCAATCGAGATGTCAGTATTATTTCCGTATTTTAATGGAAATTTTCCCCATAAATTCCAAAAATCCGAAATTTTAAGGAAATTTTTCCTCATAAATTACAGAAAAATTTTCCGTTTTTTTTAATTTATGGGGGACATTTTCCGTTAAAATACTGATATAGTACTGGCGTCTCGATTGTCAGTATAATCTCCGTTTTTTAGTCCTTTTTTTTATGTATGTACTCGCAAAAGAACAATTTCTAAAAATTTCGCTATGTAAAATGATGCAGGAAGAAAAAAAATCTTCGAATATATATATATATATATTTTTCTGTGCTACTGCTGACCTAAAAACTTTTTCTCAGGTTGACATTTTTTGTCGAGATACATTTAAGACGTAAATGATCTCTAAGAATGGCATCTAAATAATACAAAATTAAAAAGATGAAATGAATGAAAAATGTTCTAAATTGCCATTCATTTGCATTGTTAGGTATAGAAACTTTAAACATTTAATAATACTACATCCCCTCTCCAAACATGCAATTTAAATGCAACAAAACGGGTTGCTACTCATCTATAATTAAACAAATTTTGTAAATATTGAATAAATGTCAGTATGAAATTGAGAATAGCTTGCCCGAATGTACTTGTCAAAATGTTCCTTCTCTCGGCTTGCCCATCTCTCGCCAAGGCCCCTAACAGAGGAAAGTGTTTGTTTAAATTTGATATGCAATATTTTTTCAGATTCACTAATGTAGAGATTTTATCATAAGGTCATTTTCTCAATTATAATTAGACGAATTTTTATATAGTAACTTTAATCGACTCCATATTGGCAAATTTAAGCTTGCATGATTTGTTGAAAAAATACGTACGGACTTTAAATTACTGGAAATGACACTTTCATAGCTCAAAGGTTATGCAGACGAGATATTCAGATCTCGTGTCATAACTTACGCTGCAGTCATTGCCCATTTGTTTTATTTAATGCATGCTAAAGCGTAACACAGCTCACCTTGCAATGTTTGAAATGTGTCCAATATGTTTGAAAACAAAACAATATAGCGTATGTAGTGGACTCCATGCACTCCTCATTTAAATCCGATCAAGAATACCTGGAATAAACGCGAACAACGCATTGCCTGCTTCTGTTGACGTTTTCGGGACTTCAATATATAACACTTTTAATAGAAAATTCTCTAAACTCTTATCGCAGCTTCATGGCATACATGAAAAGCAGATATTCAATATTAACTATTCGAGTGGGCCACAGACCATATAAAAGTCCCTTCATTCTCTTCAAACATCATTTTTTGTCATTTAGAGGCACTCAAATTGGTGCGGAGCATCTATTTATGTTTTTGACATCATTTCAAGGAGTGAAAATTCCGATATAAGATATTTTCGTATTTATTTTCTCTATTAATTTTAATGTAATTTTATAGCCATGCACGGCTGGCCTGCAGGTTCGCTTTGCTATTTTTTTTAATAGTGCATATTGTATTGAGTATTTTATAATTCAACCATTCACTTTGCTAATTCTCATTTGGATTTGTGAAAGTATACGAGTTCTGTCTAATAAGTATCAGATTTTTATTTTTTACGCGCGTAATATTGATTCTAAGGCGCTACTGTGTACATTAGAAGGACGCAGCTTAATACGCATGCCTCAATTTTTTTCCACGATTTCTAGTGAGCCAGTCGTTGCCTGCTGGCTGCATAGCTGCTGTGAGATGCTGCCGTAAGTGTGCGTCGTATTTTGATTTCTCTCAAGATAATTGAATCGGTTGAAAAAACGTAATGCATCAATTTTTGTCAAAGCTTGCTGATTCTCAAAGCGAAACAATTCGTAAGATTGGTCAGGTGTCGTAAAGATTCACCAGTTCTTCAGCTCACTCATCGCACCTGATTCAGACTTTCTTGACAAAATATGAAATTTCAATCGTTCGCCAAATTCCATACTCTTCAGACATGCCTCCTTGCGACTTCTGGTTGCTTCTGAAATGCGGGAACCATTAAAATTATCCCGTTTTGAGAGTAGAGATGATATATGCAGAATGCGACTACGGAGTTAAACACCATTCAAAGAAAAAGCCTTCCATAAGTATTTTCGGCAGTGGAAAGATTGGTGAAGTAAGTGTGTGGGGGCGCCAGAAGCTTATCTTTAAGGGTATTAGGGTACCAATCCCGTCAGGTAACTTATATATTATTTTCGGACAAAGGTCGAATACTTTTCAGACAGGTCACGTATTGTCAATTAAAGATAGCATCTTATTTTCTATTGTTGTCATGAGTTATTATTAAATCTATGTTCTCAGAATCATCGCTCAGACTAATCCCTCTGAGGGAAGTCCAGTAGAAGTACCTTCATTTAAGGAGAGACACTGTTTAAGCAGACCTGCAGTTTTCGTGTGTATTGAAATTTTGTTGCATAGGAGAACCGAGATGTACATTTTTGAAAGATGTACTGTGAACTTTCGTTTTCATGGACAATACTCATCTGCCAAATTGACTTCATAAAATAAGTAAATTGGTGGAAGCTGGGAAAGTCGAAAAGTTTAACCGTGCAACTTTGATTTACATCATATTTTAAAGGTGTGCGATTCTTTGCGCACATGCCTTTTTGAACGTGCAAATCAACTAATAAACAGACAACACGTTAAATAAATGTAGGTAAAACAAGGGAATGTCATCTCTAAGACCCTTATTCACACACTCTGATTGTTTATGCTCAATAAATATCCACTAACAATTGTAGTTAAAAGAATTCATGTCGATTACTTCGACTCACAGTTCGAGAATCATTGCATTAATGCATGAAGTCATAGCTATTATCGTGTTCAATCAAATTATTTTATTGTTTTATTGTTGGTATTGGAATGTTGGTTTTACCAAATTCCAAATTAATTCAATGACAATTTTAATGACAATGTTTAAATAAACTTATGCAACGTTTCTCAACATATGTAAGCCTAACTTCAAAGTCACGAATTCTGTAAAAAATTCGTAAAAAAAGGAAACATGGATAGTGTTTCCAATTATTCAGGAATTTAATAAATTATGGTTTTCAATATTCGAAAATATATGATCGTGCATTGTTTTTCAACTGCAATTTCACATATACTTACATACATATAATAATATTTTAATACATAATTTAAAATTCAATTAATTTTCTGATCTCAACAAATATATTAAAATAGATATCAAAAACATATGCATAAATGCAATTTAATAACAAAATAAGAATTGTAAAGTTTTAAAAGTTTCTGTTTTGACAGATGTTTCTAATAGCAATTGTCATTTAGGATTGTTCAGGTTTAGTTGAATAATGTTACATAAATTTCTTTCTGCAATCCTTTAATTATAGTTCTGCCATTAAGTATATTCTTTCCAAGCTGAAATACTTTATGTAACGGTTATTTTGGAGTAAAAGTACAGAAATAATTTTCTCAAGAGAAATTATGAATTCGGTGATAACTTTTAATAATCTTATTAATAGTTCTTCGGCGAAAATTAATTCGGTACAAAACTTACAATGTTTGCTTTCAAAACTTTTATTTATATAGTTATCTGACAAGAAGGATAGTCTCGATAAAGCATAGATCATAAAATAAGATTATTTGTCATTCAAAGATGTTGCTATAAATAGTATTTAATAGATTTATTTTTCATCGATTATATTCATGTTTACTGCCATGCCAAGAGATATTTATTATGAGAAAGTTTGAAAAACTTTATATCTCTGCAGTATTTAAAAAAAATAATTTAAAACTAGTTGTGTCAATTATTGCAATTGTAATTCCACATTAATTAATAATAATTGTAATCTAATAATATGATACTTTGAGTAATAGTGTACAATAAAACATATATTATAAAAGAGCTGGAATTTACGCCATGTTAAGTTCAATATTAACTACAAAATAAAATATCGCAAATTTACTAAATAGAGTATACAAAATGTTTTAAAGTCAAAAACTAAACAAACATCAAAATGAAATTATAATAATCAACGTTTCGGTCATAATCTATAATCATCTTCAGGAAAGAGTTGTTATAACTCTTTCCTGAAGATGATCAGAGATGATTTTATGTGTTATTTTATATCTAAAATTTAAGGCATTGTCTTAGATTGCCTTTTAATAATGTGTAAATTTATGGTCGATCCCTTAATTTGCATTTCAAATGAACTGATATCGCGTCATTCAGAGGTATTCTTAAGTAGTGTAAGTCACGAAATTTGGATTTTAATATCTCTGTAAATTTTGCAGATATCAAGTTGGATTTCTTTTCATCTAATTCAGGAATCAATAAGTAAAAGATTGTTAATTGGAAATTTTATCATCCGGGGTCCGTATAAAAATTTAATTTTCGTATTTTCTCGAATAGACCCCCCTCCCTTCATGGAGTTACAATGTATCTCATCAAATTTTGCACCTTTTTTATGAAACTTTGCAATTGGAAGTATGTGCTTAGGAGAAATAGTTAAGGAGGTAGCCTATTGTTTCAATATTTATGAATCACACTTTATACATACATGCAAATTCATAACAAAATGAGGACTATTAAAGTTTTAAAATCTTCTGTTTTGACAGAAGTTTCTAATATAAATTGGAATTTAGGAATTTTCAGATTTACTGGAATAATGTTATATAAATTTCTTTCTATACGATACTTTAATCATAGTCCTGTCATTATGCATAGTGTTTGCAAAACTGAAATAGTTCAAATACTTTCTGTCAGACATATTTTGTTGTTAAATTACAGAAATAATTTTCCCAGGAGAAATTTTGATTTCTGTGATGACGTTTAGAAATCTTATAAGTATAATCTTCGACAGAAATTAATTCCATGTAAAACTCACAATTGATGCTTTCAAAACTTTTATTTTGATGGTTATCAGAATTGAAGGATATTCTATATAAAGCACATATCATAAAATAAGATTATTTGTCATTCAAAGATGTTGCTACAAATGGTATTTTAAGGGGGTCCGCGACACATTTTAAAATATTTTTGATTTATTCAGTTAAAATTTTGAATTTTTTTGTGATGGTTAACCAAATCATTTGTAAACAAAATCACATGATAAAACTTCTCATAATTTAAAACAAAATTTTTAATTTAAAATTTAAAATTTGTTAAAAAAGTGGGGTAATGTAAATCGTTAAAACTCGAAATATCATTCGTAGAATTTAAAATTTTTATCATTTAAATAAACAGAAATATATAAGTTTTAATTTAGATTCAGCATTTAAAAAAATATTAATTAAAAAAATCAAAAAATTAAAATTAAAAATTAAGGAAAAAAATCTGTATCTTAAAAAAAAAAAAATCTTATTTTCAAAAGTAAATGTCTTTTTTTTTTTTTTTTTTTTTCAAATTTGCTGAATCAAAATTAAAGTAAACTAATTTAAAAAGACATGTTCCAAGTTTGAACCATATATCTTTACCTGTTCTTGAGTTACAGCAATTTAAATACGATAAATGGTGAAAAATCCCATCATGAAGAAAAACGCATTTTCGCAAGAAGTCGTTTGCATGACAACCATTACTCCAGGGGAAATGTACATTTTACCTTGCAAAAAATCGGGTAGAAGATTGTTTTTTTTCTGAATTGTTTATAATGATGCCAACATGGAAAAACCAAGTTTTCCAACAAAATTTCTAAAGGCTAAATTTTCTGTGGCCAAAAAACAACAAAATTTTGGGACTTCTTTTTATTTTTTTTTAAATATCTCGATACCTGTTGCCGTAGCATGATTTTTGTCAATTACAATATTAAAGAGTACAAAATGCTCTACAACTTTCATATTTACAACTTTTTTATACACTCAACAGCAAGCGCAATACGCCGTTTCAAAAATAAGACTATTTTTTCAATTTTCTTAAAAACCGTGAAAACGTAGTTCTCCCCCGGTTATTCATATGTTTCCCACGGATTTAATCACGTATGTCAACTTCTAAAAATTGGTAGCACTAAATTAAATATTATTTGCACACCCACGTCTTTATTTTCATCACAACATATATTTTATATTAATACATGGAAATTATTCCAGAGAGAAACATTCGCCTTGCATACAATATTTCAAATGAAAATCAAATTTCAAATTTCAAAATTTTTGAAAGCTGGATTTTGAAAACAAGCCAAAACGAAAAAACTAATATGTTCTGTTCTAATAAGGATAGAAGCATGATTCAAGCGTCATTTTAAGCAGAAAAAAAAACAGAGAAAGTTTTACTTTAATAAAATATTTATAGAAAATTTGAAGATATTTGTGTCCCGGACCCCCTTAAAACTTATTTATCATTGTTTGAATTCATGTGTACAGCCATGTCAAAAGATATGGATTATGAGAAAATTTCACAAAATTATATCTCCGAAGTATTTATAACGTAACATAAAACTAGATGTATTAGTCATTAAATTGTAATGTCAATTGTAATAATTAATCTAATAATATGACATTTTGTGGAATAATGTACAGCAAAATATGTATAATAAATTACACCATGAAAAGTACAATATTAACGTGAAAATAAAATATCACAAATTCACTAAATAGTGTATGCAAAACGTTGCAAAGTAAAAAACTAAGCAAACTCCAAGATAAAATTATAATAATCAGCGTTTCGGTCATCATCTCTGATCATCTTCAGGAAAGAGTTGTAACAACTCTTTCCGATGATGACCGAAACGTTGATTATTATAATTTTATTTTGGTGTTTGTTTAGTTTTTTAGTTTTCAACATTTCGTATACACCATTTAATAAATTTGTGATTTTTTTTTTATTTCCACATAAATATTAAAATATGTAAATATATTTAAAGATTCTATATCAATTATATAAAATGATATTTAAATAAATTATTAAAGTTATTTGTTATTTATATGATTCAAGTTATATTTTCAAAGAATATGTCCTTTCAAATTTCTCAACATAGGCGAGAAACTTAATACAAGTTATATTTTATGCCTTAACATATTAATATATGGAATATTATTGCATGAATAAATGGACATTTGTGTTTTGAAAATAATAATCAAAATCCAGTTTCTACCGATAGTATTATCAAACCAAATCTCTCACCTTGGATAAAAATCTTAATACGAGAGCCGCAGAAGTCATTTCTTAGTAACTAAAAGTTTGACATGAGTCTCACAACAAGAAATGAGGTAATTTTATTTCAATTTGAACACATTATCCTTAGACATTATTAACAAGTAATACTTTAATTAATGGACATTTAAACATTCATGAAATGGAACATTTATCCTCTTTATTTGAAACAAAAAATTAAAAAATTCAAGTCAATTTGCTTGCGCATGAAAATAACTTTTTTTTTGATAATCTATTTTTATTAAGTTTCAGCTTTTTTCTGTTGAACTCAAAATCTACTAATCAGAGATTTAAATCCACTGAAATTGAATGCGACGGCTTCAAATGTTTTTTAATAAGATTCTTAGAGTTTATCGTTTTTCTATTTATTCACTCGATTTCACTAGATTTAATTTCAGTTAGAGGACTTTGTTTTGTTTATCTATTTCGTATTCGTTATTTAGAACTTTTAAACGAAGACATTAAGGGAAAGTGTGATTTTCATGTTGTTTTCAATCTACATATATATTCTCATACATTATGCACGTGCTCATATTTGTAATGAACATCTAGATATCCATAATAAAAATGTGATATGAAACGTCATTCCTCACCAAGATAAAATAGCTGTATTATGTATGAGTTTGTTTCTATTTACCATAATATTCCTTATTTACCGTAATCGAATGAATCTACGGTATACAGTCGTGGCCAAAAATATTAGGCACGCTGACTTTTAATAAATTTTTGTATTTAACAGCAAAAAGCGGAAGTCTTATTGTTTTTTAAATTATTATATTAATGTTGTAACATATTATTCAGAATCCGGGGTGGAAACTATCTTATGTTACGAAATAAAACTGGATAACTTATCATTGACTAATAAGTTTTAATATTTACATCGTATTTACATATTACTATTTACAAAATAACTCAGTTAATTTAAAATACGGCATAGCTCAAATGCCTTGTCGGCAACAACTTTGTAAACATCCTTCGCTCTCGTAAAGTCTAATTTACTCAGCTTGTCAGTTCTTTTGAAGGAAAAGAAAAAAAAAGAAAAAGAGAACAAATATGATGGAGTGCGTATTGTTCGAGCGTTACACTCTTCCCCTCACACTGCATTACTGGCCTCAGATGCAGTGTGCATTTCCTGGGTGGATTTCTTCGGGATGCTTTCTGGTGCCTAAAATCCTCTATGTTTCTCGTGTTTTGTGATCCTTTCGTAAATATTTGCTGGCTGGGCGTCTGACGTTTCCCGGGTCTGCCTCTAGGACGAATTAAGCCTTTAGAAGATCCATCATTTTCTTGCGTGTAAGGACACAAAGCTGATATATGATAATTTCCTAAGGGAGAAAAGGGGTTTTACTTTAGTGGCAATGGTATAAAAAGTAGGAGATCTTTGTTTTAAAATAACATATGGGCCATCTAGACGGGGCATGAATTTAGTTTTTTTTGTTATTATTCTTTTGACTAATCGGATGCAAAGTAACCCAGACGTGGTCGCCTGGTTTATATTGTTCAGAAGCTTTTAAATGTTTGTCAGCATAATATTTATGCTTATCTTGGCTTTGTTCTATGCGATCTCTCATCTGCATAGTAATTTTAGCAAAGTTTTTTAAATAAGGAGTTATTTCGGGTATGAAATTTACATTTGCAATTACAGGGCGTAAGTCATGAGCAACATCATCGGAGGTACGTAATTCACGACTGAACATTAAATATGCAGCTGTGTGACCTGTGGAACTACATCTTGCAGTATTAAGGGCAAAACGGATTACTGGTAATTTTTCACTCCAAGTTGTATGATCATCTCCAACTAGCATCTCTAAGCGGGGTTTTAGATCTTGGTTTTTTCTTTCAACCGGATTTACTTGAGGGTGGTACACCGGAGTTAAACTTTGATCTATCTTTAAGAGAAAACAAACTTGTTGCAACACAGCACTGATGAATTGCGGACCATTGTCGCTAATGATTTTTCTTAGAAAACCATATCTTAAACACACTTCCTCAATTAAGGTAACAGCACATTCCGTGGCTGTTGCGTTATTTAATGCGTAAAGTTCTACCCATTTTGTGCTACAGTCTTCGATTATAAAAATCCACTTTTTCCCATCTGCTGTTTCTGGCAAGGGTCCAAATAAGTCTATTGAGAGGGTCTCAAATCTTTGACTATGAGCATGTGTTTGTAAAAGTCCAGTAGGTTTTTGGTTACTCGCTTTATAACGAATATAGTCTACACAATGCTATAATCTGCGATATCTTTTCTCATTCCGGTCCAGTAATATCTCTGGGATACTCTGTAATAGGTTCCCTCGGCTCCATAAGGGCCTGCGGTCGGTGAATCATGGTAATTCTTCAAGACTTCTTTCCGTTCTTGAACAGGAACAACCAATTGTGCTTCTTCTGAATCTGATTCTGGAGAGTAGCGATATAAGACTCCTTGGTTTAAGAGGTAACCACGCTCAATCCAATTAGCAAAATCCGTATTATTTTCTTTAAATTCAAGCGCTACGATAATTTTCTTTAAATCTTCATCCTTTAATTGCTCTTTTCGGATATCTTTAGGAGATCTAATAGGCATATCAATCGAAATTGTGCAAATTTCACAAGAAGGTTCTTCATGAGTGCAAATAGGCCGAGACAACATATCAGCAACAACGTTTGCTTTTCCAGGATCAACTTCGATTCCAGAACTTGTTATCCAATGTCCTAAATATTTAACACGGGGGCAAGCAAAATTGCATTTTTCACGATTAACATACAATTTGAATTCTGATAGTTTGTTAAAAACTGCTTCTAAGTCAGTCAAATGTTTCTCAAAACTTTCCGACAAAATTATAATATCATCTAAATAAGACAATATAAAGATGTCTTTGAGGGACTTTCTAAAGTTATCTATTAATGTCTGAAAGGTTGCTGGGGCATTTTTCAATCCGAAAGGCATTCTAATTTACCGAAAAGCTCCGAATGGACAAATAAATGCAGTTTTGTCTCTATCAGCAGCATTTACTTCAATTTGGTGGTATCCAGACTTCAGATCAATAGTGGTCATATAAGGGGTATGTTTGGCTTCATGGAGCAAATCATCTATTCGCGGTAATGGATAATTATCTGTCTTTGTGATGGCATTCAATTTTCGACAATCGATGCAAAGGCGAATTTTTCCATTTGGTTTAGGGACCAATACTACAGGAGAGGCATAAGGAGACTCGCACTCTTCGATTATACCCTTAGAGAGTAATTCGTCTAATTCTTTACGCAAAATTTCCTTTCTCGCAGGTGAATTGCGGTAAGGGGGTACTGCTACAGGAGGATGTGATCCAGTATCATTATAATGTTTAACTTTAGGTGTAGCCTCTTCCCCTAGTTGGAAGCTACTAGTAAATTTTTCAAGCAGTTCATTCAACCTAACTTGTTGCTCTGAAGTGAGATGTCTACCTTCATCTTCTCTAAGAAAAACGGTGTCTAATTCAACGGATTTTATCGCTAATTCATTGGGAGGTCTATATGTATCTTCAGCGAATCTATACTTCCACCTACATCTATCAGCGAAGAACCATTCTTGATTTACTACATCCAAAACAATTTTTGCTTTGCGTAAAAAATCGATTCCTAAAATTGTACGATTATTTCTGGCATTCGGCAGAGCATAAAGTGTTGTTTTAATGTCGCGACCTTCAATTTTAACATGAACTTCTGTTTTATAAACTTCGGTAGTGTTTTGTAGGCCATCCGCTAAGACTACGATCATTTGAGTTTTTTCAAACTTCACACCTTGGTCTTTTAATAAAGAATACAAAACTTCACCCGCAACGCAATGTGTTGCACAAGTGTCAGCACAAGCTGTGCCAGAGAGACCATTTATGCTTATTTTTACCAATAATGTTGGTGATGTTTGCATATTACATGTACGAAATTCTAGTGATTGAAAGTGCACCGATACATTTTTCGGAGAACAGGTTGGACACTTGGATTTAATAACTCCCTGCTTTCCACAACCATAACAACTTAACATTGGTCGATTTAAATTCGAAGGATAGTTAATTTTATTTCTCTTGGCCTCCTTTTGATTGCCAATTTTACCAAACTCATTTCTTTTAAAATCTAAAGGCGTTTTTTCGAAGCGATTAAAATTCCCGACCTCACTGATTTTATTTGATCTCTTTATTTCTACTTTGTGTGTCCTCAAATTATCATATAAATCTAACTTTTCAGCTAATTCAACAGGATCTGTTAAATTCTCCCATTGGTCTAAATAAAGTTCTTTGCAATCAGGGGGAACCCTTTTCTTTAATTGGTCAGCAATAATTAATTCCGATAATTTTTCAAAGGAATTTACATTTAATTCGGATAGCCATCCCTCAAAATAGCTTCTGATTTCAAAATAATATTCTTTTCAGCTAATATCTGTTCGCTTTGGATGTCGATTAAACAAAACTCTAAACCTTTCAGCTGTTAACTTGAACCTCTGCAACAATATATCTTTAATATAAGAATAATCCTCAAATTTTTCTTCCGGCTCACGCGCTATTAATTTACCGATTTCATTTGGAAGGATTTCAATTAAATACGTAATCCACAGTTCTTTAGAAACCTTTAAAAGTTTCATTTGCCTCTCAAAAGTTATTAAAAATAAATTCATATCATCCTTTTCAGGATTGAAATCGGGTAAAATCTTTTTCAAGTCAACGCGGATTGAAGAAGTTTCTAGAGGGTTGCTTGTATTTGCAACAACATCTCTTGTTCCTGCTTCTAACCTGAGCTTCTGTAGCTCAAATTCTCTTTCTTCGGCTAAACGTTTCTCTTCCTCAAGAGTCTTTCTTTCTTCTACGATATTTTCATAAATTCCCTGTACAAAATCTATGTTATCTTTAAATGCCTCACTATTTACAATTTTATCACGAAATTCGAGGACTTTATCATCGCTACTTGCTTCTACTTTTAATTCTGAAGCTAATGTGATTAAATTAATTTTCTTATCCTTTGAAAGAAACGCCATCATTTGAACTAAATATGTTTTAGCTAACTTCAAACTTAATTCGTGTTACGAATAACTCTTAACAAAATACGTAATTTTTAACATATATAGAACATAAATAACATACAATATCTTTCAAAACTCAACATAATGACACCAACTATTTGCCTTATTTTTTTTTTTCTACACAATAATATCAATCATATAATAATTTAAAAAATGCCAAGCTCTCATTTATAATAATAACTTCATAATAAAATAGCTCAGTGCAACTATATAAATGTATAAAATAAAGCAAACGATTTTTATTTTTCAATAATAATTTTTAGAATTATTTCTCTTATGAATATCTTCATTTAATTCAGATACTAAAATATTTGAAGCTGCAGACGACTTTTCGTATTTCAATTCTAGGAAAATAACATTCAGGCTGAATAGAATAATTCCAAAATATTTCGATTCCGGACGAATCAAATACAATTTTCAAAAATCATCAGATTCCGGATGAATCAAAAGTACTTTTGTATAAATTTTTGTACTTTAGTATCTAAATTTTCTTATGAAAACAGTTTAACACAATTTAAAAATAATACTTATCTTCATATCTTGCTTCCGTTCGTGCCAGACGTTGGGGAGCCACTTCTGTAACATATTATTCAGAATCCGGGGTGGAAACTATCTTATGTTACGAAATAAAACTGGATAACTTATCATTGACTAATAAGTTTTAATATTTACATCGTATTTACATATTACTATTTACAAAATAACTCAGTTAATTTAAAATACGGCATAGCTCAAATGCCTTGTCGGCAACCACTTTGTAAAACTTTCTTCTCTCTCGTAAAGTCTAATTTACTCAGCTTGTCAGTTCTCTTGAAGGAAAAGAAAAAAAAAGAAAAGGAGAACAAATATGATGGAGTGCGTATTGTTCGAGGGTTACAACGTAAAAATACAAAAAAAAAGTCAATGTATTTAGTGTGTTCACCGTTCGCTTTGATAACAGCAGTAAGACTTTGGAGCGTACATTTCTTGCACATTTGTCTGTACATATGGTATCTCACTCTTGAATAAGAGCATTTTTGAAAGCTGTTTTGGATGCCATGCTGTGTTCTCTAATTTTAAGTTTTAATATGTCCCAAAGATTCTCGATTGGATTAAAATCAGGGTACTGCGCTGGCCACCCCAGCAATACAATGCTACTTTCTTTAAACGAGCGCATCTTAGTGGTTTATTTTTGACAAGGAGCATTATCTTGTTAGAGCTGGACGCCACGTAAATTGGTGTCACCAAAAATGCACGTTAACAAAGGCATTGGCACAGTTTCCAGCAGATTTATGTATTTTTGGCTGTTCATACGGCCTTCACAAATGAACATTTGATCAATGACATCAATAGCTATGCTGCCTTAGATCATAATGCTGCCGCCTCCTTGTTTTTCAGAAAACATTACGCAATCTCGATGATATTTTTCGCCGATATGTTGCCTCACTAAAAATTGGTACCATCAAACATGGTGCTCACAGATTTTTAAGATTTTAAAGTATGTTATAAGGACCATACCCTTAATTATTCTGCTGAAAAGCTTTATTCAAATGGGCCCTAGTTTTCGAGAGTTTGGTGGTCAAAGTTCAACATGCGTTTCAGATACTGATTAACTTGTATTTCTAAATGTGGGCTGGGTAGTGTCGAGGTAAAGTGCGCGTGAGCTACACCGTAGATGGCGGGTTCGAACCCAACGTGTACCTTTTTTAGTTAATATTATATTTTTGACATGTTACAAGTTTTACACTGAATTAAAAAATCCGCAGCTTTGAAATTTTTGATATTTTCCTAACAAATTACATTTGCATTTTCCAAATTGTTATGAATATTATATTTTTTCTGCAATTGTTAAGCTAATATTTTTACTGACGAAAATTAAACTAATTTATGTCTAGAACTTTTTTGTTAAATTATTTTTATTAAATTTATTTGTATTTACATTTTTATATTATAACTGCAGATCTATAATAATAATACGTGTATATTTTTTTACATTATGGGATTTTAAATGAAAATTTATATATTTTCCCCCATAATTTATACAAAATATTTTTCATGTCGAATCCCTTATACGTATTCACAATTAGAAAATTTCAATAATATATTTACAAAAGAGTAATAAAATGTTTAAGTAGTAACACTATATGCAAGATTCTACCAATTGTATAAATTTTTAATGTCCTATAAATATATTTATCTGTGAAGTCATCATCTCAGCATCATTTTTTATTTGCAAAGATAAACTAGTTGGATGTGCCAATCCCAAAACTTTCTTCTATCTTATACATCTTAATATTTCAAAACCTAGTTACACATGTTAATACTTCAATGTTATTAGTTCAATACTATACCAACTTTGATTTTCATCTTAAATTTCTGATCAAGTCAATTAAACGGACTAAAAACGAGTTAATCTATATCATGATATTTTTTTTAATTATTAATTTTTCCTTATTTTGTTGTTATCAGCTGTTTGCGAATAGCCGGCTTAGCAGGAAGCGAGTTCCCGCCGCTGCATGAGCCGCCGATGCACAATAGAACTACGAAAAATCAAGAAAAGTATACAAAAATCGCAAGCACAGAGCCCCTTTACCGCGCAATATTTCCAAATTCTAGGAGGACCTGTTAGCCAAAGCCAAAAACAAGAACAAAAATTTTTGTTCAATTGTATGCATAAGTTTATACGTTGTTCGATGGTACAATAAAGAAAATGGCACAGAGATCGGAATTATAGCGCCTCCTTCTGGCGGAATTTTTTTCAAGTTCAGGGAGGACTTGTTTGCCATAGCCAGAAACATGCACACAAAATTTGGTTCAATTATATGGATAACTTCATACACTTTTCGATGGTACAATAATGAAAATGGTACAGACATCGCAATTATAGTGCCCCTACCAGCAGAATTTTTCCAAATTCAGGGAGGACCTTCGTGACATGACCAAAAACAAACACATAAAATTTGGTTCAATTCTATGCATAACTTCATACACTTTTCGACGGTACAATATTCAAAATGGCACAAAAATTGCACAAAAATCGCTATTACAGCGCCCTCTGCGGGCGATTTTTTTACAAATTCAGGGAGGACCTCCTTTCCATAGCCAAGAACTTAAAAAATTCTTTTGGTTCAATTCTATGCATAACTTCATACACTTTTCGATGGTAAAATATTCAAAATCGCACAAAAATCGCTATTACAGCGCCCCCTAACGGCGAATTTTTTTGCAAATTCAGGGAGGACCTGCTTGCCATATCCAAAAACTTAAAATAAAAATTTGGTTTAATTCTATGCATAACTTCATACACTTTTGGACGGTACAACATTCAAAATCGCACAAAAATCACTATTACAGCGCCCCCCTACCGGTGAATTTTTTCCAAATTCAGGGAGGACCAGCTTGCCATATCCAAAAACTTAAAATAAAAATTTGGTTCAATTCTATGTATAACTTCATACACTTTTATATGGTACAATATTCAAAATCGCACAAAAATCGCATTTACAGCGCCCCCTACCGGCAATTTTTTTCCAAATTCAGGGACGACCTGCTTGCCATATCCAAAAACTAAAAATAAAAATTTGGTTCAATTCCATGCTTAACTCCATACACTTTTGGATGGTACAATATTCAAAATCGCACAAAAATTGCTATATCAGCGCCCCCTACCCGCGAATTATTTCCAAATTCAGGGAGGACCTGCTTGCCATATCCAAAAACTTAAAATAAAAATTTGGTTCAATTCCATGCATAACTCCATACACTTTTGGATGGTACAATATTCAAAATCGCACAAAAATTGCTATATCAGCGCCCCCTACCGGCGAATTTTTTCCAAATTCCAGGAGGACCTGCTTGCCATAACCAAAAACTTAAAATAAAATTTTGGTTTAATTCTATGCATAACTTCATACACTTTTTGATGGTACAATGGCGACAGACAGACGGACAGACGGACAGACGGACGGACGGACAGACGGACAGACATACGGACGGACAGACGGACACACAGACAGACAGACATTTTCTATAAACATGTTTTTTGAAATCTCTGACCCCTAAAACATGTAAATCCGTCGAAAACCGGAAGTCGAAAAAAATTTCGATTACAATACTTTCTTCTATTGAAGATAGAAGAAAGTAAAAATGACAGATTAAATTTAAAACATTTTCTTCGTTCTAACAATAATAAACATTGTTGATTTCGTTCTTAAAAAATGAACTGGAAATGTCAGATATAATATGTCATATGTATAAAAAATATTTTTAATAAAATCGTCTGCTGTGTTTTCGCGGTAATATCAGAATAAGTAAAGATTTCTTTTTATTGATCTCGTTCAACTAATTAATGGCATTAAAAAATTAAAGTATTTAAAAGATATATATTATGTTAGTAAATATCTTCCAATATTGTTAAAAACAAAATCATGCAAAGAAGTTGTTTTTATTGTGATTTTTTAATGGAATTTTATGTTTTGAATATTATCATGATACTAGCAGGCTATGCCCGCTGCGCTGGTCAATATTTCCAAATGAACCTTGGATTAAACTAAATGGTGAATTTGAACTTGTATTTTAAACAATATGGATCTTCATCTTGACCTTGCACATTACTGAAAACGATGCGAACGCCATTGCGATATAATGTTATCTTAAGCGTTGGACAAAATTTAGCAATTAAGAAGTAATTGTTTTAGTTGATTATAAACAGCGCACTTATGGTCGGGTAATGAGACCGTTATGACAACAGGAATTAATACCTCTGTAACTAATCAACATATAATGAAATCGTATATACTAACACCATTCCTAAAAGTCATGCAACAGGGCCATTTGTAACAAAATATGTTCTGTAGATTTTTTTAAAAAGGCTAAACTTTCATAATCAGGTTCACTTAATTTTTGAACTTTTACTGTTGCTCTATAACTAAGTACCCTTGAACAATATGTATACACTAAAACCTTTCCAAAATTATTACCTAACTAATTGTGGTATATCCTACGAAAGCATTATAAACAATCGGAATGAAATACAAATTTCCGTTGTAAATATATAGTAGATGATGATGATGCGATTTTGTGTAATAGAATTCATAGTAAAGTTTTCAATTCAAACAAAAACGATGCTTTCAAAATTAAAGCTAATACACCAATATGTGAAGTGTCCGATTACGGAAGGTTAACTTGAATTCTCATGATCAACTACTCAAAGAAAAGTGAATATGTGGCTTTTGTGATACTTTTATGTCAGCTGAGCCCAGGTAATAAATCAATAAAGATTGTTTTCATAGCATATTCTTATTTTATTATTTTTATTTAAAACACAAACCTTTCCCTCATTTCATTTAAAATGCATGCCTTATACTAATTTCATTTAAAAAACTGAAAAGATAAACAATAACAGGAAATAATGTCATAATTAAAAACAAAAAAAATATTTTTAATTTACTTACGCAAACTGTAACTACTGCTACTGGGAATTTTAAAAATGCTATCAGCGAGATGTGCGCACGGTTGTTATAAATGTACCCATTTTTTCTACTTATCGAGGAGCAATTTATAAATTGCACAATATTATTCCAAATCCAATTTCTTTCATTGAGGAACCTATGACCGGAAAAAATGGAAAAAGTCTCTTTTAGATTCTTCGGATGACGGCATCTGACGCCATAAACCGAGTTTATATAGATGAAAATAATTTTTAAGTCGTTACAAAACATTGCTTTCATACTTAAATATTTTCATTGGTACTATTTGTTATCCCGTCGACCAATTTCGCCAAATTATATAAATCGCCAAACCATTCGCCAAATTATATAAATTGACATAATCTTTATTTTAAATAACGAAATAACAAATAAATTAGTATATACTTAATAAAAATACAAATAAAATGTCGAAATTAAAATCACTTGATGACGTAAACACGTGTAGCTTGTTTAAATTCAAGTGAATTTGATATTTACGATCAACCATTATTGGCATTTAATCTTATAGTTTGACGATAGATTTTTGGTCGACGGAATATCTAAGTAGTACCTTTTCCAATTTTGTTTTATAACGCTAAATTCTCAGTAATTTTTTCCCTTTTATTTTACATAAAATCACTATTTTTTTAAAAAAATTAAGATGCTTGCATTTTTATTTCAAACTCATAGAGCCGTTTTTATTTTTTAGCCAAAAGTGTTGATTTGAATTTTTTCCGTTGAGTAACGGATGTAATGATAGATATTTTGAGGTTTAGATGCCAAAGACACCGCCAAATTAGAAAAATATGAAATGTGTCATGAACTGTCGGACTTATAAAAATTTATTTGGTAGCATTCGGTTCAGCATACAAAACTACATTAAAATATGCTATCATTTGACGCATAATTTTGATATTCGATTTTTTTCCCCTCCCCGTGCAAAAACCATTAGGGACCACTTTAGAAAATCCTTTCTTAGCAGAAGTTTATGTCATAAGAAGTATTTTTACCACGATTTTCAAGATTTTAGGTTCAGTAGTTTGCGCTGTGCGTTAATTAGTCCCCTAATCCAGACTTTATTTTATATACTATATTAGATATGCGATTTTGCGGTGAATCGATGATCGAAAATTAGTCCAATATCATTTGAAATATTACATAACAGAGGAGAAAGTACGAAGAAGAAATGACGAATTACAAAAGACTTGTAATTTTTTTTTTTTCAAAATGTTGAATTTTTCCATAGTAATAACGTACTAAAACATAAATTTCCTTAAAAATTATCTTTATTTCCTAGATTTCGAATCTGTGAATTTTCCTATAAATGAAATTGGCGATATGACTTGAGAAAATAGATAGTATTTGCTTACATAAAATGGGTAATATTCGTTGATCTGAGTTCGAGTTTATAAATATCACATGCTTTCGGAATTACGGCGAAAAACATTTTAAAAAGTATGAAATTATTTTACAATATGTATGTGTGGCAGAAATTCACACTGAAATTTAAGTATTCGATTCCATTTTTAAAATATTAACTGATATCTATATAAGTTACAATTGAATATGAAAATGTACTCAAAAAATGATCTCTTTCACCTAAAAAAACACCATTTGTGAGAACATCCTCAAGCTATTGCCACGCTTATGCATTTTTGGCTTAAAATCACATTGTTTGGCGACAAAAGAAAAATAAAAAAATGTAAAGAAACAAATAGTAATTACACATGTGACTCACAATTACATCGGCTTGTTTCTTCTATAAGTCACGTGATGGGACAATTAGATATATATAAAAAAAGAAAAGAACAGAACAGAAAGAAAATGTCGTTAAAATTTCATCTAATCAAATTTTCAGATTCGTTTCCATATCTAACGCAAGCGATAAAGAGCCAAATATTGCGTATCAAGTGTAATATTTCTTATTAAATTAATTTTTAAGCATTACAAATATTTCTTTCAGGTTTTGATTAAATGTTTCCGTTTTTTAATATTATCACTCATTAAAACGGATTTTCTTCTTCTTTTTTTCTTTTTTTTTCATTTAAATAAAATTAGTAACAGTTTTTCTTTTATTTTTCGAGGTTTAATAGCCGTTTCAATTTTTTTTTATCAACGATGAATTTCGCCAAGAAATAAAATGGTAACCTTATCGCCCAAAATAACAGAATTTTCCGTCATAATTCTAAAACTAATATAGGTAGAATAATGTGTTATAGCTTAAAACGTTCCCTGAAACAATACCTATCTAACGGTAGAGGTTCCGTAAAAATCCATGCAGTAGAAGTCGAAATCTAGGCGTTCGGAACGAAATTTCCGTTTGGATTCTATATATATAAATATATAATAGAATAGATAATAGATTATATATATATATATAATAGAATAGATAATAGATTATGTGTTATGAACTATCTCAAAGTTTAAAACAGATCGCATTGTTAGATTTCCTAATTTTAACAATATCGCGTTATGTTAGTTCCACATTCCACCACCAGGGAGCGCACTCTATTCTCAACGAAAGCGTATCTGAACGAAACTCCTTCATGCAACCTTTCCGTAGATACATGAATCGGGAGGGTGGCGGTCTTAACCAATAATTTAAGATAATTGCTGAAATTACTACGAAAAATATTTTAAAGGGGCCCTACGCGGGCCCCTAATAGAGTTAGAGGAAATCGGAAGACGGCAAAATAATCGCGGGGAAAAGTTTGCTTGGGTGCTTCGGAGCTACTTTTGGCGCGAGATCTAAGCTCTACGACCAATAGGAGACCAGATATTTAAGGAAATATGAAGTAACAAAGTCCAAAATAATAGACTTTTCCGTACCAATTCTATAACCAATCTAGGTAAAATGATGTGTTATAGCTTAAAACCTTCCCTGGAACGATACCTATCTAACGGTATAAGTTCCGTAAAAATCCATGCGGTAGAACTCGAAATCTCGGCGTTCGGAACGAAATTTCCGTTTGGATTATCTATTTATATAAAATCCAAGTCTCTGTGTATCCCTCACGATTCCGGTAGGACCACCTCATTGAAATGAGTAATTGTTGAAAAATACTAATGCAGGGTTACCACAGTAGCGCCAAATGTTGGCCAACTTGGCAATAGCTGGCTGATTTGGTGAAATTCCAATTTATAACTATTAATCTTTCATAAAGGAGGTCACCAAAATTTAATTTAAACTCCGCTCTTTTAAGATATTTTTTCAAAATCTATGGGTGAGAATTTAAAGTACATCTTTACATCTTCCTCCCGATGCTACTAATAAAATAACCGCCAATAGACGACGCTGTACTGTATGAGCTCCTAACTGCGCGATTTTAATGTGCTTTAGGTACTTTTCCAGTATAAGTGCCTTGGCGAAAAAAGAAATTTGGCAACATTTTCCCGAAACCGTTCACTGTTTCATTTTATATACACATGCATTTTTTTTTTCGATATTTATACGATTTATTTATACGATTAAAAAAGCCGTTTCTCTAATTTTATACAGAAACAGATGTAATTTGTACATAAAAACATGAATAATATACATATAAAATAAACATATAAAAAAAAAACACTCATCAAGTTTGTTTTCATAGCTGTTTATATGATTTGACAACAATTCTCAATATTTTTCCGTTATACGGACACCATGCCAAAATGTATGCGGTACTCTTCCATTATACGGACAGCATTGTCGCCAAGCGCAATAGTTGGCGCAAAATGAAAATAAGGTGAATTGAAACATTTGAAAAATAAAAGAAAAAACATTCTCGATAGTAAAGTGGGCAGTTTAAAAATATAGCATTTGAAAATTACAAACTTTTACGAACTATTTTATTAAATCACAAATATATACTTAAAATAAATGAACAAATAACTGTTATACTATAAAGTAATAAAATAAAAAATCATATTAAACTGCTGCCATAAAATTATAAATATCTTTCAGCATTGCAGTAAACATTTCATTTTTTGAATGAAGGCGTAGCCACATAAAATCCATGAGATACGACTCTAAATGATGACGAACAGCTTCTCGACGTCTTTTGTTGCGCCATTTTGCGATGCCCCATAATCTTTCAACATTTGGAGTATGACATCCAGTATTAGGGTCGACAAAATTGTATTTGTGATTTACTGTGAAATGATCATGTTGTGGTTCATATCAAGTTGCAGCTCACAAAACTCAATCGATGTCAACTCTTTGCACGATAAATATATAAACCTCAAAGCATTAAGAAAAGTCACCCGCGATCCTTTAATCCAAGTTTTTTGTCGTACTTCTACGCTTTCTTCGCATGATCGTAAGCTACAACTCAATTTCGGATTTCCAGAACTCATCCAAAATTTCATTTCATGATTTTTTGAACACCATCTTCTATTATGCAGAATTCCAAATTCCTGAAACAGTTTTATCACAACTTTGTCATCATCTGGTAATTGCCAAATGATAAAATCCATCTCAGCATCATCAGTAAAAGTAAACTACAACTTCATAAAAAAAAGCATTTTTAATTCGATTAATAGCAGATTAAAAAGCTTTCCAATGTTAAGGTTAAACAATAATCATTCACGTGATTCACGTTTCATAAATAACAAATCACAATGTTTCGCATGGTTTACAATAAAACTCTATGATCAAGGTTGAAATAATTGGCGCATTAGCATACATTTTAGCATGCTGTCCGTATAAAGGAAAAGTATCATGTATGCTAATGCACCAATTATTTCAAAATGCTAAAAGATATTTGTAATTTTATGCCAGCAGTTTAATATGAGTTTTATTTTATTGCTTTATTTTATAACAGTTATTTGTTCAATTATTTTAAGTATATATTTGTGATTTAATGAAATAGTTCGTAAAAGTCTGGAATTTTCAAATGTTATATTTTTTAAATGCTCACTTTAGTACGACAATATTTTTTCTTTTATTTTTCAAATGCCTTAATTCACGTAACTTTCATTTTGCGCCAACTATTACGCTTGGCGACAATGGTATCCGCATAACGGAAAAGTACCCAAATCTCACTTTCTGATGCCCAAATTACACCAAACTTTTTTTTAAAAATTCCAAAGCCCCTACAGTGGAAAAGTATCAAACTGTCTATTTTTTTTCCGCTATCTGTGTTATAGTTTATACTATATGCAAGGTGAGTGGAGCGAAGAGTTTAAACATTAAATATTAAAATTTCGGCACAGATGTCATATACACAACGGGTACTTAACTGTCATCAAAGTGTCGTTATTTTGCTTGATATGGTAACCCGGATGTTGTTGTTTATGCTGTTGATGTTTTCGCCAAATTGGCGTCGGAAAAAATCGCTCCAATATGGGGTATATATGACAACTGTGCCAAAGTTTCTATAAAGCAGTATAAGACTAAAAATTAAGAATAAAATAAATGGAAAATAAGACTAAAGAAGAAAGAAAAATCATGCGTTAAGCATAGAATATGAAACACTTTCCAACACATCCTGAATGCTTTAACAAAACTTCGTTATTTAGGGAAATAAGGTAAATAAGATAACTAAGTAAACATTTTAGGAAACGCATAATTAAAAAAAAAATGATTTCAGCAGTTACCGTCCATAGCAATAGTACCGTTATTACATGCCACTATTTAGCTAAAATTTAATTTAAGCTACTCTTAAAGCTACTGAAATCATATTTCCAGATATTATCATCCATAGACGGTTATGTATCCAATTCTTTGCGTGACCCTGTATATCATTTTATCTATATTCTACAAACATTTCTTAGTAATCTAAATGCAGTTCAGCGTAAAACTGCATAACTCCTTTAAAAACCACCTTTAAGCAATTTATTCTCATACTCAGGAACCCTTACGAATTCTTTTGTGTAGCCCTGCATATGAACTGTAGCATTTATACACACGGTATAGTATGCATAAATGTAGTGAAACATAAAAGCGCATATCATAATTACAAATGCATTTCTAGCAATCATTACTTATGTACGTACAATACTTCGGAGAAAAGTTTTTTGGCAAGAAAGAAGTTTGCCAACGTATTTTCTGACAACCTATTTACTGCTTCATACTCACAAGCAATTTTTTGCATATGTATACAATTTATTTAATGTAAAAAAAACTAGGTACAGATGTCATATTCGCCCCATATTGGCGCGATTTTTTTCGGTTGCCAATTTGGCGAAAACATCAACAGCATAAACAACATAATCCGGGTTACCACATCAAGCACTTTGGCGCAAGTTAAGTACCTGTTGCCTATATGATATTGGCGACAGAAAAAAATCGCGCCAATATGGGGCGAATATGACATCTGTTCCAAAAACTATTTATCCCTTTTTATAAAGAAACAGAAGTATTTTTTGCACAGATGTCATATACGCATCGGGGTTGGCGTGATTTTTCTCTGACGCCAATTCGGCAGAAATCTCGCTTTCGAATACCAGTTACTTATATATTTTTAAATTATTTGCTATCATTTTGAAAAGGAAATAACTATAAATAAATAAAAGTTTGAATAATAACTATAGAACAAAACAGTTTATATAATTTAAAAACAGAAAATAAAAGTAAATAAACAATGACACAGATGTCATATTCGCCCCAATGTCATATACGCAATGTATACTTAACCGGCGCCAAAGTGTCGTTATTTTGCTTGATATGGTAACCCGGATGTTGTTGATTATGCTGTTGATGTTTTCGCCAAATCGGCGTCGGAAAAAAATCGCGCCAATATGGGGCGAATATGACATCTGTGCCTAAACAATTTATTAATAAATAAAAAACAATAGCCGGCAAAATAACACCCTTTTAGCGACATAGGTATCCCGGTTCATATCTGAAATCCGTGCCGTAATTTGTATATAAAAAAATATTATATATATTTAGAAACGATTTTTTTATGTATATAAGTGCATATATAAACAAAAATAAAAGTTCATTACATTTGTTTTCATAGCTGTATATTTTGGCAACATATCTCACTTTCTGATGCCCGAATTACGCCAAGCTTTTTTTTAAAAATGCGCTATAATGGAAAAGTACCTAAATAAATAATTAACAGAAATAACCAATTATACAAACTAAAACATTTTATTTCGAGATTAAAGCATTGTTTTTAATTTCGATTAAAAATACATATATCTTTGGATAACTTTAATTGAAATGTAAACGGTTGAATGTTTGAAATGTTCACTGTCCCATTCCATAAACCTAAACAAATACAAGTGATTCATTCATCGTGAACCGTAAAAAATATTAAATCATTGAGGTAATCATTCACAAAGTAAGTTCTCCAACAATCAATGGACAATATTCTAATGACGTCATAGTATGTAGAATGGTGGCGGTATCATTTGTTTATGGTTTGAAATCACAAAGATTTAATTTTGCTATGTCTCTTAGTTACATTATTTTATTGTCGTATTTATGAGATCAGAACAAAAGCATATTTTTTCATTATTTAGTTATTAAAGACGAAAAAATATTATAAATGTGCATGATTTGAAAAATTTAAATAATTTTCTTTCTTAATACTAAAAAATAACATCGGGAAGTAACAGCGAGTTTAAGTTAAATAAGTTTAGCTGTTTAATTCTGTTGTAATATTCAAAATAACTGTATTTATTAGATTTCAGTAAACAACATCAGGGCCCGATTAAACTTTGAAGTTAGAGGAATTACAATGTCATTTTAGGACCATTCTTTTGGAGAAACTTTTCTAAATTCCACATATACATGGAAACTCTTCAGTGTTAGAAATATTATTCCCAGGACTGGCATAACATGAGAACGGCCTGCAATTTTACACAAGTTTTTGAAAACTACTTTATATCAGAAATTTTACTAAAAACTGGTTACTTTTTTGTTATAGAGGCCCACACTATTAGAATTATGACAAGTTGCAGCCAATTTCGCCAAAGTCGTAACCAAGATCGTGAAGCACACACATATAATACCATATAATACCATTTTATGAAATCGTATACGATAATTTAATAGTTTTTACCTTACTTCAAGTGTGTAATTTATTTATTTTTAAGGCTTAATAATCTAAATTGTCCAATATATGAATTTAAAAAAAAAATGTAAACAAAGACTGAATAGACATGATCGCAAAAATCTGCAGAAAACTTGGAATTGTGCAGATTAGTAGTCTTCTACTGTACACAGTTTTTCATAAATGTGTTTCGTTCTTAAAATGTGTTATTTTCATCTATCACTGTGGAACAAATGAGAAAACTCATATTCTTGCACATGAGTTGTATATATCTTTATATCTAAATTTCCGTCATTTTTGACGGGCTACCTTTCTAGTATATATATAATAGATGTATCATTCAGTTATTTGCATATTTACTAAATAAGTGAAGGCGATGTCGGCAATGATAAACATTTTTGTATGTCATTAGTTAACATATTACATTCATTATTTCTAGAACAAATAAAATATGAAAATTATATATCATTTTGTTAAATTTTCTAAGTCAATTATATATATATATATATATATATATATATATATATATATACATATATATAGACCAACGGAAGACTAGCTTATCAGTTACTATCACAGTAATTTTCCTTCATTTCTCTGCGACCTGTTGCTATTTTCTTTTAAAGGTTTTACCTGTTCTATTCATACAAACTAATTAAATAAGTTTTACAGCATGTCTTATGTATAATAGAAAGCGAATAAACTCTTCTATTTTGTGGGGGAAGGGGGGGGAGAAAAGAAAAAGAAATACGAACATATGGGCTAGTAAAGAATACACGGAAAAGAAGATTAAAATGTAAGTTAAAAATGGAGAATCGCTTTCTATATTTCTTACTGTCAAAAGGTGTTAAATATTTAATTTTTATTATCAGGTATAAACCTAAGGCATTTCTGGTCCTCTCAAAATGCACTCACCAGAAAGAGAACCTCGAGTATGCAAGGTGTATGACGTTTCCACCAAACTTTTTGTTTTGTCAAGCAAAGACAAAATTGCATAACTTTATTTTGAAATTCAGATCTCAAACATCTCCTTCAAGAAACTGTTCAGGTTTCTTTCCTTCCATGAAACATCCAGAAAAGTAAAAATTTCACATTGAAAGTTTTTTTTAAGTGCATCTCAGTGCGTTTTCAATAGCATTACGATAAGGTACTATATAAAGACTAAGAATCATGGCCATCTTCAAATTTGTGGAAGTGTATTTTGGAAGATTCTTGGAATATCAAAATTCAAAGTGTAAAAGGTGTGCTAGAGGCATCTAAAAACTGAACTTTCTTTTTAAAAAGAAGAGGGGGGGAATCCCCGTGAAGCAAGAGAAACTTAAGGATGTTCACGGATTGTTGAAAAAATTTTTGATTAAAACTTCTCAGAAATGGAGGTGCTTACTTTCTATAAAAATTTTATTTCTAAGGAACAAGAACAGAAGGAGATGGTGTATATATATAATGTTACATAGATTATATTATATTACATTATTTAAAAAAAGTTATTTTAATTATAAGCTATTTACGATAAGTTTTATTTGATTATTGATAAGTTTGCTTTTTTATAAAAAAACGTAATGCTGAATTTTAATCATACTTATTGCTGTCGTAAGATTTATTTTTTAATACAAAGTATTATCATCCGATGACCAAAAACTAGTTGGATGTGCCAATCCCAAAACTTTCTTCTATCTTATACATCTTAATATTTCAAAACCTTGTTACACATGTTAATACTTCAATATTATTAGTTCAATACTATACCAACTTTGATTTTCATCTTAAATTTCTGCTCAAGTCAATTAAACGGACTAAAAACGAGTTAATCTATATCATGATATTTGTTAAAATTATTAATTTTTCCTTATTTTGTTGTTATCAGCTTTTTGCGAATAGCCGGCTTAGCAGGTAGCGAGTTCCCGCCGCTGCATGAGCCGCCGATGCACAATAGAACTACGAAAAATCAAGAAAAGTATACAAAAATCGCTAGCACAGAGCCCCTTTACCGCGCAAGGATCTGTTGGCCAAAGCCAAAAACAAGCACAAAAATTTTGGTTCAATTGTATGCATAATTTTATACGTTGTTCGATGGTACAATAATGAAAATGGCACAGAGATCGGAATTATAGCGCCCCCTTCTGGCGGAATTTTTTCAAGTTCAGGGAGGACTTGTTTGCCATAGCCAGAAACATGCACAAAAAATTTGGTTCAATTATATGGATAACTTCATACACTTTTCGATGGTACAATAATGAAAATGGTACAGACATCGCAATTATAGTGCCCCCTACCGGCAGAATTTTTCCAAATTCAGGGAGGACCTTCGTGACATAACCAAAAACAAACACATAAAATTTGGTTCAATTCTATGCATAACTTCATACACTTTTCGACGGTACAATATTCAAAATGGCGCAAAAATGGCACAAAAATCGCTATTACAGCGCCCTCTACGGGCGATTTTTTACAAATTAAGGGAGGACCTTCTTTCCATAGCCAAGAACTTAAAATAAAAATTTGGTTCAATTCCATGCATAACTTCATACACTTTTCGACGGTATAATATTCAAAATCGCACAAAAATCGCTATTACAGCGCCCCCTAACGGTGCATTTTTTGCAAATTCAGGGAGGACCTGCTTGCCATATCCAAAAACTTAAAATAAAAATTTGGTTTAATTCTATGTATAACTTCATACACTTTTGGACGGTACAACATTCAAAATCGCACAAAAATCGCTATTACAGCGCCCCCTACCGGTGAATTTTTTCCAATTTCAGGGAGGACCAGCTTGCCATAGCCAAAAACTTAAAATAAAAATTTGGTTCAATTCTATGCATAACTTCATACAGTTTTGGATGGTACAATATTCAAAATCGCACAAAAATCGCATTTACGGCGCCCCCTACCGGCGAATTTTTTCCAAATTCAGGGAGGACCTGCTTGCTATATCCAAAAACTTAAAATAAAAATTTGGTTCAATTCCATGCATAACTCTGTACACTTTTGGATGGTACAATATTCAAAATCGCACAAAACTTGCTATATCAGCGCCCCCTACCGGCGAATTTTTTCCAAATTCCAGGAGGACCTGCTTGCCATAGCCAAAAACTTAAAATAAAATTTTGGTTTAATTCCATGCATAACTTCATACACTTTTTGATGGTACAATGGCGACAGACAGACGGACAGACGGACAGACGGACAGACAGACATTTTCTATAAACATGTTTTTTGGAATCTCTGACCCCTAAAACATGTAAATCCGTCGAAAACCGGAAGTCGAAAAAAATTTCGATTACAATACTTTCTTCTATTGAAGATAGAAGAAAGTAATAGTAACTATTAATTTCTTTCAGCAAGTATGATACACGATTGGCAACAAAACTCTTCTTATCCATAGGTTAGCAACAAAACTCTTCTTACCCGAATCTTTTTCCAATTAATTAATTAAATGAATTAAAGTAGATTTTCCAACATAACATAATTATATCACAGAGCAACTAGCTATAAGAATACAAAAAATTGGAGGTATTCGATGCACGGGGTCACAGTTACAGGTTTTTCGCGATTTCCCAAAATTTGATTTTTTGGATAAGGCGAGTTTTGTAACTCACGTCCTCATATATATGTATATATATATATATATATATATATATATATATATAATGTAAGGAAAAAGAAATACGTTATTTCAGAACTGTGATAAATAAAAAAATATATACATAAATGTAAAGAATAATAGTAAGTTTAAAAAAATGATGAGATATAGCTATATATATATATATATATTAGTTTAATTTTCGTTAAAACAAATATTAGTTTAAATTTTTGCAGAGAAAATATAAATTTTCATGAAAAAAATCGAAATTGTAAATGTAATTTGTTAGGAAAATATCAAAAATTTCAAAGCTGCGGATTTTTTATTTTAGTATAAAACTTGTAACATGTCAAAAATATAACATTAAATAAAACTAGTTGGATGTGCCAATCCCAAAACTTTCTTCTATCTTATACATCTTAATATTTCAAAACCTTGTTACACATGTTAATACTTCAATATTATTAGTTCAATACTATACCAACTTTGATTTTCATCTTAAATTTCTGCTCAAGTCAATTAAACGGACTAAAAACGAGTTAATCTATATCATGATATTTGTTAAAATTATGAATTTTTCCTTATTTTGTTGTTATCAGCTGTTTGCGAATAGCCGGCTTAGCAGGTAGCGAGTTCCCGCCGCTGCATGAGCCGCCGATGCACAATAGAACTACGAAAAATCAAGAAAAGTATACAAAAATCGCTAGCACAGAGCCCCTTTACCGCGCAAGGATCTGTTGGCCAAAGCCAAAAACAAGCACAAAAATTTTGGTTCAATTGTATGCATAATTTTATACGTTGTTCGATGGTACAATAATGAAAATGGCACAGAGATCGGAATTATAGCGCCCCCTTCTGGCGGAATTTTTTCAAGTTCAGGGAGGACTTGTTTGCCATAGCCAGAAACATGCACAAAAAATTTGGTTCAATTATATGGATAACTTCATACACTTTTCGATGGTACAATAATGAAAATGGTACAGACATCGCAATTATAGTGTCCCCTATCGGCAGAATTTTTCCAAATTCAGGGAGGACCTTCGTGACATAACCAAAAACAAACACATAAAATTTGGTTCAATTCTATGCATAACTTCATACACTTTTCGACGGTACAATATTCAAAATGGCGCAAAAATGGCACAAAAATCGCTATTACAGCGCCCTTTACGGGCGATTTTTTTACAAATTAAGGGAGACCTCCTTTCCATAGCCAAGAACTTAAAATAAAAATTTGGTTCAATTCCATGCATAACTTCATACACTTTTCGACGGTATAATATTCAAAATCGCACAAAAATCGCTATTACAGCGCCCCCTAACGGTGCATTTTTTGCAAATTCAGGGAGAACCTGCTGCCATATCCAAAAACTTAAAATAAAAATTTGGTTTAATTCTATGCATAACTTCATACACTTTTGGACGGTACAACATTCAAAATCGCACAAAAATCGCTATTACAGCGCCCCCTACCGGTGAATTTTTTCCAAATTCAGGGAGGACCAGCTTGCCATAGCCAAAAACTTAAAATAAAAATTTGGTTCAATTCTATGCATAACTTCATACAGTTTTGGATGGTACAATATTCAAAATCGCACAAAAATCGCATTTACGGCGCCCCCTACCGGCGAATTTTTTCCAAATTCAGGGAGGACCTGCTTGCCATATCCAAAAACTTAAAATAAAAATTTGGTTCAATTCCATGCATAACTCTGTACACTTTTGGATGGTACAATATTCAAAATCGCACAAAACTTGCTATATCAGCGCCCCCTACCGGCGAATTTTTTCCAAATTCCAGGAGGACCTGCTTGCCATAGCCAAAAACTTAAAATAAAATTTTGGTTTAATTCTATGCATAACTTCATACACTTTTTGATGGTACAATGGCGACAGACAGACGGACAGACGGACAGACGGACAGACGGACGGACGGACAGACGGACAGACGGACAGACGGACACACAGACAGACAGACATTTTCTATAAACATGTTTTTTGGAATCTCTGACCCCTAAAACATGTAAATCCGTCGAAAACCGGAAGTCGAAAAAAATTTCGATTACAATACTTTCTTCTATTGAAGATAGAAGAAAGTAATAAATAAAAAAAGTAAAAATGGTACAAGTTGGGTTCGAACCCGCCATCTACCGTATAGCGCACTCGCACTTTACCTGGAAGCTACTCAACCCACAATTAGAAACGCAAATTAATCAGTATTTGAAACGTATGTTGAACTTTGACCTTCAAATTCCCCAAAACTATGCCGGTTTGAATAAAACCTTTCAGCAGAATAATTATGGGTATGATCCCTATATCATACATTAAAATCATCAAAATCTGTGAGCACCATGTTTGGTGGTGCCCTTATACGATCCCGTTGAATGTTCCAAATACCTGGAAATAAAATAAAAATGATACATCTTAAAATATTCTCAGCTTTATTACAAAAGCCGATTCTGAATGATGGTTATTTTTCCTTATAAAAAATGGGTAAAATGACATCAAAGTTAGCTTCATCGGACTACTGAACTTTTGACCAATCCTGTTCCGCAAAATGTTAGTTTGGACGAACCCAGTCCAAGCGATTGTTGTTACTGTTTTGAAAGCCAGAGCTTCTTTCTGGCTTTGCATCCTTTTAAACCAGCTTCTGCCAGTTTTCTTCTTGACGTTCAAGCACTTATAGTCTGCCCAATATCTATTGACAGAGCTGTGGATAGCTCAGAAGAAGTTTTGGTACTTTTCAGTTAGCCCGGCGCCATGCATATTTATATATATACAAACGTTGTATATATACACACATATATATATATGTATATATATATGTATATATATATATACATGTATAGATATATATAGATACGTATTTATAACACTGGCGCTCGGCTAACCGAAAAGTACTAAAGTTTTTTTGCGATCTGTAACAGACTTTCGTGTTAGTTTTCGGTCCTATTGTTTTCATTATAAAAAAAATACGTTCCGAGTTTTTTACCCGTTCTTCTCTTTTCGTCAGACCGAGTGTGCGTGAACCTTTTAATAGCAGATTGCGCTGCGCATCGAGAAAACTTCGACATCTTGCTTATCTCTATTTGAGATTTTCCTTTTCATGCAAGATCTGAATTTTTACTCTTTTTTTTCAATAGACAGCTCACTTTTTACTTTCTTCTATCTTCAATAGAAGAAAGTATTGTAATCGAAATTTTTTTCGACTTCCGGTTTTCGACGGATTTGCATGTTTTAGGGGTCAGAGATTCCAAAAAACATGTTTATAGAAAATGTCTGTCTGTCTGTGTGTCCGTCTGTCCGTCTGTCCGTCCGTCCGTCTGTCCGTCTGTCCGTCTGTCCGTCTGTCCGTCTGTCCGTCTGTCTGTCGCCATTGTACCATCAAAAAGTGTATGAAGTTATGTATAGAATTAAACCAAAATTTTATCATAAGTTTTTGGCTATGGCAAGCAGGTCCTCCCGGAATTTGGAAAAAATTCGCCGGTAGGGGGCGCTGATATAACAATTTTTGTGCGATTTTGAATATTGTACCATCCAAAAGTGTATGGAGTTAAGCATAGAATTGAACCAAAATTTTAATTTAAGTTTTTGGATATGACAAGCAGGTCCTCCCTGAATTTGGAAAAAATTCGCCGGTAGGGGGCGCTGTAAATGCGTTTTTTGTGCGATTTTGAATATTGTACCATCGAAAAGTGTATGAAGTTATGCATAGAATTGAACCAAATTTTTATTTTAAGTTTTTGGCCATGGCAGGCAGGTTCTCCCGGAATTTTGAAAAAATTCGCCGGTAGGGGGCGCTGTAATAGCGATTTTTGTGCGATTTTGAATATTGTACCGTCCAAAAGTGTATGAAGTTATGCATAGAATTAAAGCAAATTTTTATTTTAAGTTTTTGGATATGGAAAGCAGGTCCTCCATGAATTTGCAAAAAATTCGCCGTTAGGGGGCGCTGTAATAGCGATTTTTGTGCGATTTTGAATATTGCACCATCGAAAAGTGTATGAAGTTATGCATAGAATTGAACCAAAAAAAAAAAATTAAGTTCTTGGCTATGACAAGGAGGTCCTCCCTTAATTTGTAAAAAAATCGCTCGTAGAGGGCGCTGTAATAGCGATTTTTGTACAATTTTTGTGCCATTTTGAATATTGTACCACCGAAAAGTGTATGAAGTTATGCATAGAATTGAACCAAATTTTATGTGTTTATTTTTGGTCATGTCACGAAGGTCCTCCCTGAATTTGGAAAAATTCTGCCGGAAGGGGGCACTATAATTGCGATGTCTGTACCATTTTCATTATTGTACCATCAAAAACTGTATGAAGTTATCCATATAATTGAACCAAATTTTTTGTGCATGTTTCTGGCTATGGCAAACAAGTCCTCCTTGAACTTGAAAAAATTCCGAAAGAAGGGGGTGCTATAGTTCCGATCTCTGTGCCATTTTCATTATTGTACCATCGAACAGCGTATAAAATTATGCATACAATTGAACCAAAATGTTTGTGCTTGTTTTTGGCTTTGGCCAACAGGTTCTCCTTGAATTTGGAAATATTGCGCGGTAAAGGGGCTCCGTGCTAGCGATTTTTGTATACTTTTCTTGATTTTTCGTAGTTCTATTGTGCATCGGCGGCTCATGCAGCGGCGGGAACTCGCTTCCTGCTATGCCGGCTTTTCGCAAACAGCTGATAACGACAGAATAAGGAAAAATTAATAATTTTAACAAATATCATGATACAGATTAACTCGTTTTTAGTCCGTTTAATTGACTTGAGCAGAAATTTAAGATGAAAATCAAAGTTGGTATAGTATTGAACTAATAATATTGAAGTATTAACATGTGTAACTAGGTTTTGAAATATTAAGATGTATAAGATAGAAGAAAGTTTTGGGATTGGCACATCCAACTAGTTTATAGTGTTTTAGAATTAAATGACGTAAAATTTGTCACCAGATCACACACGAAAGTTACTTTGCGCAGCGAATGTCAAATAACTAGAAACAGTAATTCTTTATTTTCAGAATTTAGTGTCGCCACCGATGATAAAGAAATATTTATGTATATAAATATAGATACAGTAGAGTCCGGATTATCTAAGTTAATTGAACTTATACCTTTGTAATGGATCATTTTCTTCTGATGGACTGATGGCATCCATTATTATGAAACAGTCATTATAAATGAAATGTTAGGTGAAGATGAAAGGGCAGCCAAAAAAAGTTTGTACTTGATTTTCTGGTCAGAATGGGAAAAAAAATGGCCATACATTTTTTTCTCAAAAAAAAAAACTTATGGCCATTTTTTTTCCCATTTTCGTTTCCTCCGTAAGTCTATGGACTTTTGATGCATTCGTATATTTAAAATATCTTCTCGGGAAATTCATATTTTTAACATCTTTTTTCTGTGTACTCTTCTTAAAGGATGCCACTTTTTTTCTTAGTTTTCAATTCATTTCTAAAATCTATACTGAATTTAATATTTTATGTGTTAAACGCGGGCGAACTGTGAGTAAGATTTTAACACTTCCTATAAAATTTAGTCTATACTTTAGAAATATTTTGAGAGCTAAGAAAAAAAAGAGACATCTTTTATGAAATGTACACATAAAATAGAAGTTAAAAATGCTTATTTCTCGAGGAGATATTTTAAATATACGAATGCATCAAATGCCCACAGACTTTAAATTAGTGAGGGGAAATCGGAAGCTGAGTGACCAGTCCCCTTTAATTCATTCATCTTTATGGTACTAGTTAATATTTCTTTGACGCACATTTCTGTTACTTTTAAGAAAAACGGGTAATGAAGCTGCATTTTTTTCTTGCATAGCTACCAATTTATAAGACTTTTTCTTACCACTAAAACTTACCAGTAAATTTTGCCTAATTCAATCGCCGAAATCTAACAATTGTCAATGATTAAACATGGCAAAAATTTGTATAAATTTTAGAAGTAATGAAACCGTGCGAATTGGCAGCTATGTGATTCTATTAGAGCCATGAAAATTGCAGATGTAACCTCATCTTTCAGCTTAAAGTATTAACCCTAGATCTACCGGGAATTTTATTCAAGTTTTAATAAAACGTTCTACACCAGAATTTTTATTTAAAACTATTTAACTTATTTATTTACCTTATTTTTGTCTGGTTTATATACTTAGTTTATTTTAAAGAAATTTCTGTTTTGAATGAATATTTTGTATGTACCTGTCGGGTCCAATGGACCCGTCTGGTAGACGGAGGGTTAAATAGTTTTTTTCAATCAAACTCATACCTTTGGAATGGATAATTTTCTTCTAATGGGATGAGGGATTCCATTATTATGAAACAGCCATTATAAATGAATTGTTAGGTAAAGACGAAAGAGCAGCCGTAAAAAGTTAGAACTCTGATTTTCTGGTCTGAATGGGGAATAACATGGACATAATATTTTTTTTTCCATTAGAAGAAAATAACTCGATTAAAGTGGAAACTCGGTTAAGTGGGACTCTACTGTTTTTTGACTGCAAAACTGAAGAGATTATAAAAATTTCTATACTTTTGAAACTTACATACTAGAAAATGATACAGAACTGTTTATTATATATTTTAATCATGTAGATTTGCATTAAATTTCCAATTTACAACATTTGAATGCATTGTAAAAATTATATTTCATATAATATAGGCTTTTTTAAATATCCTTTTGTGACACCTTAAAAGGTGAGTGATAAAAAAACTAAAGGGATTTCGCATATATATTTAAAAGAACGTGCGTCAATCTTTATTATAAAGGGAAAACCGTGAGTAACGCTGGCTTTATAATGATGATTGCAACAATTTAACAAATAAATTATGTTCTCATTCAATTTTTTAAACTTCTAAATATCGTACAATAATTTTATTAAAAAGGGTACATCAATTTACTGATTTTTTTAGGTTTATTAATTTAAAATTTAAACCTAAATACTTTTAAATCTGCCTAAATTCTTTTAAATCTTTTTTGCAACCAAATGACAGAAGATTATCCCGTTTCATTCTAAAACGATGTAAAAAATTCAGAATTTGTTTGCTTCCGTATAAAATACTAAAAATAATTTACCAAAAGAAATTAAGACTTAAAAAATAAATATACAAAACTTTAATTTAACAGATATGTAAACAAGCTGCATCCTCTTCGCTACAGAGGTCCACATATGTGAACCTTGGATCTTAGCTTCTTGTAATAAAACCAATCAAATTATCTAAATTTTGATTATAAATTCATATTTATGATAGTTTAAGCTTCAAAATGTATCCAACAGATTTGAACACTTGACTTATTTTCATGTCTAAAACGTTGGTTGCAAGTTAGGTTTTGAAAAATGTCGTCAATTCAGCGACTGCGTAAAAGTAAGTAATATTTATCTATATTAAAATTTTAATTACGATGTCATAATTTTTTTATTGCTAAAAACATTATAAATGTTCACTAGATAACTTCCTTTTGTTTATTTTAAGAAGTTTTTGATTTTAAAAGTATCATTTTAATGAGTTCCACACACGTGGACCTCAGTACAGTGGACCTACTATAAATGGGCTTAAACTCAAGGAATACTGGTATCATGTTTAGAAATAATAATAAAGCCCCACTATATTTAATTAACATAAAATATGCGATTTTTTAACAGAATATGTTATTTAAGCTAGATTAAGTGGATTTTGTATATTTGTTTGATTAAATATTATTTATTGCTGATTAAATTTTGCAATTTTATTGAAAATGCGTAGATAAATCGGACACCATATATAACGTATTTTTTATTCAAAATAAATAAAGATTATTGTTTTATACATATAGTTATATTTGTAAGGTATTATATGGCGTAAATAATACATAATAATAATAAAATATTAAAAGATTTCCTTAGGTCAACTTTTAACTTTATTTTTTTTATCCCAATTCTATAAATACATATGTACTTTTTATTCTTATATATTAATTTTAAACTATGTAATGGAAATCAAATAGTTGATTTTTTTAAGAATACAAACTTATTGTCTAATAGTGTTAAAATTGGTAATTTTCTTCAAAATAAAATTTAATCACAGTTATGAATATTGAGCTTTTCGAGAAACTAACTGCACAAACAAATTTACATTCAGTGCAAAATCGAGACCACAGGTCAGTGAATACTACAGTTTATGATATGATGAAACTTAGGAACTGGCATATTCTCATGGGTACATCGAAACTCGCCCAAGCCAAATTATATTGACCGCACGACATGTCAATACAGCAATTTGTTGATACAATGACAAAAATAAAGGATTCTTTAAACTAAGGAATTATCTGTATTTTGTCGATAATTCTGCTACTCATTTTAGATTTTATAACAGATAAATGTTTAAGCTTACCTCGACCTAAACATATTCCTTTGGACTAAAAATGATTTCCTTATCTGGGCAGTGTGAGCTCCTACAATATGGACCTTCAAAACCAAATCCTATAGGTTTATAATATTTGTACTGTCTGTTAGTAATGGATTGGCATTAGATTTCTGTATATGCATATGTTAGCAATGGCAGTATTTCCTCACATGATATTCGAGATTTTCTTTTAGGTGGGGGTACTGTTAAATTATTGTTTTAAAGAGCGCCTGAATATTTTAACCAAATAATTTATACAGACAGATTTTTTACTAGCTTGATATGTGCAGAATACCTTTTGCAAACTACTTTTTTCCGCAACTGTTACGCCAAATAGAATCATTTTTGCTACACAAAAATTGAAAATTGGTAAAGAACAGAAAAAAAGGAGAGTGAGATAAGGTTCTTAGAGATGATGTGATTTTTGTCTTAATGTGAAAACATAACAAATATCAGTTTATTTTCCGTCACCATGTTTTGGAAGTGAAGCAATTTTTACATGTTTTTGATAGTCGAAAGAGGATAAGGAAAAACTAAGAATAGCCAACCAGCTGCAGCAAGAATGTACAACATATCTACAGGTGGTACAGATCTTTTATTGGTAAATAACATATTATGACTGTGCAGAAAAAACAAACAAATGGCCAACGCATGAATTTAATCACTTTCTGTATCTAGTGATTTCTAATTGCTGGAAACATTCCGTAAGAGATAATAAAGCAATGAAGATGAAAATACATGTCATTACTAGATTATAAGATGTATATTGCTACACTTCTCATAAGTATAAAGGAAGAAATTATATAAATCCCCATAGACGTAGACCACCAATAAATTAAAGTTCTGAAAGAAGAAATGACAAAGAAGCAAAGAAAAATTAACGCACCCTCAAAGAAAATCCGTCTTGACAATGTACGACATTTACCAAAATTTATAGACATAGAAAATGCGTCTAAGTGTTATTTGGGAGAATGTAAATAAAAAAGAAGAACTATATGTATAAAGTGTAACGTTTATTTATGCATTTTGAAAAACAATTGTTTTAAAAATTTACACACTAAGTAAAAAATAAAGTAATAAAATTAAAATTTTGCAGTTATTTCTTAACAATAGTTCAAGGTAAAAATTAGTTAAAATTTGAGATTTACAATTTAATTTAATACATTTAAAGCAATAAACATAATATTTAATTATGTTATAACTCTTTAAGACCCAACCCGCACGATCGTGCGGGTTAGACATTCATATAAATTTTTGCTTGTGAATCAGTCGTATGTAATAAAAACCCGAATCGAACAATCGTTCTGGTTTGCAAAAAGAGTATAAGATGTATATTGCTACACTTCTCGTATAAAGGAAGAAATTATATAAATCCCCATAGACGTAGACCACCAATAAATTAAAGTTCTGAAAGAAGAAATGACAAAGAAGCAAAGAAAAATTAACGCACCCTCAAAGAAAATCCGTCTTGACAATGTAGGACATTTACCAAAATTTATAGACATAGAAAATGCGTCTAAGTGTTATTTGGGAGAATGTAAATAAAAAAGAAGAACTATATGTATAAAGTGTAACGTTTATTTATGCATTTTGAAAAACAATTGTTTTAAAAATTTACACACTAAGTAAAAAATAAAGTAATAAAATTAAAATTTTGCAGTTATTTCTTAACAATAGTTCAAGGTAAAAATTAGTTAAAGTTTGAGATTTGCAATTTAATTTAATACATTTAAAGCAATAAACATAATATTTAATTATGTTATAACTCTTTAAGACCCAACCCGCACGATCGTGCGGGTTAGACATTCATATAAATTTTTGCTTGTGAAACAGTCGTATGTAATAAAAACCCGAATCGAACAATCGTTCTGGTTTGCAAAAAGAGTAAAGCATCATTTTTTATCAACATATGACGGTTGTAGTACATGTTTTACTTTTAGCCGGCATGACTAGCTTTATTTACAAGTATAGCGGATACAGCTCATCATTTTGTCTATCGTAAAAAGGTAATTATCAGTATATATCTCTAATTGGTTAGATAAATATTTTTGATGTTATGTCTAAATAAGTGTAACATAATAAAAAAAAAACATTAATTATATGCTATTTATGTTACTTGTAGGACTAAATATTTCCTTACCAGCACGATCGTGCGACTTGGGCGTTACGTTAGTCAGTGCTACTGTAAAGGTAAGGGTGAAGAGCAATGTTCACTTTGTTTTCCGTTTCAATAATTTTGGTGACAGCCAGAATAAAAACGAAGTATGTTGTTATATAATTAGTGCCAATTTTTTTTGTGTTGTCATGGATGAATTTGTTTGTATTGTTTTTTTCAATTAATTTTTACTTTTTTTTTCTTTTCAATTATTAAAATTTTCCAATACATTTTATTCTTTTTTATGGAATACTTTGTAAACTTTTAACAAAGCAAAATAAAATACATTTTTAGATGTCCAAACGGAAAAGAATTCTCACACAAGAAGAAATATTGCAATTGATGAATAAATCAGACTAAATTTTGTGATCTCTCAGATGATGATGAGATTACAGACATTTAAACAGATTTATTAGGATTGTCAAGTTCAATTGAGCTCGATGAAGAAAAAAAATACAAATATTTCCTAAGAAATGACAATTTTGGATCATTCTTCCTCATCAAAATCCCCTGAACTCATTCCTCAAAGCTATACCACCAAGCCAGTTAAATTTTAATTAAAAAAAGCTATAGAATTATAGAAAAAATAAAATCGATATCTTAAAAAAAGCTTTAAAAATATGGCAAACATTTTTAAGTTAATTAAAATACGAATTTTTTGAAGCCAATAAGTACATCTCCAATATTGTTTTTTCTTTCTTCTTTTTTTACGCTTTAGAACCAGGGAGGATTCCATTGCAGTATTTCAGCCGATACTTCCCAAATTATCTTATAAGTAATGATTTCACAGGAAAATCCCAACCCGTACGATCGTGCGGGTGTGACGTTCTCAGAAAAAGCCCAACCCGCACGTTCGTGCGGGTACTCTCCATGCTCTAGGGGGTGACAAATTTTTTTTTAATTATTTCTTTAAGTGTCATTAGGGTCAGTATAGAGTTAATAACCAGAAGAACGTAATATTTAAATGTGAAAATGTTTCGTGTCTTGATATAAAAAAAAACCCATTTACATTCGCAATTTTAAAAAGAAACAAAGATTTACAAAAATTTTCCAAAATTTTGAACTTTTTACGCAATTGTGTCCCAAGGTCCACATATGTGGACCTCCATTTACTAGTACCCTTGTGCATCAATTAAAAAAAAAAAAAAATTCTATTATCATTTTTGAAACCAAAATAGGTAAAAAAACCTATTCCAACATTTTTCTAAAAAATATTTTTTTTTTCAGTAGCGAAGAGGTTAAAGAAATTTTTGAAACAATTCATTCGGTAATTTGATGACCTTGGTTAATCATGAAATTTGAGGAAATTGATCCTATTGGCTACGCCTGATTTCGTTATAATTTTACTCTTATGATTTTTTTAAAAGAAAAAATAGAAAGGAATATGTGATAATGAAATATACATTTATTACAAATAGAAACAAACTTAGATAAAAAAGAAGAAAATTTTTACATATTACAATACTTTTTAATTTTTAATAACCTATTATAATGTATTGTAATTGCCTTTGTTCTTAAAACTATCATTGCTAAATAATTACTTCGATATCGACGTTATTTTCCACGAAAATAGTAAATTAAAGAAATGCCCAAACACATTGAATAAATCATTTTAAAACGTTTTAGTGATTTTAACAAAGTCAGATTTACATTTTAATTGAAAGGATTCTATCTAATAATTTGCATGGCTCCAATTTAGAGAAAATAACTTAAATACAATAGACACATTCGAATCTGAGTATAATGCATTACCTAAGTACTCAAATTCCATTTTACACATAAGCATGAAGTCATATATTTCTAATTTTAATCAATACCATAGTTTGTCGCATATAATTAGTTAAAGATCTGCTATTCTAACCAAAATTAGAAGTACTGTTACTTATGAACGCAAAATTAGATATTGAATAGTCATTAACTGTTATCAACGTATATATATCGCTGAAATAAAAATGTATGAGTTAGTAATTATGAAAAAACAAAATCAAAATGTAATGATTCCATTGTTTAAATTTATTTTATTACAAGTGAGATTTTTTAAGCTATTCCAAATTTTACTTAAGCTAGCAGATATTGAAAAAAAATATTTCCATACCATTCAAATGCAAATTTTTAATATAAAATCATTTTAAATTCTTATTCGATTAGCTAAATTGATTCTTATTAATTTAATCAAAGAAAGCATTTGATAGAAATATGTAATAATTTCTAAATCAATGCTGTGTCTTTTTATTCTTAGAAAGAGTAACAAGCGCTGCTGGGCCGAAATAGAATTTATTTTGACCTTTTTTATTTTAGCGGTTTATGCATATGAAAACCGTTACATTTATATAGAGATGTATGAAACCACTTTGAAGGAGGCAGATTTTAAATCTAAGAATTATTTTAAGTGCTATTAAATGTTGAATTCAGTCATGATAGTCCAATCACACAAGTTTTAGATAATCAAAAACTGTGCATAACAATTGTGAAAACAGAACAATAATTTGTTATCCAACGTACACTCTATTTCGAGAATTTAAACAAAGATGGAAAAATTAAAATCACAAAAAAATAAATAATAAATAAATAATAAATTTTATAAACCGGTCAAGTGTATCAATTCTGTAAGCATTGCAAATTCAATGACATGCATGTGGTGAAAATCAGTCTTTTTCTGCAAAACCTTTTGGCGTCAAATCGTGTTTTTGGTAAAAGCTTGATAGTTTGTAAATTGTTTTTACAGAATTTATATTATGATTCCGTAGATAAATTTTATTGATCTCATATTCTTATCATAATCTTTTTTTTTAAATATTCAGTCCTTTATGCGTTTTAAAGACCTTCCTTGTAAGAAGCATCTTAATATATAAAGAAACATAATTTCAAACTATCGCTTGAGAATTCTCCCTTGAATACAAGGTACGTACAAGAAATACACATTCTAATAAAAACAAAATTGCAGTCAATTTCTAGATAAAAAATCTCAGATATACTTCTGAAGTAGGGATAAAAAGTTTCAATTGTTTACTAAAGATTACAAATTAATTTTTTATTAAATTTTTCACGTATGTAATGATGAAATAGTGGGAATAATTTGTCTCCCGCTTCCTCATGTGTTAGAGCTCCAGATATTATGTACGTACAGTTATGTGTACTAGACGGCAATACAACAATTCCCTATTTTCAGAAAGCAGATTCCAATTACTCGAATAATATTATATACTAGCTGGCTTCGCCCGCTAGCGGGCCCCTCCTTTTTTATAAAATCTCGAAAGAACGTAACTCGCCTGCGAACGAACCCCGAGTGAACGAAAATCGAACCGGGCCCCCGCTGCCTACGGCACCGTATAGCAGGCGTGCTGCGTACGCACTGCAAACTCTTTAAAAAAGCGTATCGCGCTCGAACAAAAGTCGAACGGGGTTCCCGATGCCTTCGGCACCGTATTGCAGGCGTGCAGCGCACGCACTGCAAACAATTTTAAAAAAGCCTTTCGCTATAACGAAAGTTGAACATGGTCCTCGCTGCCTACGGCACTTTATAGCAGACGTGCTGTGCACGCACTGCAAACTCTTTTTAAAAAGTCTATCGCGCCCGAATGAATGTCGAACCGGGTCCCCGTTGCCTACGGCACCGTATAGCAGGCCTTCTGCGCACGACTGCACAGTCTTGTAAAAAAGGCAATCTCGCTCGAACGAACCTCGAAGAAACTGCCCCATAATGAAACATCATTTCCATTTTGACAGAAACAAAACATTGAGAGAAAATTTGAATAACACTCTTTTCAACGCGGGCAACTTCCAGAGACTTCTAGAAAATTACGACATTTTAAACAAACATTTTTCGTTTATTTCTAAGACTATAGCTAAACCTTAATCCTTTTTTTTGTTTACATTCTATTTAACCTGTAAATATATTTCAATATTTATTTATACATATGTGTCCGCACTGCCTTCAATAATAAGGCAGTATTTGTAACATGCTTTTTATGTTGTAATAAATGTGCGCCAACCTGCTTGCGCTGCCTGGCAGCCCCTTTTTCCCCTCGTGGACTTATTGTCCCTATACCTCACGGTAGGCTGTCCACGAGTGGGCGATTTTGGACCTCGCTGCTAATTTTAACAAAATCGAGCTATGTTAGTTCCACATTCTACCACCAGGGAGCGCACTCTATTCATAACAAAACTGTATCGGAAGGAAAGTCCGTTAAACAACCTATCAGTAGATATGTTATACAGATCGCCTTGTTAGAGTGCTTAATTTTAACAAAATCGCGTTATGTTATTTCCGGATTCCACCACCAGGAAGCGCACTGTATTCTTAACGAATACATATCTGAACGAAACGCCTTCATGCAACATTTCCATAGATAAATGTGTCGGGAAGGTGGCGGTCTTAACAAAAAATTCTGTTAGTTCAACATTCCACCACCAGGGAGCGCACTCTGTTTATAACAAAACTGTCTCGGAAGGAAAGTCCGGTAAACAACCTGTCAGTAGATATGTTACTCAAGGTGGTGGCGGTCTTAAGCAAGAATTTAAGATGTTTGCAGAAATTACTATACAGAAATAGTGGTGACTAAACTTTTCACATTTTTATATTTAATAAGTAGTATGTATATCAACGTGTTATGAACTATCTTAAAGTTTCAAGCAGATCGCCTTGTTATATTTCCTGAATTTAACAAAATCGCGTTATGTTAGTTCCACGTTCTACCACCAGGGAGCGCACTCTCTTCTTAACAAAAACATGTCTGAACGAAACACCTTCACGCAAACTTTCCGTAGATACATGGGTCGGGAAGGTGGCGGTCTTAACCAAGAATTCTGTTAGTTCCACATTCCACCACCAGGGAGCGCACACTATTCATAACAAAACTGTATCGGAAGGAAAGTCCGTTAAACAAACTATCAGTAGATATGTTAAACAGATCGCCTTGTTAGATTGCCTAATTTTAACAAAATAGCGTTATGTTAGTTCCGTATTCCACCACCAGGGAGCGCACTGTATTCTTAACAAAAACATCTCTCAACGAAACGCCTTCACGCAACCTTTCCGTAGGTACATGGGTCGGGATGGTGGCGGTCTTAACCAAGAATTCTATTAGTTCCACATTCCACCACCAGGGAGCACTCTCTATTCATAACAAAACTGTGTCGAAAGGAAAGTCCGTTAAACAACCTACCAGTAGATATGTTACTCGAGGTGGTGGCGGTCTTAAGCAACAATTTAAGATATTTGCACAAATTACTATTCGGAAATAGTGGTTACTAAACTTTTGACATTTTTATATTTAATAAGTAGCATATATCTCAATATGTTATGAAGTATCTTAAAGTTTCAAGACACATCTACGCGCTCCCTGGTGGTGGAATATGGAACTAACATAACACGATATAGCTAAAATTAGGAAATCTAACAATGCGATCTGTTTGAAACTTTGAGATAGTTCATAACACTTAATAAAAAGAACTTTCCGTAGATACATGGGTCGGGAGGGTGGCTGTCCTAACCAACATTTTCAGAAATTTAGAAAAATGCTGGGGTGCGTGGGAAATTTAATGATGTCGAGTCTCAGATTCAATTTTGAAAGGATTTTCCATCGATTATCAGTTGTTAATTAGCTAATGACGTCCGTAATTACGGCCGGATTTTCTCGAAATCACAAAGTCCGTTTTTCTCGGAAAATGGCGGGCCGAATCGACATATAATAAGACCCTCTGCGTCGCCTGTGAGAAAAATAGTTCCGGCGACACGGGCGAGTGTTACCAACATACAGACAGACGTTTACGGACATTAATTGCCGAAACGTCAGTGAAGGCTTACTGTGGAGACACGAAAAGTTTTGATTTCCGTTTGTCTGTCTGTCTGTCTGTCTGTTCCGCGATAACTGCCGCAAAAAGCACCCGATCAGCTTGAAATTAATTGGGCATATTCGTGAGATACCCGGATGTAGCTGTATAGTTTTTGGTTAAATTTGGTTCATTTGTTCGGAAATTATGGAAGATTTTATTTTTCTTTATAATGCTTTTCTACGGCAAGTCAGACGATTTTCAAATTTCGATTTGTTGAAAGAAAATGGCACGTTTGATTAATGGATTTAAATGTCAAATTATGGATACTAAAATTCCAAATAAGGGTTTTAAATTATTCCTATTATATTGAAGTTTTATCAATATATCTATCAGATTTTTTTATTTACGTGTATAATGTTTTGAGGACATTTATACATGTATTCCAATAATATAAAGAATTTTTAAATTAATTTTCTTGTTTTACATGATACATATTTTTTTTCCCCTTTTCTTCGTTGCCTAGCGACTGTTATTCGTAGCCTATCATTGCGTCAAATATGAATGAAGTTAGTAAATTACGTTAATTTTGTTGCAGGTACTATTAAAAGGCTATCACAAAAAATATTTTATCGCGCCAAATCGATGCAATTTATGCAATTAACAGTGGGCACGATAATGAATTATTTTCCAATAGATTTATAGATCTCCAGATATGCATTTTTTTTTTTTTTTTTTTTTTTTTTTGGGGGGGGGGGGGGTCTTTTAATATGTTATTGCTATCGCATGGATTAGGATGCTTAAACTAATGTTTAACCATGCTATAAGTGAAAAAAAAATACAGTTAAAGGCATGTAAATCCTTTTTAACACTTTCCAACATGGATGAAAAGTATTTATGACTTCAGTTTTTCTATCTGTCGCCTGCCGTGTTTCTCTACGTGCTCTAACTCGCGTAAATATAGTCGGTATTACATGTAATTAATATACGTTATTGAGGTTTGCCAAAGTATGTTTGGTATTAAAAATAAAGAGTGTAACATTTATAGCTTAATTACAGGAGCACTCAAAACTATTCCGTTACATTATAGTCTTTGGGAAAAATCGTCTGCGGTGTATTTTAATAATGTTACACAATTTTAAACGTAATGAAATTTATATACTTTATTAAGGTGCACTAGAACCTGGTTACTATAAAATATGTTATGTGTAGCACTTACAGCACTTACAGGGAACTCAAAAGTATTCATAATATTACAATCTTTGAAGAAAATCCTTTTGTGGCGTTTTTTAATGATGTTACTCTGTTACGAAATAATAAAATTGATATGTATTTTTGAAACATTTTTGTAGTATATGGGGGTGCAAAGCATATGTTTTTTTCAGGGTCACACAAAAGTGGTCGATTAAAATGTGGTCTACGGGGGAAAAAAAAACTCTTCACAGGTTATTTTAACACATTAGCGACTGGAAACGAGAATTCTCGTTTTTATTCAGAATACATCATTGGCTAAGGGAGTGACTTCTATCTTACAGAAAAGACATTTATATTGTGTTGTCCATATTTTTTATAGAGTGTAAGACATTATATATTACATCCGTACATTGAAAGATATTTACTGCTGCATAAACATGAAAAACATATCTCAGAAACCAATTTCCGAGACACTTTCAGAAGAGGGAGGAGCTTTTACTGTTTTTAAACCCAGATTTAATTAAATTGCCTGTCGTCAGTGTGTTAAATGTGTTGCACTAATTCAAACATTATGAAATTAAATTACATTACTGTGGTGGACTACAAGAAGCTTGAATATGATTTGTATCGTATTTATCGTTCATTTATAGGGTCACATAAAAAATTTTGGATACAGTTCTGGTCTATTAGGGATGATTGCTGGAGAGCATTTTCGATTATGGTGTGCGTTTTAACGTTAAGTAAATTTGTGCTTAATAAGTAGTGCTTAAATATTGTATAGACCATGTACAGGGATACACAAATGAATTCGTAAGTATAAATTAAAATGAGCGCGAATTGCTTCAGTGTTTTTTTTTTTTTTTTTTTTTTTTTTTTTTTGAGTTATGTATTTCCCAGCCCAATTACATTTAGTATACTAACAAATGTTTTCAGAATTTAAATGGAACCATATACAGGACTCCGCAGAAACTGGATATATGGTGCACACTATGCATACTAATCCCCGGAAATGTGATATGAGCAGTTTTAAGAGGGTTTTTTTGTCTACATTAAATTTAAATGTTATAGACGACGCGTAAAAATCTTCACGTAATATACAGGGCTGTATAGAAAAGAATTCATGTACGTTTCCGTCTATTGGTAGAATTTACTAAAGGACATTAACACAATTAATTGATAATTACAAATGTAAATTAAATTACACTACGAAGGGCTTCAGGGGGCAGAGCCCCCCTGAGAAATCTACTTTATTATCTAAAAATTACCAGAATAAGTAGCTCATGAGATTTTCAGAATACCATTACATAACAAGGGGTTTAATTTAACGCTTCTAATGTCTGAAACCTTCGAAATATTTTTTCGTTTTATAAATGTTTATGTAATTTCAAAACTTTAAATTTCGTTTTTTGTAGAAAGATTAATATTACTCAAAAGGTGCTAAACACAATGAATTGTAGAGCTGACGTTGAGGCTCCTGATCTGCAGATTTACTAGTAGTAGTAGAGATTACGGACATCAGTAGTAGTAGAGAAGAGATGATAATGCAAAGAAATCCTATATTTTTTCATATTTCCTTAAATATCTCGGCTCCTATTGGTCGGAGAGCTTAGATCTCGCGCCAAAAGTAACTCCAAAGTACCCAAGCAAACTTTTCCCCGAGATTATTTTGCCGTCTTCCAATTTCCTCTAACTGTATTAGGGGCCCGGGTAGGGCCCCTTTAAAATATTTTTCGTAGTAATTTCAGCAATTATGTTAAAATATTGGTTAAGACCGCCACCCTCCTGATCCATGTATCTATGGAAAGGTTGTGTGAAGGAGTTTCGTTCAGATACGCTTTCGTTAAGATTAGAGTGCGCTCCCTGGTGGTGGAATATGGAACTAACATAGCACGATATAGCTAAAATTAGGAAATCTAACAATGCGATCTGTTTGAAACTTTGAGATAGTTCATAACTCTTAATAAAAAGAAATTTCCGTAGATACATGGGTCGGGAGGGTGGCGGTCCTAACCAACATTTTCAGAAATTTAGAAAAATGCTCCCCTAGGGGGGTGAAAAGGGGGAGGATGTGAACCTAAGATGCATAACTTGAATCAGCTTTCACAGACCTTTCCTATGATATATCACATGGCGGGTAACAGATAAATACAGAAAAGTGGGGGGGAATTGGGGGGATGGACACCGGAGATGCATAAACATAGTAGCAAGAGGGGGGACAAACTGGGCTCGTGATGTCCAACAGTTTGATATGAAACACAGCTGAGTTAAGTCAAAACCAGAAGAAGTTGCAAAAGTTAACCCGTTATGGGCACGCTGAGAGGGGGAGGGGGGAAGAGAAAGATGGAGAAAAACTGGGCTCGTGATGCCCAACAGTTTGATGAGAACTCTCTCTGAGGCGGAACTTCCTACTTATAGGAGCAAAAATCACCGAGTTATTGTCTTTTGAAAAAAAATGTTTGCAAAAATTTGCTTTTTTTGGCCATAACTTTCTGGAAAGACCTCGTAAAGCTTAGTTAACGTGATTTTCAGGTCGGAAATTTTAATACCTTTAATTTAAAGTGTATTATGTGGGGGGTATTAGCTTAAATTAAAAAGTTCAATGAAAACGGTCGTAACTTTATGGTCGTGCCTCGTATGTATAAGCTTGTATGTTGTTCAGTTCGGAATTTAATTTACCTTTATTTTAAGGTGTATGTTGAGGGGGTGCGTGGGAAATTTAATGATGTCGAGTCTCAGATTCAATTTTGAAAGGATTTTCCATCGATTATCAGTTGTTAATTAGCTAATGACGTCCGTAATTACGGCCGGATTTTCTCGAAACCACAAAGTCCGTTTTTCTCGGAAAATGGCGACCTGAATCGACATATAATAAGACCCTCTGCGTCGCCTGTGAGAAAAGTAGTTCCGGCGACACGGGCGAGTGTTACCAACATACAGACAGACGTTTACGGACATTAATAGTAGTAGAGATGATAATGCAAAGAAATCCTATATTTTTTCATATTTCCTTAAATATCTCGGCTCCTATTGGTCGGAGAGCTTAGATCTCGCGCCAAAAGTAGCTCCAAAGTACCCAAGCAAACTTTTCCCCGAGATTATTTTGCCGTCTTCCAATTTCCTCTAACTGTATTAGGGGCCCGGGTAGGGCCCCTTTAAAATATTTTTCGTAGTAATTTCAGCAATTATGTTAAAATATTGGTTAAGACCGCCACCCTCCTGATCCATGTATCTATGGAAAGGTTGTGTGAAGGAGTTTCGTTCAGATACGCTTTCGTTAAGATTAGAGTGCGCTCCCTGGTGGTGGAATATGGAACTAACATAGCACGATATAGCTAAAATTAGGAAATCTAACAATGCGATCTGTTTGAAACTTTGAGATAGTTCATAACACTTAATAAAAAGAAATTTCCGTAGATACATGGGTCGGGAGGGTGGCGGTCCTAACCAACATTTTCAGAAATTTAGAAAAATGCTCCCCTAGGGGGGTGAAAAGGGGGAGGATGTGAACCTAAGATGCATAACTTGAATCAGCTTTCACAGACCTTTCCTATGATATATCACATGGCGGGTAACAGATAAATACAGAAAAGTGGGGGGGAATTGGGGGGATGGACACCGGAGATGCATAAACATAGTAGCAAGAGGGGGGACAAACTGGGCTCGTGATGTCCAACAGTTTGATATGAAACACAGCTGAGTTAAGTCAAAACCAGAAGAAGTTGCAAAAGTTAACCCGTTATGGGCACGCTGAGAGGGGGAGGGGGGAAGAGAAAGATGGAGAAAAACTGGGCTCGTGATGCCCAACAGTTTGATGAGAACTCTCTCTGAGGCGGAACTTCCTACTTATAGGAGCAAAAATCACCGAGTTATTGTCTTTTGAAAAAAAATGTGTGCAAAAATTTGCTTTTTTTGGCCATAACTTTCTGGAAAGACCTCGTAAAGCTTAGTTAACGTGATTTTCAGGTCGGAAATTTTAATACCTTTAATTTAAAGTGTATTATGTGGGGGATATTAGCTTAAATTAAAAAGTTCAATATAAACGGTCGTAACTTTATGGTCGTGCCTCGTATGTATAAGCTTGTATGTTATTCAGTTCGGAATTTAATTTACCTTTATTTTAAGGTGTATGTTGAGGGGGTGCGTGGTAAATTTAATGATGTCGAGTCTCAGATTCAATTTTGAAAGGATTTTCCATCGATTATCAGTTGTTAATTAGCTAATGACGTCCGTAATTACGGCCGGATTTTCTCGAAACCACAAAGTCCGTTTTTCTCGGAAAATGGCGACCTGAATCGACATATAATAAGACCCTCTGCGTCGCCTGTGAGAAAAGTAGTTCCGGCGACACGGGCGAGTGTTACCAACATACAGACAGACGTTTACGGACATTAATAGTAGTAGAGATATGCGTGTATATATATATATATGTTACATTATTAGATCTAATTCCACGATTTTCTTATCTATTCTAAATTACTAATTTATATTCACTAAATACTTATTCTTAAATAATCTCTATCGTTAACTCTGTTAAATCCCTTTAATTTAATGTCTCACTTGTGTAAATTGCTTAAATATTACGCTTTTAGTATTCTTAAATTAAATGTTCCATTTCCGCGCTTTTTTCTTTCTAGAATGTTCTTTTAGTTTCCATTTTTACTTTCCCCCGCATTTCTGAGGTTATCCTTTTTCCCTTCATGTTCATCCGCTTGCTCTGTCCGCACTCTTTCCATGACGTGATATTCATAATTATTCATTGGTTGAGAGCGCGATCTACGTAATATTTGTATTCCTACGCTTGAGGAACAAAAAGCCCATGCTCACTGTGTTTCAGCAGATTTGAGTCGTATTTCCAGTTTACATACCATCCCCTGGTCACCGTCCATTTATTCGATTACCTACAACTTTGTTTTAGCCCTAATTACTACTATGGAGAGATGGCTAATATTCTTGGTGAAAACTGCGTCCCCGAAAGCTGTTCTAATAAAGT